>JAIXMR010000049.1:0-169929 GCA_025677835.1 Sporodiniella umbellata
AGATAATTTGCTTCTGGGGCTTTTGTATAATAAATTTCTACAGGGTAAGGTCTACCAGGAATATTGAAAATAGGGGCATCGTCAAAATACTCTGAAAACTTTTGAGCATTCATAGTAGCACTGGAAATCAAGAGCTTTAAGTCTGGTCTGAATCGGGCAATGTCTTTGATCAAACCAAATAATATATCTGTAGACAGAGTTCTCTCGTGCGCCTCATCGATAATCATACAACTGTAAGAGGCAAGGTCTGGTTCGGTCATGAATTCACGTAGCAACATACCATCGGTCATGTATTTAACTGCGGTTTTTTCTGTTGTGCAATCTTCAAAACGAATGCTATAGCCTACTTCTTGACCTAAATGAACTCCCATCTCCTCAGCTACACGTGCTGCTACGCTCATAGCTGCCACACGACGAGGCTGAGTACAACCGATCTTCATGTTGTTTTCTGTATAGCCTGCCTCATATAAATACTGAGGTAGTTGGGTTGTCTTTCCAGAGCCAGTTTCACCAACAATAATCAAAACTTGATATTCTTTAATGGCATCAATTAGTTGAGTGCGGTACTGATAAATAGGAAGCGACTTTCTAATTTCATCAATACTCTTCGCTTTTCGCTCGGCCTCGTCAATCCGTTGAAGCAACTCTACATCCTTTTCATCAGGCTCGTTTAATTTGGCTGACAATACAAAGTCGATTTTTTGTTCTTCATCAAACACATAGTCGTAGTCGTCATCGACTTGTTGAAGCTTGACAGCTGATTTCTGTATTTGCCCTTTTTCCCATTGATCGTGCTCTGATTCAAAGTTTCCATCTTCTTTATAGCGTTGATATAATACATCTTCTTTTCTCTTTTTATCGATCTTTCCTTTTTCTGTTATATAATCTTCAGGAAGTATATATCCGTCTTCCTTTGTATCGATTTGTAAACGCGCTTTAGCCAATCGTAGCACCTCTTTTTTGTATTCTAAGTCTCTAGTTTCTCTCTTGGTCATTTTCTGTCCGCTGAAAAACCTTTCTTCATCCTCAATCTCTTTCTCTAAAAGAACCAATTGTTGCTCCTCACGGAGTTTGAGATAGTTTTGATTAGAGCGAATACGAAGTTCAGGTAAAGCTTGTTGCCGCGCTTCTTTATCGTCAGCTAAGTTGCGTCGTTTGAAAGCCTCACTTCCTTCTTTAGCAGATCGGTCTTCAATAGTCTTTTTTGTTTTGCTTTTGTCTTTATCTTTCAATCTCTGCGAAAGTTCGTCACGTTCTTTTATATCTTTGATTCTCTCTAGTTCCTCGCGGGTCTCTTCATCCATCTCATCTTGTTTTTCCTCTTCAAGCCTCTCTTCTTCTCTCTCCTTTTCTATTTCACTGTTAGTATTGTTTATGCGAGTGCATATATACTTGCCTCTTTTTTTTCTTTCGGTTGTTTTGACTTCTGTATCATCATCACTCAAATCTTCCTGCTTTCTTTTTTTCCGAAGTTTTTTCTCTCTCTTTCTAATGTTTCTATCTTCCTCAGTTTGATCGTCTTCCATCAACACTTGGAAAGCCTCATTTGCTTTTTTTAGTTTTGCCTGTTCCTTAGCCTCTCTTTTCTTGGCTTGTTTTTCCTCAATAACAGCTTTTTTAATGGTTTGTTTTCTCGGTACTTTTGCGTACAAATCCAAACAAAATTGATGAGTTTGTGCATCGCTGCTTGCCCCTGCACGTATAAGATTGTTGGAAAGGTCCTGTGGTGAAGCCGATTTTTGAGCTATTGTTTATAAATGAGTGGTTTGTCATCTTGTTTTTCTCATTTTTGAATGACCTGTAGCAATAATAAAATCTACCATGGCAGTTTCAGACATGCCAAATATCTGTAAAGCAAACATATGTCAATAACAGAAGCAAATTAAGTTATGCTTTACCTTCATTGAGTTGTCAGAAACCCATGAGTGCAAATCCATTCTTTAAAAATAATAATAGTTGTATAAAAATGAGGTAAACTGCTTGTTTTTTATATTTTTTTTTTTTGTCTTTTTAAATGCAAACAGTCACCTTTATTTTTCTATCGTTTCAAATAGCACATAGCGCTTTATGCGACCAATAGGCCATATCATTCGATATTTTGTTGGTACAGGGTTGGATCTGACAGAAGAGTCATTTATTATGGCTGGGTAAATACCTTGGTGCCGTTGATATTTTAACTATTCAGTACTTCCTTCTTCTTTGCGAATCATTTCTGGAGGTATTTGTGATGTGTACAGCTATGATGCTCCATAAGGGCTATTGTTATACTAAAAATTGAACAAATTTTCAAGACTATAGATGCATCCTTTTGTCTACTCATGTGGAAACTAATATAAAATCAAGGGTTATCACTGGCCTGAGTTGAGAATTTGGAAGACTGAAATGGCAAATTTATTTTTCTTTGCTCTTTTCTTTATTCCTATTTGCATAAATCAGGCCCAAACAATAGTGTACGGTAACACTGGGACAGACCTGACGTTTTTTTCTGCCTGAAATACGAAAAAAAAAGGGAGGTCGACTGAAGCAAAATTGATTTATTCAAGTTGATGAGTCCGATAGTTGCAAAAAGGTACTGATCAAAAGTGTAAAATAGTTTCCGCTGTTTTTCTTATAAGATTGCCCACAGTGTCGGCTATATAAGCTCTTCAGTAATCCCCTGATAAAAACAATTCTTTTGTAAGAGCGTTTTGCTTCTATCCAAAGTAGTAAATCAAGCTTTCCTAAAGCTTGGCTTCTATTTTGACTGAAATACACGATATACCCTATTTGAAAATAGTTTTTGGTATAATTCTCATAATTGTGCTATATTTGAAAAAAAAAAAAAGTTGGAGCCTGAGCAACTACCAAAGCCTTTGGAAACAGATTACCTTTTGAATAAATTTATTACAACTCAAAGCGTTTTATCTCTTTAAACTCTACTCACGTATGTATTTAAATATTAGCAAAAGGAAATTTCCGTAAAGATGTTAATCAGTCTGACTATTTGGTACAAATACACTTTGTTGTATAGCCAAATACAATATCAGTTGGGTTTGGGACTATTTAGAGCAATAAATGACAGCTTTATTGTAAAGATAACTATAATTAATAACTTGATAAATCCATAATACTAAAAAACTTACTTTTTCTAATTGTTTTGTTGTATTTTCAAGAATACGACAATCCAAAGAGAAAAAAGTAAACAAATATTTTATAAGAGAACAAAAGAAAGCAACTGTCACATGATTGAATAAAATTTGGCCATACTTCAACTTCAAAGTTGATATTTGGCGGAGCTTTGGTATTTTTTTTTTTTTTTTTTCTTAAAACTTAGTGTGTTCTTAATAATGGATGACACTAAAAAACAACTTCGAACTCTAAACAGGTTGGCTTGGGATAAAGACAAGAAAGGTATTCAGACAAAAAAAAGTACAAATAGCTGAATGGTTTTAGTCTCGGCCCAAAATCTCGACAGCAACATTAAAAAAAACACGACTTTTATAAAAAAATGTAAAACATCCATGGCTGCTGACATGAAGACCCAACTTTTGAATGACATTCACAAATTGTCTTTGGCAAAATACATTTCGGAAATCGTTAGCAGTACTATGGAGGGCATGTTGAAATGCAAGACAAGTGTGGATGTAACGGCTTGTGTTGAGGTACTGGAAACTACTTGAACTCGCTTTTAACTAATTTGATTAGGTTATATCTGCTTTACATCAACGTTTTCCCGAAACATTTACTTTGCTCTTGTCAAGCCAAATGAGCAAAATCTTGCAGCCCCCTAGTAAGCAATACTTGGCTACGCTTTCAGCTGAACAGAAAGAAAAAGAGGAATCAGCTCGCATAACAAAGCAAAGAATTTACTTGAGAATCGCTTGCGAACTTTGGTTAGTTGGGGTGTTGAGATCAACAACAGACGGCTCGACTGCTTTGTCCTCAATAAACACTGGAGTAGAAACCCATCGCGATGGTGTGGCGGGATTTGTAAATACTAACGGATCGAGCGCCAACAAAGACAGTCAGCAAAAGAAAAAAGATGAAGGCGGCTTTGTTTATAGCGTACTAAAGGAGTTGGTAAATATAAAAGTGGGCTGGGAGATAGAAACGGCCGAGACTAATTTTTTTTTTTTTTTCAGCTTACAAACGACATGGAGCAACATGTCAATCTACCTCTTGTAGCCTCTTTCTTAAAAAACTACGGTCAAATAGTCTTGGGTATTATTCCCCAAAAGCAAAAAGCCGCAGCCGATCAGCACGATGAGCCAATTGTTCTACAAATCGATCCAGAGTCTGCTGTAACGCCCGATATTCACGCATTGTTATCAACTTTGATCCAAACATACTATAAGAGCGTTTCAAAGCATTTATCCAAAATGCATAAAGTCATTAAAAAAATGGAACGTCACAACCATGAAACACTTTTTGCTCGAGGAGAGCTGTCTGAAGAAAACAAACAGCGACAAGAGAAAGCAGAGAAAGTCTATGAAAAACTACTGGGTCATACACAGACATTAGCAGACGCATTGGATGTTGATATGCCTGATCTTCCGGAAGATGAAGCAGTCAGTAAACAATCATCAATGGTTTCAGCCAGTGGTAATGCATTCAATAACGAGGGCAAAGAAGGCAGCAACGTAGGAAGCCAAGGAATGTGGGAAGACGAGGATGCAAGGAAGTTTTATGAAGACTTGCCTGACTTGCATATTCTTGTTCCTGATGTATTTCTAGAAAACCAAACACCAAAAAAAGATGAAGAGGAGATTGAAGAAATACAAAAAGAAGAGGAGGAGATAGTTGAAAATGACGACATCGATCCTTTAGAAGAGGCTATGGAGTAATATACATTTATATATATATATATGTATATATATGAGCGAAGTACTAAATCACATAATTTAGAAATGTAGAGGATGGGACGGAAGAAGATAATCCAGCAAAGCCTACCCAAAATGCACAGCTAGAGGGATATATTGCTCGCTTACCCAACTGCGGTAACCGGGATCTAATAGATACTGCTGCAGTCGATTTTTGCTATATGAACAGCAAAAACGCTAGAAACAAACTGGTCAAGGCGCTGTTGAAAGTACAAAGACAGCGAGTGGATTTACTACCTTACTATTCCCGTTTAATCGCCACTTTAAATGTGTATTTCCCTGACATTGGGGAAACTGTCATTTCGGCTGTAAATACTTTTTGTTTCAAAAAAAATGTATGTACTCATCGCTATTATTAGCTTACCTATGAGTTTAAGGGTTTACAAAGAAGAAAAAACCAAGACTTATTGGAATCTAGAGTGAAGGTATATATGCTTTGATCGAAAACAAATATTTATATACTATATTACGCAGAACATCCGATTTTTGTCAGAGCTTGCCAAATTCAAAGTAGCGCCTGCCCATATCATGTTTTATACCTTCAAAGTAGCTTTAGATGATTTTTCAAGCCATAATATCGATATTGTTTGCAATCTTTTAGAGTGCTGCGGTAGATTTTTTTTAAAAACAGCCGAAACCAGTGCTCGTATGAGTGGCATGTTGGAGACCGTTATGAGAAAAAAGACAGTACAGCATTTAGATAGTCGCTATTCTTTGATGGTTGAAAACGCTTACTATCAAGCTAATCCACCTGATAAGCCAGCAATTTGTATCAAAGAAAGAACCCCAATGGAAATGTATATTCGTAAACTAATTCACGAAGATTTGTGTAAAAAGTATTTGGACAGAGTACTTAAGCAGCTACGCAAGCTGCATTGGGAAGATGATAAAATACATCAGTTTCTGGTTAAGACTTTTCAAAAAATTTGGAAAATCAAGTTTGGTAATATTCACTTGATGGCTATTTTAGCAACCGGGCTGCACAAGTACCACTCCGAGTTTGGTATAGAGATTGTCGATGGTGTCATAGAAGAAATTCGTATGGGGTTAGAAGTAAATATAGAATTACAGCCTATTTAATCTTATACCAACCGCAAAATATAGCAAAATATTTTCAAACACAATCAAAGAAGAATTGCAGTTGTCAAATATTTAGGTGAACTGTACAACTACCGCTTGGTTGAGTCGTCTTTAATATTTGACACACTTTATTCTATCATAACTTTTGGCCATGGTAAGTTATGCAAAAAAAGCTTCACAAACCTTACCTATAATTAGAATATGGAAGACCATCCAGAGAACGCTACTGCGCTATTGATACACCCAATGACTTCTTCCGTATCCGTCTTTGTTGTACACTGCTTGACACCTGCGGGATGTGTTTTGATAGAGGAACCTCCAAAAAGAAGCTTGATAATTACTTAATATTTTTCCAGGTAAAGAACACCTTAAAAAAATACAGCTACTGATACAAAAACAATTAGATGTATATATTAAGCAAATCAAAACCACCTATGGATGTTGACTTTATGATATCTGACACTTTTGAAATGTTAAGACCCAAACTTCAAATCATTCCTACCTATGAGCAAGCCAATGAGGCTGTTGATGCCATTCTTTTAGAACTAGTGAAAAGTGTACAAGGATCGGATAAAGCTACGGAAGACCGTATGGATGATAGTGGAGAAGGCTCTGATAGCTCTAGCGGCGAGGAAGAGGAGGAAGTTACCGTAGACGACGCTAACGAAGAAGAAGAGAGTCAAGAAGAAACAGAGACTGTAGAAAACAATGAAGAAGATGACGTAGTTGTTCTAAAAAAGAAGCAAGAGGAAACTTCCAAAGAAGATGAAGAGGATTTCGAAAGGGAGTTTAATAGAATGATGACAGATAGCATTGAGTCTCGCAAATTTGAAAAGAAAGCAGCCATGTTAGATGTCCCTATTCCAATGAACCTGAGGGGTTCTCAGGGTAATTATTCTTCTCTAGATTTTATTGTTTGCCACGTTTTTGTCTGAGACCCTGTTTTTTTATTGTAGACCGTCGCACAATTGCCCAAGAAAATACGAAGCCCGAAACAGGAAAGATGGCATTTACATTATTAACAAAGAAAGGAAACCGTCAACAAGTAAGGCTTTTTTTTTTTTTTTGATGATTTTTTATAACAACTATTATTTAAGACCAAAGTCATGGAAATTCCCTCAGACTCTGTTCTGGCTGTAAGTACGCGCTCCAAGCAAGAAGCAGAACGTGAAGAGCAAAAACATTTAAAGCGACTTGTATTAAACTACGAAGAAAGAGAAGAAGCAGCCGCAAGACAAGGTATTTATTTCTTAATTGGGGCCTGCTTATTTTATTGTTATTAATATTGCTCTAGCTGTTTTAGAGGATCGTGCAAAGTTTAAGGGAGCACCACGCGGTAAAAGGGTTCTTTTTGTACCAGGTGGAGGAGGTACAGGATCAGGCAACAGTGGAGGAAGCCAAGGTTGGTAAAAGGAAATTTTTCGTTATATAAAAAAGGTAGTGCAGTTTATTCGATTTAGCATACAATAATGAACTAACATCCGAGTAGAACACATTATAATCAGATTTATATCTTCAAAAATTATATGTTCTTACCACTTTTGAATTAACCCCAACACCCTGATGAATCAAATTCCTTTTACGGTTGCTGTAATCAAAATGATAAAAGGAAATGCGAATGAGTATTGTAGCAAATTATCTGTTCGTACTATGGTCCATATATAATATTCCAACGAATAAATTTTCTTATTGTCTCCCACTACAGCGCGAATCTGTATCTTTGTCTTGAGTCGATATTTGCAGTCTGCAATCTCAAAAAGAAAAAGGAAACATAGGACAAGTGGAGCACTATATCTGGTTTTATTTGAAAATTCAGTGCGAGTAAATACAGCTGCTTGAACACATGGACTCAAGCTATTTCGACGAGTGTTTTTGGTAGAAATGTCGTTTGAGAAAAACAGTTTAATGTTTCATAGAACTAATATCATAAATTTAAAGCTTATGTAATCTTGAAAACCCTTAGAATTCTCGTTCTAGTGTCTCAAACTTACTTTTTTTCTTAAGAGATCAGAAGCAGAAGCTATCTATTTTAACAAAATAGGTTTCAATCTTGATGTATTTCATTTTCCTAGGATAGCGGTTAGGAAAAGTTCAAAATGAGAAGAATTAAATAGAACAGCTTAAAAATATGGACTACAGTACTTTAATCATTATAAAAAGAAACCCCATAGTCTATGTATATCCCTTACAGAAATAAGGTGGCCAAAGTAATCTACAAAGCTACGCCATATAGAGGCAGTAGCTGTTAAATAAAATGTACGTACTTTAGTCATTTGCTATACATGCAACACTTTGACTTCAGCCTTTGAATCAAAAAAGTAAGCGTTGCTGATATCTGTTCTCGTGGAAACAAGATTTTTCAAAGGAGCTAGGCACGAGGGTAAAGCCAGTTAAAATACGAAAAGGCACGTTTAAGCTTATACCCCTCCATTTTTTTTGTGTGGAAACGACTCGTTTGATCCAAGAAAGTTATGACACCATTTAGATTGATGTTAGCTGTCTTGGAAAAGGATCCTATTATACAATGCGTTGTATACAACAAAGCAGTAGGCAGATAAAACCGAATTATTGTCGCAAAAAAACTATATAGTTTTTCTGACATACATTCATTGACACTGAAGCGATTTATCTTTGAAGATCATATCAGACATGTATACATGTACGTCGATACATATGCTTAGTTAGCAAACATGTGATATCAGTCCGGTAGGAAGACTGGTAACAATACAGAAATCCTCAAGGTAAAAGTTCTTATAAAAAGATATTGGTGTAAGAAGCCTTTTTAAAAAATTTTGCTATTGGCTAGTCGTCAACGTTGTTTATTTGTTTGATAATTCAAATTTAAAGTAAGCGCTTTTTATTGGTTAATGGGCGTATTATTACTAAATAAAAATTGAAATGAAATTTACCTAAATTCATGTGTTGTTACGAAGAGTAGCACACTGAAAAGCCCGACCATAATTCCCAATATGATGTGCACTATCTTTGGCCTTCGAAAAGGTATGAACAAGAAATGCTATAAATAATCTGTGGTTATTTGTTTTTGCACGTTTTTAATTATATATGGTCTAATTTTGTTTTTAGCCATTCGAAAAAACGAACAATACTAACCACGTTTTTTAATACAAAGGGCGATCAGTGCGTTGAAATTACACAAAGAATAGAAAGCATTTCATACTGTCATATAAAAGCTACAGGGTGTTTTTTACTTTTTTTCTTTTTTTTATAAATTTGTTTGTAGACAGATAATGTCCAACAATCTTTCTGTTACAAACAGTAAAGGAAGAATAGTCAATTTGCTGAACGATGAAAAGAAGGAAAGAAAAAAGCGCAAGCATCAGTGTACAGACTGCTACAAAAATTTTACTACTAGGTACAAATACAAAGATTCCTCTACAAAACCTAACACTATAGTTGTTAGCGGTCATCTAGCAAGACATTTTAGGATACATACAGGCGAAAAAAACTTTTGCTGTATTTACCCTGGCTGTCCCAGTCGTTTTTCGCGTCAAGACAATATGATGCAACATTACAGAACACATCTTTCGAGCAAATCCAGAATAAATCGCTATTGTCAACAAGAAAGACGCGACGCGAATTTTGATCTAAAGCTGTCTTGTGTTTCACAAGAACCTCAATCACTTTTAGAAAATCAAGAAAAATCTGCAAATCATCCCAACGTTGAACAAAAAAAAAAAACAGAAAACATATCTAAAGCTACGCCAGGTTACTATTCCTAGTAGTGGGAAGTTAAAGTTTTAAAAAAGCCTGCGAAATATAGAATATTGAAAATAGAAATTCGGCGTATCATGAAACCATTAAGTCAAACTACAGCACAACTATGCTTTTTTAAGCTATCTCAAGAGGGAAATTAGGGCATATACTACTTTTTATGTACAACGAAAAAAGGAATCATAAGTAAAATAAACAATGCTACACATACACACATGCATGTATATGTATCGCTTTTGACAAAGTTTTCTCTCAGCATAAGCCCAATCTGCCAAAAAGAACGCGTCCTGAAAAATAAAAATTCAAGTATCATAAGCTAACGCAAGTGGTTTCCAATAGCTGTCAAAATATTATTTGACGTGATCAGCTTATTGTAACAAAGAAACTTTAAGAATTCTGTTGTTTGACTACAACTAAGTCAACTATTTGTCATAAACTTGTAGTAAATCCCGTAATGAACCATTAGAAAAACTGACATTTAAAGTAAACAAGGAAAAGCTTAAATACCGCTTCAATCAGAACCTTGTGTTGAATATGAACAAGCTAAGTTGATTTCAAAAATACTGATACTTGATAAACTCGTGAAACGTGACAGTGTAAAAACCACTAAGCCTGTTTAATCTCTACAAGAAACTGGGTTGTCAAGTTGCCAATCTGTAATTTAAGACTTTTATACGAAAACTTTAACTGTCAGAACAAACCACATTCTCTTTCTCTTTCCCTAGTTTGCTTTTTATTCATACTATACAACGATAGCCAGCAAACGTGTTTTAGTTAGTCATTTCGGTCATTGACATAGAAACCCATTAAGACGTAAGACAGTTAGTTTTTACTATTTTAAATATTATCGTCCTAAAACTATTTCACATTTTACCTAATCGGCTTTTCTTTTGAGAAAACTGTACAGTGATTCCAAAATTAATACCAATTTTTACGATAAAAATCACACAAACATACAACATTGTTTTTAACAAAAACTTATTATTAATAAAAAAAAATGAATTTACGCTTTTTTTTTTGGCTGCGAGTTGATTCACTTTTTTGGCTAAAGATCTACAATTTCACTTTTTATCTTTTTACTTTAAATGTTTTTTGCTTTTTTTTTTTTTTTGAACTAATGAAAAAATTCCAGGGATTCCATGTAATTGTCACACATAGATAGCAGTAAGCATATTCTGATTTTTTTTTAAAAAAAATGAATTTGGCACATTCTATTTTGATGAGGAGTTCAATCTGTGTTCTTTGTAACCTTTTTGGGTCCAGGCAGCTTAGGTATACTATAGAATAGTAGATGATTGTGGTGACAATAGTGAAGTACAGGTCAAGCTAATTTTTGAAAGTATAAGTATCTCGGCTTAATATTGAGCGAAAGGTGCATGCAACTTTCGAAAATTCCAAAGTAAGAGAACATTTCCGGAGAGGCACCAATGTATTCTTTGAAGGTTTATATATGTACAAAAACAGGGGAAGGGTTGTTAGTCTATACCCCTAAAGTTTTTCAACTTTTGGCAGTTTGGATTGGTAAGTGCTCCATATTATTAATTGGATAAGTATACTAGTGTAAAATTAATACAAAACAAAGTATTTCTCTCAATGTATCGTACTGTGAGAAAGGAGTTTAACTTTGAAATCATGAATTTTTTTCATTATATGGCCATACGATTTGATAAGCTAATAAATGGTCTTAATGCCGCCTATACAGCTTTTACGCAAACTAACATAATGATAGGCAGAAATATATCTGTTTAAGGTGTACTCTGAATTTGTTTCAAAGATGTTAGATATTTGGAACAAAAGCCAAAACATTAGATTTTCTTAGTTGAACAACAAAAAAAGCCGAAGTACTAATGGGGCTTGATTCTTTTTATAAAATAAATAACCACACTAAGCGTTGAAATTTTCGTATCCGGAAATACTCCATCTTCATATACCTTAACATAAAAAATAAAAACTCTCTAGGTATGAATGTATTTGTAGCCTTGGACCAAGGGGTTCTTACAAAACCTTTCTGGTAGAAGAGCTAAATTAATTAAAGCACATATTTATTATTGAAGAATACTCGAAGACCGGTTAAAGTATTTTGATATTGTGTATCTCTATTCGATGCATAGATTCACAAAACAAACTAGGATGTTAACTGGTTCCTATGCTATCTAAGTCTCGTTTCCTACATATAATGGTCTAGATAACAATTCAATTTAACTTATTATATGAAAACCCGGTGCAATTTTTCTCAAAAATTGATTCCATTTTCGATCAGTTTTTTTTTTTTTGGTTAGTTTTCTGTCAATAAGTATATCAAGAGAACAGTTTGTAATTCAAAAAATTTGTGTCTTTGAAATAGTCGGAAAAGAAACCCTAAGAATAAAGATTATTTGTAACTTAACTTCTGTTTCAAACAGTTTTATATTACTCTTTATATTACTCTTTCCTTTTTCTTTTTCTTTGTACAAACTTGGTTTGTGAGAGATTTTTTGATGTAAAGCTTTTTTCCCATCAAAATATAAATGCTAGTAAAACGTTTATATTTGCTCGAAGCTTCTAATGTATAGCTCCGAATTTACGGGTTTACAGGCTTTGTTAGTCATGGTCTGTTATCAGCATGAAAGAAAAGACAGAAAAAAAAACATGATAAATTCATGGTTAAGTTTTTTTGTTTTGGATCGGTTTCAATACGCTTTAGAAGCAGATGCATTAATGCAGCGTCAAGACGTATTAAGAGTGTCCGACTTAAGAGTTTGTTATTTTGCGTTTTTTCTTCATTTTAAGAGTTTTCCCAATTTAAGAACTGAACTTTCGCACATAAAATAAAGACCGCTATGTTAAACACTTTGGACAAATTTGCTAACAAAAACGACTTTTTTTTTACTGAAAAGAAAATTGGGGGGGGGTAAATTTTCATTAGGGTATACGATTTTGTGTTCCATTGTAAGTATCATTAAGAAAAGGTGAAGGATTGGTATAGTAAAAAAAAAAAAAAGAGGCATGAAATGTCATGTTCAAGCTTCAAATGTGGTCATATTTGTGTTTGTACAGGGAACAAAGAAAATAGTTTAAAAACGTTCTTCTCTCCTACTTTTTATACAATTCAACTTATTGGTTGTCTTGCCTAAGAGTCAATGTTACTGTATTTGTCTTGCATTTCCATTATAGGTAATCTTTTTTTATACATATAAAACATAAATAGACAGGAAATAACGTTTTTTTTTCTTTTCCTTTACCACTCCAAATTACATTTTCGCATTGTTATCATCCATTATATTCAGAAAATCAGATTACAATAAACGTAATCCCCTAAAAAAAATAGTTCATGTAGTGGAAAACAGTGAATCACCTGTTCGATTCCAGATTTCTTTCTGCCCCAAATATCAGGACCCAGATGGTCGAATCTTTTGCTCTCCCGGCTCTGTTTTTGAAGGCACAGTAAAAGTGACACTTAGCAAACCTATGCCTGTCTCTAGAATAAAGCTTATATTTAAGGCATCAGGTATATATCTATGCGAATAAAAACAATACAATATTTACTTAGACAAACCAAATCTGTAGAAAAAGTCAACTACTATATTATGGGTTGGGAACAACCAAAGGACGATATCTCAAAACTGTTCACAATCCGAACTACACTTTGGGGATTCCCGAGTGATGTTCAATTATCTCCAGAAAATTGCTTTATACTAGAGCAAGGGGAATACACTTTCCCTTTTCTATGTCAAATGCCTGTTATCAACTTTCCTCCAAGTTTCGAAAATCACCTCATTGCAACCAACTTCCACCTTTTTGCTGCTCTTGAAAGCCCCCAAACAACAATTTTGTCTAAACCTTTCTCTCTCGATTTTCAACCAATTGTCGAAGTCAAGTCTTCTCCTGTGACTGAATGTATTCGCCTGAAGCAAAATCTTTGTATCAATGTTGTTGTGCCCTGTACTCAATACAGTTTACTTGAACCGATCAAAATACCGATTGAAGTCCAATTTTCTTCACTGACATGTATATCGCAACTCCTTGCATCTGTAAAAAGAGTTTGTCGTTTGGATTATAAAAGTTTCTCAAACACAGAAACAACTACAATTGCAAGCTATTCGCAGTACAGAATATCAGCATTGTCCCTAAAATTCCCTCTTAAAATAGCGTCGTCTCCGAAACCCACACTAAGCTATTCTCGATATTTTACTATTGAATACCGGTTGGTAGTTACAGTTAAAGTTAGATACGGCGTCCTTCAGTTCAGGAAAAAGCTTTTGGATGTGCCGATCACATTGGGTACTTTACCCCTAGATGTTAAGGCACCACGCCAAATTGAAGCGTATTCCCATCTCGTGGAAAATACTACAGATGCATTTTGTAAACCCTCATTCTTGAAGCCCCCAGAGCCGTCTGAAGAATATCTACCAGCCTATGATCACGAGTCCATGCCACCTGTCTATTCAAACTATACCCTTATACATATATAACAGTAGTCAACTAATAAACTAAAGCACAAAAATAAAAAGAGACAAAAGGGAGAACATAAAACTGAAGGACTTGGAATATGCTTTTATGTGTTCTTAATTACTTCCCCTTAAAAAAAAAAGAAGTACTTCTTACTAATATTGTAAGCACTCACTAAATGTATCGGATTTTCTTCATTCTAATTAGGCTGCAAAATTTTTGTAGCACTATACTTTTTCAACCACCTGAGTTGAGTTTGCACAAAATTAAGCATGTTTAAAGGCTTCCCTAGATGAGTGTGAGTACATAAAATAACTCTCTTTGTTTTTCCTGAAAATTTGTTAATACCTTTTTCGACAGTTAGATATCAAATGTTTGATATTAACTGTTAACACCTAGAAATACAAGCTGTATATTTTTTTTCTTAAAGTGCTCTGAGTGGAAAAGGTTGTGATAGTAGATACTGATAGACTGCTTTTTGTTTTAGCAAAAAATAGTGCCTAATTATAACATAAAAGTCTATACAATTCTGCATATGTTACTTGCATATACCGCAAGCGGAAAGTGCAGATCAAATAGAAAAAACAGACAAATAAATATATGCATAAATTGTAATACGATCTTATAAGTGCTCATATATAGATATGCATGCTTTTTTGTTTAAAATGATTTATTCATGTGGCCACCCATAGACGGTCATTTTTACGCTTTTTAAAACCTATTTGGGTACTAATGCATTGTCTAAGAGCTGATGCTGGGTCATTACTCACATTTCCGCTATAGATCAGGTGAGGGATCAGTGCGCTTCTAGCAGTAGTTTTGTAAGCTAAAAAAAACACCACTAAATATATGGGTCCAGTACTTTTTTAAAACGCTAGGCATGCCATAAACTATGGCATTAGTTATTTATATCTCACTAGCCCTTTATATATAGTTGCCTACTCAAATACTTCAAAGTGTACTATTTAGCGGTTATGTCTTGAGTTTTACTGAAAGATGCTCCCGAGATTGAGCTACAGGAATATTTGATAAAATGAGTCCTCATTTAGGATTGTTTGCTTGAAAACATACAAGAAACAACTGAAAAGATTTAACGTCACTATTTTTTTTTTTGGTCAAATAACATGATGCGTTGTTGTATATTATTCTTATATGAATCGGAAAGAACTCTGAGAGAAAAGTGTGTTTTATGCTATATTTTTACACTTAATATAAAACTTTTTTCTCCTGAAGAATGAAACAAAAGAAACTACTAATCAAAATCATTGTAGTATTTTCAATAATTATATTGTTGTTCATATTTGGAACGATCCTGCATCATGTTGATAATTAGCGCTTGCTCTGTGTTAGAGTTGAATTTGACTCGGAACTAACTGAGATCGGAGGCCTCTCAATTGATAATTGTGCGGATTCTAAAGTGAGGATCATTGCTTTACCCTAAAGTATTTAGATTTGTCCATTTTTTCTTTGAAAATAACTGTGCCACAGTTCAATGGTAACAAGCGATACATGCTGCTTTTTAGCTGGCTCAAAATGAGATTTCTCCAAGTTTGAGACAAAATCTGGAGGCGGAATTTTTTTCAGCGATGGCTATAGAAAAGCCTCATAGAAATGAACAGATATTGGTCTTTCTCTATTAAATCTGTAGTATATAGTTGTTGTAGAAATTTTTTTCAAAAGGTTTGTTTTATGCGTCCGCTCTTATTCGAATCTGCTTATGTTAATTCTGTTTGTTGCTTCTCATACAATCAGTTAATAAAGTATCTAGATCATTGACTAAGACTATTTTTTTAAAAGTGTCATATTTAATAAAACTTAGGCTGCTATTATTATGTTTAGTATAAACAAGAGAAAAAAACAACACAGATCCCTACAATCCTGCTATAGTCTCTTTGCGCGTAAATCGATTTTTATACCTTTAGTCCCCAAAATTTAACAGTCTTCTATTAAACGCGTTTTTAAATGTCACACATTTTTTTTTTTCAGAAAATGCAAACATTTTTTTATTTCTCACTTTTTTCTCTTTCACCTTGATTAACGAGCAATAGGATGTCTGAAGTAAAAACCTAACTTGTTTACATCCTAAAAAAGATACATGTTTACGCGTGCTAACCTACTTACTATTTTTGTTTTTATTCTTATAAAATAAATAAACAAAATAGATTGTCAGTGTAGATCAAAAACGAGAAACTGTAACTATAGAAATGAACCAACATAGTATTGAAAACTTACTTTTTTTTCTTTCTAGTCTCCTCAAACCGATTCTGTAAGATACTTTTAATTTAAATACATTACAATTAACCATATAATTTACGTTATAAAATACAAACACACACACACACACACATATATATATATATATATATATATATACACTTGTATATATCTATTCTCAACACTTAGAAAGCCTTCAGTGAGCCCTCACTTGTAAGCCGAATAAAACGCATAAATCGCTAAACTTACATCTTTGTAGTACGATGCTCGTGTCAAACGATATAGATATTTGTTGGGACAAACAGAGTTGTTTGCTCACTTTTTGAAACTAAAAGATGTTCAAGACGATGCTATGAAGACAGTTTTGGCAGAGAAGGAACTGGCTATAGAAAATAAAGAGGATGGGTAATAGATTGTAGAGTTAGTTCAGCTAAAAACAAAAAAACAAAAAAAAATAGGTCTAGACGAAGAAGAAAGACAGAAAAAGAGGAAGACGAAGAAATATTGCATAACGAAGAAGAGGAGTCAGAAGATTTGACGGTTTTCACCGAATCGCCTAAGTGTAAAATAAACCAAACTGCTACAAAGGATCGCTTTTAAGTGTTATGTTTTGTAGACGTCACAGGAGGAACTTTGAGGGAATATCAGATACAGGGATTGAATTGGATGATTTCCTTATTTGAGAATGGTATCAACGGCATCTTAGCTGATGAAATGGTAAGGAAAAGAACCCAACTTCCATACCAAATTAAATATATAAATGAATATCATTAGGGTCTAGGTAAAACGCTACAAACAATTTCCTTCTTGGGATACTTGAAACATTTGCGCAATGTGAGTGGACCTCATTTGGTAGTAGTTCCGAAATCTACTTTACACAACTGGCTCACGGAATTTAATCGATGGGTACCCGATTTTGATGCTTTTATTTATCACGGAGATAAAGAAAAGAGAGTAAGAGTGTATAGCTGTCGTCAGGCTTTGTTATTTACCTTTTTTTTTTTAGGCTCAATTGACTAAAGAGCGTATTGCACCACAAAACTTTGAAGTTTGTATCACCTCTTACGAAATGTGCTTATCAGAAAAATCGCAATTAAAAAAAATCAAATGGGAATACATTGTCATCGACGAAGCTCACCGTATTAAAAACGAAAATTCTATGCTTTCTCAAATTGTTCGCATCTTTGAATCTAGAAACAGACTTTTAATCACTGGTACACCATTGCAAAACAACTTACACGAGCTCTGGGCACTTTTAAATTTTTTGCTCCCGGATGTGTTTAGTTCCTCTTCAGCTTTTGACGAATGGTTTGAGAAGCAAAGTGGAGATCAAAGTAAGGTGGTTGAACAGCTACACAAAGTCCTCCGACCTTTCTTGTTGCGTCGTATTAAATCAGACGTGGAGAAATCTTTACTACCTAAGAAAGAGCTGAATGTATATGTGGGAATGTCCGCCATGCAGAGGCAATGGTACCAAAAGATTTTAGAAAAGGATATTGACGCTATCAACGGTGTGGGTGTCAACAAAAGAGAAGGAAAAACACGCCTGTTGAATATTGTAATGCAGTTGCGAAAATGCTGTAACCATCCTTATCTCTTCGATGGAGCTGAACCTGGGCCCCCTTTTACTACTGATCAGCATTTAGTAGACAATTCAGGGAAAATGGTTGTTTTGGACAAATTGCTCAAGAAATGCAAAGCCCAGGGCTCTCGCGTGTTGATCTTCAGTCAAATGAGTCGTGTACTGGACATTTTGGAAGATTATTGCTGGTGGAAGGAGTACGACTATTGCCGTATCGATGGTCAAACCAATCAGGAAGAACGTGTTGATGCAATTGACGAGTACAACAAACCTGGAAGCAATAAGTTTATTTTCTTATTGACTACTCGTGCTGGTGGTCTGGGTATCAATCTAACTACTGCCGATGTGGTAGTTATGTATGATAGTGACTGGAATCCTCAAGTCGATTTGCAGGCAATGGACCGTGCCCATCGCATTGGGCAAACAAAACAGGTTTACGTTTTCCGATTTATCACTGAAAATGCAATTGAGGAAAAAGTACTCGAAAGAGCCGCTCAAAAGCTACGATTAGATCAACTTGTCATACAGCAAGGTCGCGTTTCTGCTAACTCAAAGTCTAAAGCAGCTTCAAAAGATGAACTGCTCACTATGATTCAGCACGGTGCAGACAGTATCTTCAAAGATACAGCTGATGTAGCTACAGGATTTGATGACGATATTGACGAAATTCTCCGTCATGGAGAGGAGAAAACAGCAGAACTAAATAGCAAATACTCTAATTTACAAATTGATGATCTCAAGAACTTCTCGTCGGAAAGCGCCTATAAGTGGGATGGCGAAGACTGGAGCCATAAACGAAAGGCAGAGAGTGTTGGCCTTAGTTGGCTAGGTCCCGCTAAGCGTGAGCGTAAAGCTAACTATGCAGTAGACGATTATTATAAAGAGGCGTTACGTACTGGATCGCGTACTCCATCTACTAAAGCACCTCGTCCCAAAAAATACAACACAGAAGATTTCCAGTTTTTCCCTAAAAAACTCAACGAACTCAATGAACAAGATACGCTTTATCTTCGAAAAAGTCTTGGCTACAAAATTCCGCCAATTGCTGCTGAAGAAGGAGCTACGGCTAAAGAAATCAGTCGTTTAGAAAAGGAAAGGGATGCTGAGCAAAAGCGTATTGATGCCGCCGAGGCTCTGACTGCGGAAGAGGAAGAGGAACGCAAAGAACTGTATGCTAAGGGATTCTTTGACTGGAGCAAGAAAGACTTTGCTACATTTATTAACGCTTGTGCCAAATATGGACGAGATAATTATGAGTTTATTATATCTGACTTGGAGACAAAAACTTTGGAGGAAACTAAAGCATATGCTAAAGTTTTCTGGCAACGCTACAAAGAAATTGCAGACTACGAAAAGCACATTTCAAAAATAGAAAAGGGAGAAAGCGAATTGGAAAAACAAGCCGATATTCAAGGCCAATTAGCTGATAAGGTTAAAAAACACCGCGTTCCTGTTCAGCAGCTTAAGATTCAATATACACAACCAACTAAGGGCAAAAACTACACAGAGGAAGAAGATAGATTTTTGATTGTTATGCTTGAAAAATACGGCTATGGAACTGAGAGTGTCTATGACAATATTCGACATGAAATTAAACAATCCCCACTCTTTAGATTTGACTGGTTCTTAAAGAGCAGAACTTCACAAGAAATTGCTAGACGTTGCAACACACTAATTAGTTTAATTCAGAAGGAGAATGCCGAGGCTCAAGAAGCAGAGGAGAAAAAGGTATTTTTTTACAGTCCAGAAAGGTTGATTGCTAATTTCTTTTTTAGCCTCAAGCTAAAGGTAGAGGTGGCAACAATAAAGGAAAGCCCACAGAGACCACCAAATCGAAACGCCGCTAGAACAAGACTCTTATCCTGAGTATCAAAATAAAATAAAAAGTTTTTTCAATCTATTGTCACCATGTCAAAAGCCGAAGAAGTTAAAGTGCAATTAAACGAAATTTTCAGTTCAGAAAACTTAAAAAAAGACAACTTCTTTAGAGAACTTGTTGAAAAAGATGCTGAAGGCTGTACGTGTTTGAAAAAAAAAAAAAAAAATAGGCCTCCAGCACCCTAATTTGATGTTGTTCGTTAGGGGTTCCCATAAAAAAAATGAGCATGATCAAGCGATTCAAACAAGTTCTTGAGGGCGATCTTTCACTATTCGAGCAAGCGGTTGCACTTAGTCCCTCCGATTTCGAAATGAACGAGCCTAAAACTCACGTACGTTGCATCAAGGCACCTGTTGAAGAGGTAGTTGAAGAAAAGAAGACATTTAAAGAAAAGAGAGAAGACGAAAGATCAGCAGCCAATCAAGCCAAAGTCTTGACTCATATTGAAAATTTAACTCAAAGATCTATTTATGCTGTAAATATAAGAAAAGCACATCCTTTGCTTTTATGTATTGTTTACTAAAAGGCTTTATAGAAAGGGTTTTCAGTTGAAACGCCACCTACTGAACAAGAAATAAAAGACTTTTACGGGAAGTTTGGTCGAGTACTGTCGCTTCGACTCCGTCGTGAAGGCGATCGAAAATACGAAGGTACCTTCAAAGGTAGTGTTTTTGTAGAGTTTGAAACGCAAGAAGTGGCCGAAAAGGTAGTTACAGAAGCGAAGGAATATGAGGGCGCAGAACTTTTGACAATGCTGAAAGGCGAATATATCGAAATGAAAAAAAAAGAAAAGTACAATGACCAAGAATACGTATTTGAGGGTAGCACTAAACGTCATCGCTACTTGCTTGAATATACAAATGCCAAAGATCTATCCTTTTCAGATATTAAGACTGTAGTCAAGACCTTTACTCCAGTTGGCAGCGTTGAAAGCCTGAAAGACAAGCCTAATTCAGGAGTATTGGAGATTTTTGACATGTCTCCAGAAGAATTTTTAAACAAGCTAGGCGAGCAGAAGTCAGATAACCTCACATTCATGCTATGTAGTTCTGAAGCGCGAAGACACTTCAAGGAATGTCAAGAAAAGAAGTCATTCTTCAAAAATGGCAGAGGTGGTAGAGGCGGTAGAGGCGGCAGAGGTGGTAGAGGTGGTAGAGGCGGATCCCGTGGTGATTTTAAAGGCCAAAAGAGATCACACGACGATACCGAAAAACCAAAAGAGGTAGAAAATGTCAAACGCCGTGGCATAGTCGAAGTCAAAACTAGTCAAAAATAAGCATTAGAATTAGAATTACATCCATACAATCAATAAAAAAAAAAAGACTAAAGGTCTTTTAATGTAACATTTCTTTTGTTATAGCAACTATCATATTAGAACCTTTCAGAGAAAGCTTTACTCTTGAACCATTAGGTATAGCATTTTGAGAAAGGTCTTTTTTAGTACGTTTTATTTCTTGTTGCGAACGTTCCCGCTGTGCGCTTTTGCTGAGTGTCCCCGTAGACGTATAAAATTAAACTATGGTTTTTAAAAGTACGTTCAACAACAATGCCTATAAAAGAGCGGCAATTTACAAACAAAAATTAGAACTCCTAATTGTCTATTTTCCATCAGAAAAAAATATTTTTTTCAGATCTTGTAGATCAAATTACATTATGGACAAAAGCGACAAGAAGGGCAAGTTAGAAAAGAGCAAGAAGAAAGAAGAGAAAGAGAAAAAAGATAAGAAAGAGAAAAAGGACAAGAAAGAGAAAAAGGACAAGAAAGAGAAAAAGGACAAGAAAGAGAAAAAGGATAAAAAAGAGAAAAAGGACAAGAAAGAGAAAAAAGATAAGAAAGAGAAAAAGGAGAAGCTTAAGAGGGAGAGAGAAGACAGTAGTGTTGACACTCCTGTGCCGGAAAGCAAAAAGAGTAAGACATCAGAAGAAAAAAAGAGTAATGCTCAAAATGAAGAGGTAAGAGTTATACGCTTATTGAAAACTTATTTTAAGCTCGGGTTTTCAGAGTTCTGGTGGCTGGAACAATTGGAATAAGGCTTCTTTTGATGGTGACGACGAGAAAAAAAACAAATTTTTAAAGCTGATGGGTGCCAAGAAACACACTGGGCCCACTGAGCAGAAGAAGGGTGGTTTGTTTGGTAGTCTAAAAAGCTCTATAGATATCGATGAAAGCCGTCGAATTAGTAACGACTTGGAAAAACAATTTGACCATGGCTTACAATTTAGAAAACAAATGCAAAAAGGCAGACGTGGGGGTTTAGGATTTAATTAACAAATACCCAAAAAAGAGCATTTCATTGTACACAGTTTAATAAAAAGATGGGAAGCTTAAGCTCTCTTAGCGATGCCTATATTAGTGATAAAAGTCAATATACATGCCCAGTTTTTGTTTTTCTTTGAATTTTACTTTCAACTTGGAAAATAGCTTGATCTAAGATTTCTTGTTGGATTTTGGGGTCTTGTAAATCCTTGTTGATCTTTTCAATCAAGTGGGCAGCCAAAGCTTTTTGCTCGCGTTCGCGAAGACTGGCTTCATGACGGACCCAAGAGTCCAAAGTAAGCTTAGCTTCGGCAGCAACAGCAACAGTTTGCTTCAATTCGAAAGCTTGGGCTTCTAATTGAGCGGTTTCGCGAGAGAGTTCGAAAAGAGCTTTGGTAACATCAACTAAATCCTTCATCTGTCCAGCTTCATCAATACGCTCTTGAACAGCGGCCTTGTGATCTTCACGGGCTTTAACCATAACATTTTTGATACGCTGATATGTAATAGCAATAATGTTAGTTCTACAAAAGTTAAAAAAAAAAAAAACCTACAGCAATGTGCTCATCAGCCATGTTAGAGAAGGGCTCTCTAAGGTACTTCAAAAGGATACCAAGAAGACCAGCACTTGAAACCAAGACTAAAGTCTCTTCGTTTACAATGTAGATTTCTTTAGAAATCAAAAAGGCAGACAAACCAGTAAAACCGGTAAGGTAAGCAGCTTTAGCAGCAACAGAGTTTCCAGGAAGGGTATCCAAAATGCTGTTAGGTTTCTGCTTAGACTCATCTATTGTCAAAAGTTTTAATTTTTTTTTTAGAAAAAAGTCCCTCATCGTTCTGACCTTGAGTTGAAGAAGTGAATCCACGGACACTATGTTTTTTTTTAAAAAAAAAAGGGTTACAACCTTCAACATTATTTCTTTTGAATATCTTTTTTTTTGTTAATTACACAGAAGTACGGGCAGTTTGACGGGCAGCCATCAAGGCAGGACGAACAGTAGCAACTAGGGTTTTCAATAAAAAATTAAGTACAGTGAATGTGACACATGGATTTGATAGTTACCTGAAGCACCTTTTGTTAATATTCTGAAAGACATTGTAAATCCTGGAAAAAGAAAAAATGAATAAAAATTGACTTCTCAATCAACGGTTGTGAACCCACCAGCTTTTAGTAAAGAAAAAGGCTTGTTGTCAGGCGCGCCCCATACAGAAACAACCATAAATTTAATTTTCTCAATCGACGTCACACTTTTTTGGGACACCACTTTAAGTCTTCAGGAAAGAGACTAAACTCAGCCTTTCTTAGTTTGGCAGTAGCAGTCAAACAAGGTAAGAAGCGATAGTGCCTTTAATTGAAGTAGCCTTTGAATTTCGAAGGCGAGTTTTTTTTTGTATTACTCTAAACGATCTGTATTTTTTTTCATCTGCTTTGATAGTGGCCTAGCTAGCTGAAGTACGTTTCAGGACCATCTGGTCAAGTATTCCGTCACTGCAGTAAGAAACGTTACAAAGTGTACTCTTCACAAACGCCATAGAAACAAGAATCTGTTTCTAGCCTCCATATTTGAACGTGAAAAATTTTAGCTAGTTGATACACAGCTATTTTTTTCCAGAGCATCAAGAATCCATACTATCTGTTTTAGAAGTTTCATTTTTGAAGTGACTCTACTCTCCATATATTACTACAACAGGTTGTATACAAAGATAAAAACCTTTGGTTTGTCTTGCTTTTTTTTTTTGTTCGCAAGACACTTTGGAAGCTTTGCTTTGTTTGCTTGCTCTTCAAAATATTTTTTTTTTCGCCTGGCATAATGCTCATTTAGGTAAGCTGTCCAAAAAGGGAAACTCGTTTTCTGCTAAGTGACTAATTTAAAGTAGAAACATAATGATGTTTCTTTTTCCTTATTTTAGTTTCAGAAAAAAATGCTTTACTGGCCCTGGTTGATCTCTATATCTTACTCTGTAACTTTATGCGTGAATCCGTTTATTCCACTGTACTTGTTCCAGTTCTTACACCTGAATACTGTGACTATTTCGGTATTTCTGTCGGGCATCTATACTTTGAGACTGATCTCTGGTGTATGGCCAGCTGCAATAAATTTTCGGCCTGACCTATATGAAAAGACAATTGCTGCTCTTATTTCTCTATCTTCACTCTGCTATATACCTTTATTCATGGTATCTGCCAGCGGCAACTGGGGTGTTATGAAATGGTGTCTCATGATGCTTTGTTCAGCAGCAAACGGTTTATTCTATCAACCAATAGGTATTCTGGTCAACAGCGCTATAATGAAAATATTAGGCGACTATAGAACTATGTTTTATAGTAAGATTTTTAAAACCACATGTTTTTTTTTTTTTTTTGAAAGTACTGAACAGTGTTTTTTTAGGCTCTTATTTGCGCTGGGGTGACACAACTCGCTTTATAGTAACATGCTTTGTTGGACTTGTTTTAAAAAACGTAGACGGGGCTTACTTTGGGAGTGTGTTGATGATTGTATGGATTATTGGATCCGTTTTGTTGATTATTTGTGCTCTTTCAAAGTCAAATGCAGTCTTGCCAGCAAATATAAACGAACTAAAAATTAGTGACGATCAGGCACCGCTTTTACTAAAAAGCGCAGCTGTATCAGGAGCAGATCAAAGCAGCATTTTCAACACACCATACAAACCATACAGTATATTCGGAGAACAACTGTCACGTATTACAGAAGAAGATGCCAGCGCGTTAGATCTGGTTCTAACCACTGAAAACTCTTTAAGGCAGATGTACAGTTATGGTAGCAATGTCTCTTCCTTTTATAGTAGAAGGATACTAGCAAATGAGGGATTAGAATACTATCGCTCGCAAAGTACAGAGCGTGAAGATATAGAGGAGCAGCAACGGACAGTTCATGTGTACGCGTTATCTTTACTCCCTTTACCTACAGTCATAGATCCACTTGTTGCTTTGCTTTCAAGCCCAGAAGATGAGGCAGCAGATGAGGAGCTTTTCCCCCGGCCTATGTACAACGATCAGCCTTTAGCAAACCCTCTTTTATTAAAATCGAAAAGCCGTAGACTACAAACCCTTGCCTGCACAACACTACTATTAGGTGTTACAAAAGCTCTGTTAAACACATTTCTTTTTGTCTATATCTACCACGTTCTCCAAATACCGCTTTTTGACATATCCTTTTTAATTATGGCTCAAATAGCGAGTGAGTCAGTAGTTCATTTTTTCATTGAGAAGGTAAGTGGCCACTATGTCAATTTTTTGAAAAAAGAAAAGGCTCACGTATAAAATTAGTGGTTCATTCATAAACTGAATCTAAAATTTATCACAATATCAATGCACATTGCTTTGATTTTTTGCTCTACTACGTATTTGTTTCTAGAAACCGGAAGCCTTACCACCCGAAGTGTGCTAATATTTTTGCAAATTTTACAAGGTAAAAAATAGCAATGGAAAAAAAGGTTTATCTATAGTAACACGGATTTTCTAGGTATAGCGCTTCAAACTATTTGGTCCAGTGTCATGGACAATATACATCGTGTGGTTTGGAGTCAATATGAGCGAATGAAAGAGAGATCTAAGGCATCTGCTTTGTTTAGCAGTTGTGGGCCAGCTATTGGGACTGTTATAGCGGGTATAGTTTTAAACCGCGGTTTAGAAAACTATCATTTCTTGTTTAAAGCATGTGTTGTCTTTTCGATTTCTAGTTTTTTTGTTTCTCTAGGATGGGTGACAAGCGATTAGTATGACGTAGAACTTTTGGGTTTCTATAACTTAGAGGGCCCCTTTTTCTTTTTTGTCAATATTACATAAATACCTCCTTTCTTCTCTACTCTTTACTTTCATGTTTTAAAACCATAAGGCTTCGTACGAAGCTATTTCTTTTTAACATTAGCGTACACCAAAGCTTATATCCAGGATAAAAAAAAATGTATATAGTTGAGTATAGAATAGAAATCAATTACAAACTGTTATTACATCACGACCATTGGTAAAAACAAGCCGTGTTTTAAGATAAAACGAAGTATTCGAGTTAAACAATATTTTGAATTGATTTCAGACCTTCAAAATCCATCTTTAACTGATAAAAGAGTGAAGTAAATACAGCTGGGTTTTGGCTATTTATTGAAATAGCTGGTTTAGTGGTTACACGGTAAGTATGCTTTGGTGATGTTATAGTATAAGGAATTTTCAAGCCTAACAATCAATTGTTCTTTAAACTCTTAGACACAGCAGCAGCGAAAGAGTGACAGTCTGTATCATCGGATCGTAATGAACTGTTTTGATATTAATTTCACATCGCACAAACAAGCTCAAGGAATCGTAACGGAGTCTTAAAATATCACTGTAGCTGCCCCATTTATTTAATTCAGTCAGTATGTTTGTAAAACATCCACTTGTGCACTATTCAGTTCTTTAGCCATATCTGGCTCTAGTATAGTCTAGGAACTACTATGAGCCACCTTTACTAAAGCCAAGAATCAACAAAATCGCTGAGAGTAGTTTTCACATGCCTTATTGCATGTAATTTGCACCATTTTTTTTTCGTTGTAACAGGAGTAATGATTACTTCGATTGGTGCTTACTGTCTTCTGAGATAGCATATAATGTTAGGGCGGCCTTTCTTCCATTTGAAATAAGACCTATAATCTGCTATATTGGCTTTAGATTATTGAAAACTACTTGCACTGCTGGCTATTTATTTGTATTCACATGCGTCTATAGCCAACAATGCTCTTAGAAATTTTTTTAAAGCACTTACTCTTTCAGGAATGTTTAGTGTTTTCATTGTCTAGGAATGCTCAATAGGCAATGTACTTAGTTTAGTTGAGTCGCTATACGCTTTGCTACTATAAATAGAAAAACATGCAATGGAAACAAATGGAGCTATCAGCTCAACACAGCAATTGTATAAAAATAACAAACTACTGCTTGAAATTCAATTTGAGGGCTTTTAAGAAGCCAAAGATCGTGCACTATGCATCTGCCGTCTTCTGAATAGAAAAAAACTAGAGGTACAACTCAAAAACCCAAACTAAATGATGCAATAGACGTGTTCTTTTGTTGCATTAAATTAAATAAAAACGCTTGGAATCACTTATGATAAACAGAGTCAACAAAAATTACACCCTCTTTGATATTTGCTAAGCAGTTTTGTCTTGACCTGAATTTTAATCAGTTAGACGTCATTTTGAAGTAAAATCGATGACTAAACAATTACCATTGTAGGTCTCCCTTTTTTTTCTTTAATTTTGGATACCAATTCTACTTCCTACTCCAAAAATCCGAGCGTTGTTAAATTTGTCCTATACAGTAATAGCTTAGTTCGTTTCATTTTGCTTTTATCAAAGTCATTCTTACGCAAAATCAATACAATTGACCAATAAAACACCACTTTCTGTTATAACAAGTATTGCATGACCAAACAATGACTTAGTTTTTGCGGAAGAATAAAGTGTATCTGTAGCTCGAAATATTAGTACGTTTATTTAGCTAGACATAAATATTGTTTTATATTTTTGTGTCATGTTTATACTTTCTTTCTGCAAAATTAAAAAAAAGAACGAAAATGCCAAAAGAAACTGCTTTGAAACAAACACGCGACGAAGTCTTCGAGAAATTAAATGAAGGCCTCACTGTTATTGTGCTAGGGGCTTCTGGCGATTTGGCAAAGAAAAAAACATATCCTGCTTTGTTTACCCTTTTTTCTGATGGTTTTCTACCAAAAACTACTGAAATTATTGGTTACGCTCGATCAAAGTTAGAAGAAAAAGAATACCATGAGCGTATCACATCGTTCTTTGAGATCGAAAACGATGAACAAAAGAAGAAAAAGGACGAGTTTCTAAAGATTTGCAAATATGTTCAGGGCCAATACGACGAAGACGATTCTTACAAAAAGCTAGACAAGAGCATAGTCGACTCTGAAGAGCGACGTAAACTGAACTACAATCAAAGAAACAGGCTATTTTATATGGCTTTGCCGCCTGGTGTTTACATAAAAGTAGCTGAGGGTCTGAATAAGTTTACACGTAGCAAAGAAGCAAGAACCTTTTTGATGGTTGAAAAGCCATTTGGCAAAGACACACAAAGTGCTATTGAGCTAATTGATGGAATTAAGAAGTCATTCGATAATGAAGAGGTAGATAAAAAACCATAGTATTTATACATATACACATATTCTCTATGGCAGATTCTTATCACTTTTTGCTATAGGTTTTCTTTATTGATCACTATCTTGGAAAAGAACTAGCAAAAAACATTTTAAACATTCGATTTTCAAACATGATATTTGGCCCTATTTGGAACCGACAGTATATTGATACAGTTCAAATTACACTCAAAGAGCCATTTGGTTGTGAAGGGCGTGGCGGTTACTTTGATGAATATGGTGTAATTCGTGACGTTATTCAAAATCGTAAGTATACGACTATTAGCATGACATGTCACTTACTGTCTCTTTGCTTGCAATAGATCTCCTTCAACTTTTCTCTCTTATTGCTATGGAAAGACCTATTGGTAGGGATTCAGAGTCCATCAGAGACGAAAAAGTCAAGCTTTTGCGTTGTACACAGCCTGTTACTCTGGACAACTGTTTATTGGGTCAATATACAAAAAATGGTGATAAACCTGGATATACTGAGGACGAAACGGTTGAGGATGGAAGTATCACAGCTACTTTTGCTGCCATAGCTTTGAACATAAAAAATGAACGCTGGGATGGTGTTCCTTTTATTATCAAGAACGGAAAAGCCATGGATAACAGCAAAGCAGAAATCCGTATTCAATTCAAGAAAGTTCCCGGAGCTCTCTTTGAAGACTCACCAAGAAATGAGCTTGTCTTCCGTATCCAACCTGATGACGCTATTTATTTAAAGTTTAACAGTAAAGTACCGGGCTTCTCGGCAGAGAGTATGATAACTGAGCTCGACTTGACATACAAATCGCGCTACGACAATTTGAAAATACCTCCAGCTTACGAAATATTGCTGTTAGATGCCATGCGTGGCGATCATTCAAACTTTGTCAGAGATGACGAACTGATTGCCGCCTGGGAAATATTCACACCTTTGTTACATAAAATCGAGCAGGAGAAAATCAAACCAGAGCCTTATCCATACGCTAGTCGTGGCCCCAAAAAATTGGACGAATTCATCAAAAAATACGGTGTTGAAAGAAACAATCCTGAAGATTACCAATGGCCTAAACAAGATCTTGAAGGATAGATTTGATTTGCATAATAATAAACAAAATATCTGTTTGTATACTATAAATTTGCTTATATCGTGACTTGCTTTCTTCTGTAATTACTTCAATTGACACTTGATCTTTTTTGTGTTTTTTTATTGTTGTCATAAACGCTGTGTAATTCCTCAATTGATAGTATGGAGATATTCAATTCAGAGACAGTAGCCAAGGCATTGAAAGGTGGAGGCTTATCGTCGAAGCAAAAGATTTCCAAAGCATTGAAAGCTTGGAATGACAACACATTCTTCTTCCCAAATAAAGACGAATTTCTGTTAACTTGGATATGCTCTTGCTTTGCTAAACCAAACACAAAAAAGTAAGAAAACAATCTCTTTGAAGGAAATGAACACCTAATCTTAAGTGACGGCTTTTAGAGTTGATGATTGCTGTGTGTTTCAAACTGAATACTGGAAACTATTATTGGAACTGCTATATCATTACGAAAATAGATGGTTACAGGACAACAGACGAGCAGTACCTTTTATTCAAATCAACATGCTCGCACCCGTTTCTTTACTTTTGCAAGAGATTTATAGTCCGAAAAGCAGTATAGCTAGTGATCAAAAAAAGGAGTTTTTGGTTCTCACCGCTAGCTGCATAAAGCTCTTGTTTTCAGCCAGTTTTTCAACATCGTACCGACCTGCTTTCGAAAATGTCTCTGCAGTTACTGAGGAAATACTAAAATCCCTGGAAATTCAAATCAGCATCCTTCAAAATCGAACTGACGAAAGCAAAGAATCACTGAAAAATCTTATTTCCATTGCTCAGCTGATCATGCTCAAATTCGAATCCCAACTTGTGTTAGCTGCTAATCAAAAAAAAGTAATTTTTTTCTTTTAGAAGGCCAACGTTTTAACTTTTCTACAATTAGATTTTTTTTTCGCTTGTCGACAAATTACTTGACAAGCTCCTAAATGTGCGATTTCGGTTAAAGAATGTTGAGGACATAAAAAGCTCCAAAGACCTGTCTCAACAAATTACCCAAATTGTTTGCAACGCTTTGTTTCATCCCGATATTGTGTTAGAATATACTTCAGTTTTGAAAGATGCCACCGATGATAGCTTGACTCCCAATAAGCAGACAACATACATTACAAAGTTATTTGATGTCTTGGAGAAAATTACCAGTGATTCAGATGAAATGGTGAATTCAGCTGATATAGTTCCCATTTTGTTGCCTAGATTTCTTTCTTCCTTCCGACAAAAACGCAACGCCAACACAGGATCAGTACAGGATGTTAATGCTAAAGTTGAATTTGGAATGTTTTTGTGCTTGCTAAAAATTAGCAAGATCACAGAGACTCACGATAAATCAGTTTATCTTACGACTTTATCTCAACTATTGAAAGAGGTTTTATTGGGAAATATTTATAGTGCTCGTAACGACAGCGTCAGTAAAGAACAATTCAGCATTTTAGACGAACTTACAAAAAAAGTGATTGGCCATATGAAAGACAAAGAGAGTTATGACCAAGGAATGGTTTTAGAAATCCTCGACACCCTTCTACAGATAGACTTTTCGTTAGTCGAATCTCGCATTCAACTTATTTGGCCGGTCATGTTAAACCCAGAAGAAAAAGCAGAAAACTCCTGCGTTCGTTTTGCTACGTCAGTTTTAACTACTTTTGCTGCCTCAAGACAAATCGATGGATTTGTAGAAGATCTAATTAGGCATATCAACAAGATTAAATACAAAGATTTGCAAGCCGTGCTTCAAAAACCAATGTTTAAAAACAACTTTTTAAAGACGTTTTCTGAATCTGTGTTGAAATATATGCCTGCTCTTCAAGCCATAGGAATTTTTCAACATTTTTCCCAAAACTTGTTTATTGCAAATGGAGAGACCAAAAGCGAGAACACAAAGAAGAAGCGAAAGTTGACAGCAGAAAATAACGACCCTCGATTTTTGTTGACATCCATATATTTCTGCAAATTCATTTCATCTTTGAAGCTCAACACACGACAGCGACACGATTTTGAAGAGCCGTCTGTAGTTTTATTTGAAAAGTTCATCAAACCTTGTTTGGAAAGTTGGAGCAGACAGTCTATGCTTACTAATATTATACCCGCTTTAGAGGTGCACATCAGTTTGACGCGTGCTTTTTTTGAAAGCTATACACAAAAAATGCAGCTTGATAATCTCCTATGGCTTGAAAATACACTTGTTACCGTTTTCGACGATATAAGAAAAGTCGATGATGATTCAGCCTACATTGGCACTGTATTATGTGTATGTAACTAAATATCTACAAAGGATAGCTAACTTATCTTTTTATTAAGGTCAACGGACTGTTGCAAAGCATTTACTATCGCACTCTTTTGCAAAATAGCCAACCCTTTGAGAATACTACGAACATCGTTACTATTATTATGGACTTCGTTAGCGAAGACGACGAAACAAACTCATGGTATAAATGCACTGCATGGAGTGGAACTGTTTTGAACATAAATGAGAAAAACCAAGCCAAAATCGCTTGCTGGAAGCTACTTACTGATGAGTGGTTTGAAACCTTTGCGTAAACTCACGCATACATCAACGATACGATTTGTTCTTACATCAATTAAATATAGACAACTCTTGGAAAATAGCCGATACGAAAAATTTATGTCTATTCTTTATGGTACAATGAAGAATGAATATGATTCTTTCAGTCAACATGTCACAGCATCGGGGTTGACTAGAAGACTGTTGAGATCTGCCAATTTTTATGAGACTAAGCTTTCTAAAGGTAACCCGAAAGAACTCAGCATTACGGTTTAAAGAGCATTGACTGACTTCATTTGTTTATGTACTAAGATTGGAGTATACACATTTTTTTGAGGGGAATTGTTAGTCTATTTAAGACGGGACTTTCAGCTGGGTGTTCTAATCCGGTATTGAACACAACTGCTGAGCTGATATCTAGAATTAACCTAAAAGAGGTTCCTACTGTTGATAAAAGCGTTACGACAGCTATTTGGGATGCAATTCAAAGCAAAAACATAGCAATGGAGGAGGATAATGAGCTCGATAAGACAAAGATGAACGAACTTGTAACGCTTTTAGAAATTTTACTGCTTTTCCCAAATGAGTACTTTGAGAAAAACGACCGTACACTTTTAGTATATATCTCTTCCCTTTTAGATATTTGGTGTGTATCGAACGATCAAGTGGATTTGATTACTCGCTTGAGAGTTTCATCAATATGCAAAAGCATCAATATACAGTTCATAAATTTCTTTAGCATAAATAGTATTCTGGTAAGCACTGTTAGTCATAGAAGATGAATAAGGCAGTCGACTCATAAACAAACCGCCTATAGGGATTTAATTCAGATGTTCTGGCATGGATTGTCACTTCTAGCCACAAACTAGCACTCGAAAGCTTAAGTGCAAATGAAAAGGCGTCACTTATTCTGAGCAATCTCTCCAATGAGCTTGAAAGACATGTTTTACGAAGAATCCTTACATTTTCAAGTGGTAAATCTCCCGATGCTCATGCTATTCAATATCTGGAAAACACCACCACAAGATGTGCTAAAAGCGCAAGGGATTTTATTAGAACTGGCTTACCAACCGAAGGCCCTAATTTGTTACACTCACTAACCTCATTTTTAAGCACAAGGTAAAAGCGAAAAAAAAGTTCAATAAGGGCGCTTTCACTTATCGCTTTCATTGTAGAAAAACGGCCCCCGAAACCGATCTGTCTAACATTGTCTATGCAAGAGATACAGTCATGTCCATTAGTAACTGCGTTATTGTCTCCTTAAAAGAAACAAAAAAAAACATTGGTTTGGTATTAAAGCAGATCAAAACGTCTGATCAAAAAACGCATATCAGTATTGTATCACACAACAGTAGTATGTTTGAATGCACCAACCATACCCTGTACTTTGTGCGTCTTCTTCATGGGTACAATAGAGCTTTGAGTGATAGCAAAGTCGAAGGTAAGCTAGTCCTTTTTTTTTCTACAAAATTACTAAACATCCATTAGTGTTTGCTTCGAAGAAAATCTCCGAAGGTCTTACAGAGCTTGCATCACCAGTTATTCAACTGCTTCAACTTACTCTCAGTAGAACTGCAAACATCACTGTTTGTAAGCTTGCCACTGAATTCATTTCAGCCCTGTGTTCTGTGCCTACTGATGACTCCCATATTAAAGCGTCTAAACACATTCTGGCTACCTTTTGGTTTATTTATTCCCTTATGCATGATATAGGTAATTTTTGCAAGTTTTTTGTTTTAAAAAAAGTATCTAAAGTTTTTCTTATACAACGTAGGTAATGTTGCTTCAATAGAACTTCTCACCAGCACCTTTGTATCCTGGATAAAGAACTCGCCAAGAGACCGTTTTGACTTTGTTATTTCTGGCTTCATTGAGCAAGCAGAAGTAATAGCAGCTAACAACACTGCTGAAGAGAATGAGAGAAAGCCCTTAGTTTTTGTTGAACTTGTGTCGTTATTATTCGGTGCTAGCAATGAATGTATGTTCTAATTTTTTTTAAAAAAAATCTTTCGATACTCAATGGCTTTCAATTAGATCAAAAAACAAAACTGAAAAAGCATATTCCGGTGCTTATCATTAAGATTATTCTTATTGCTGAAAAGACCACTTCTTTGATGTTTTTACAAAGAATGCTAAAGTTTTTGGATCAGTTAACAATAGACGAAGTAAGAATGACTAATACACACACACACATACAAATGTGCGTATAGGACATCTGCTTACATAAATTCAATAGTCGTATCGTCTGTCCAGCTTTGATCTTTCTTTAGTAATATCCTGCCTTGCGCAAGTTGCCAGACCGGACACTCAAAGCTTGAAGAGTCAAATGAATACAGAGCTTGCACAAGATATTTTTGCGGACATATGTCAGATTCTCTCTCACTTGATGCGGCACTATAAAGAACAAATGACCGACGTAATGCCACCTTTCATTGCTATTACTCAAGCGCTATTGCACTGCTTTAAGTCTGGACATGTATGCCTTGTTAGTGGTTTAAATGTTAAGAAAAACGTCTCTGAAAACAAGAAGGCGTCACGCACCATAACATTATTAAGCGACTTTACACCATTAAATGACACTGCTGCTCAACAATACTCAAGGTTATTGAAAACCATACCACAGAAACAACACTCATACCTTAACGGAAAGTCGAACAGAAGTAATCAATCGGTGATGAAGGCTATCTCAAGACATACCCCGTCCATCTTGGTTGAATATTTTACAGTGCAGTCCAATGCCAACATGAGTATTATTCAGCCAAGTATAAAAACATCTCTTACAAATGCTCTCTATGATTTGCTGGATATTTGTACGGACGAAGATCGTGCTTTTATCATGACCTGCTTAGACGCACCAGGAAAACTGTTGTTTAAAGACTTTTATAGTAGCTGGAAAACCAATCATAAGTACACTGGTCAATAAATATGCTTTTTTTCCCCGAGATTTCTTCTGTTACTTTGGTAAATAGCCTATACGGAGGGTTACTTTAGACACAGAAAATTTGGCAGAAGTTTAAATTTTTTATTGCAAGTGTAGTCACTTATCCCTCAGCTGTTATGGGTACTACACACCCCTTTTATTATGCAAGTATCTATTGACCTTTTTTTCTTACACGAATAGTGCTGCCATTGGCTCTTCGAGTCGGGCATGTATTCTTTATGAACACTAAACTGTGTTTTCAGTTATTTAAAAGAGTCTTTATTAAATGAATAGTTCTCAACAATTAATGAATCAGTATTACTTGTATAGTGTGCAAATACATTGTTTTTTTTTTATGTTTGGTGTTGTCAAAGCATAATTTATTGAGACAAAAAAAATTATTGTGCGAAAAAAATAGAGTCAATGAACATAATTGTCTTCTCAATAAATCTAGAGTCTGTTCTTGGAGCGGCCTAAACGCCCTTTTGCGTTTTATGTTGCGTTTTATAGTCTTTGCTGAACAATTGAATCTTCATTAGCTCATGTAACACAAATCCAAATGAAAGCTGAACTCTAAAAATGGTTCCTGTTCGTCTTTTTTTTCTTTTATTTTTAGCTGTTTCGCTTTTGTGTGTCCCAAGGCCTTTTTATACAAGCTATAGAAAAAATGAGCTATCCGAACTATAATACCCCTCCAGGACAGACAAACTCACCTTCTCCTCTTTCGCCTAATCAACCCAGCTTGCCTTCACCCGATGCTCATCGTAAACAAAAGAGACATTATCCTCAAATGGCGGCTCAAGGCTCGCCCCTGCCACAACCATCCGGATACCAACAATCTGGATACCAGCAGACAGGAAGTCAACAACCTGGATATCAGCAAACAGGGTACCAACAGTCAGGGTATCAACAGCCACAATACACTCAAGAGGGACATCAACAACAAAACTATCAACAACCTGCCTATTCATCGCGCCAAGCACCAGCTTATCAACAGGCTGACTACGCGCAACCAGCGTACAACTCACCTGTGCCTCAGAACATAAACCAACAATATGGATATCAACAGGCACTGTCAGGTATGGCCAACATGAATTTACATCAAAACGCCCAGCCTATGAGAGAAGACGTATCTCTTGTCGGCCAGCCTCCTCTTGTTCAAGACTTGCACCGCTCACCACCTAGCATTCAACTTCCACCGGGAGTAGGCATTAAAGATAAAACTTGTTTTAGCAAAAACTGAAAAAAAAAATCTTTTTTTTTCTTGAAACTAGATATCAGCTACTAACTCTAGTTTTGCCCAAGTTGATGCTTCATTCAAACGATCTACTGTCAACGCTTTCCCACAGACAAAAGCTTTACACAAAAAGTCCAAATTGCCTTTAGCTTTAGTATTGCAGCCCTACTTGAGTACTAAATTTAACAAGGTATATTGGTAAAAACATGCAAAGTACTATTGAATTTAACTTTGTTGTTTTTTGAAATTTAAAGGTGGAAGTTCCAGTTGTTCCGGATACCACCGTAGCCCGATGCTCCCGGTGTAAGACATACATTAACCCCTTTGTGAAATTTGCTGGAGGAGCTTTACAATGGGTTTGTAATATGTGTGGAATGAATAACGACAGTATGTACATAAACAACCACTTTTTTTTATTTTAACGGTTTGCGTAATAGTTCCCCAATCGTTTGATTGGGATGTGATGAGTCAACAGCACGTAGATCGATATCACCGACCTGAGTTGAATTATGGATGTGTCGATTTTGTTGCCCCTGCCGATTACATTGTTCGCCCTCCTCAACCGCCCTGTTACGTTTTTGTAATTGATGTCTCTTTCCAGTCTGTACAGACTGGTATGGTGAGTGCTGTAGCTGATGCTATAAAGGACTCTTTGGATAAAATCCCCAACGAGGATGGACGTGCTCAGGTGGCTTTCATAACCGCTGACAACGCTATTGGATTTTACAAGCTGGTTGGTCAACCTGAGATCCTTGTGGTAGGTGAACTGACCGATATTTATCTACCTCGTATGGCCTCGGATTTGATTGTCAACTTGGTAGAAGCGAGAACTATGATAGATGAATTGTTGGATAAAATGAAGCATATGCATAACCTGTCTCAACAATCATCCAATTGTTTGGGTTCTGCTTTACAAGCAGCGCGTAAATTGCTGGTAAGCGGTTGAAATAAATCACTAAAATAATATTGACTAATTTTTCTTTATCTTGCAAAAAAAAAAAAAAAAAAAAAAAAAAAGGCACCAACAGGAGGCAAAATAATTTGTTATCAAGTCAGTTTACCCAATATAGGCGAGGGCATAATTGCACCCAAGCAAGATAGCAGCAAATCCGTATTAGACAGTCCTTTAACTACCGCCTCCAGTCCATTCTATAGAACATTTGCTGGTGAATGTACCAAATCCCAAGTATGCGTTGATATGTTTGTTTTTGGCACGCAATTCTCGGATGTCACCACTTTGAGTAAGGCAAAAAAAAAAAAAAAAAAAAAAAAAAAATACATATGCTTACTTTTGTTTTGATGTGGGGTGTATTTAGATGTTGTGTCTCGATTTACAGGTGGTCAAACGCATTTCTATCCCGGGTTTCATGTTAACAATCAAGCTGAGAGCGTTCGATTAAAAGAAGAAGTGATTGCCTTATTATCAGAGGAAATTGGATTGGAAGCCGTGATGCGTACACGATGTTCCGAAGGCATTATTTGCAAATCGTTTTATGGTAACTTTACAACCCGTGTTCCTGATGTAATGGCTTTGCCCAATGTACCTCGCGATCAATCCTACTGTGTCGAATTGGACATTGAGGAAGACATCCAATCATCGCATGTCTTCTTCCAGACCGCCTTACTTTACACAACATGCTTTGGCGAGCGCCGTATCCGTGTGATGAATCTTTGCATTCCTATTGCTAAATCTATCAGTGAGCTGTTTGCTTCAGTAGATCAAATCGTTGTCGCTCGTGCTTTATGTCATCAAGGTAAGTGCTATTCGGATATTTACTTTGATTGTATATGAACTTATATTTTTTTAACAAAAAAAAAAAATGCAGCCATTGACAAAGGAGCTAATGGAAAACTGCGTGACGCAAGGGATCATCTAACAAAGCAAACTATTGATTTGTGCACAACTTATGGGAAGGAGGTGCTAGGAATACAAACACCACAATCTCAACTAACGCTATGCCGTGAGTTAAGCTTGCTTCCTTTGCTTGTGCTTGGTTTGTTGAAATCAGTAAGTTTGTACCTACCAATTGCCGAGGCGCCTTTTTAATAGATATTTTTTAACGTGTAGGAAGCGTTTAATGATTCAGCTACGGTTCATCCTGACTTACGTTCACAGTCTGCTATTTTATTAAGAACTCTTCCTACTGATGCTTGGCTAAGTTTTGTTCACCCCAAGTTTTACTCCATTCACAATATGCCACAGAGTGTAAGTTTTGTATTTTACCTTTAGAAATATTCAATGACTAACTTTAAGACAGGCTGGCACCCTAGATGAAAAGAAAAAGTGTATTTTCCCACCTCAAACCAACTTGTGTAGTGAAAAATTAGAGTCACATGGTTGTTATTTAGTTGAAAATGGGCAAAACATCTTTATTTGGGTTGGAAAGCAAGCTGTTCCTCAGCTATGTAAGGATTTATTGGGCGCTCCTTCCATTCAAGAACTAAAGTCTGGACAGGTAAAAAAAAAAAAAAAAAAAAAAAGAAAGCTTAGGCCGTTTTGTGTTTATAACCCTTGATATAAAGGTGGCTATCCTTCCTCGCATCAAATCACCCATTTCAGAAAGATTAAACAACATCGTTGACAGTATAAGATCAGAACGCCAAGTAACCTACTACCCTTCTGTTTATATTGTGAAAGAAGATGGAGACCCCGTCTTGCGTGCCAGATGCTTAAGTCTTCTGTTAGAAGATCGACACCCTACCGGGCCTACTTCTGCCGGTGCCAACCAAACTACTGCTAACTCAGGTATGAGCTACTTCCAATGGCTTGGGTTTATTAGATCAAAATGCCAATAAAAAAAATAAAGAGGGGCAAAAATAAACAACGACAACCGACGAAATTTAGTTGGGTCAATATAGTTTTTTTTTTTTTTTTTTTTTTTTTTTGGGGTTGTTTCCGAATATAACAGAGACAGGGTTGCAAAACAACAGCAATAAAAAGTTTGACAGGTTTGACCTAGAGTCTAGATAACTCTGCTTCTCAGTTCTAGACAAGAATCTCCATAAAGATTCAAGTCTTTTATGATACCAAGAGAAGATACCCATACTGTATTCTACAAAATCATGCCTTTTATATATCATTTAAAAAAGTGTAACTGCAATTTTCGTAAATAAAGTACCAAAGAATGGTTATTTTCTCACGTACCTTATATGCTTGCTGAAGGCCAAAAAAAAAAAAAAAAAAAAAAAAAAAGATGAAAATAAACAGTAAAAAAAATAAAGGCTTGGGCGTCTGTTGTAGCAAAAACCGACTTCATACCTGTCTATAAAAAGCCATGATATATACAGACTGTAAAGAGTCTGATTATTGCAATAGTAAAAGGTAGCAGCAGAATGTATGTAGCGCTCGAGTGACGATGATAACAGTCTAAGGGGAAAATAATGCTTAGAAAATGGCAAGTTTAGCAAGTGGCCTTTACAAGAACATGAACAGACGTCTTGAATTATTTAAATATAGAAATCTTAATAAATGTTTCGCTTTTGAGTGATACAGACTATTTGAAATAAGCACAAGTATCTATAAATCATCAAGCTTAAAGACAGTCTAACATTTTAGAGGGTAATAGTGTCCTGGAAAGACTGGTATGGCTTAACATGTTTTTTTTAAAAAAAAAAAAACAAGGAATTGAAACCAATCCATATTTCATTGAAGTCGAGCTATTAAGATATTCTTTATTCTACCTACTATTTCTCATTTTATAACCAAGTATGGCTACAGCAAACACGAACAAGAATCACTGTAGACAGCTATCCAAACTGAAACGAACCTAGACTTTGCTTGGTTCCTGGTCTCTTCAACTGTGGTCTGCCCTTGCATGTGATTTTTGCAGTTTTAAAAACATGTGATTTTTCTTACCCAAGGACAGTTGCAACCGTCTGATAGAGCAAAATCTAGAGCTGTTATGAGAGACAAACAGGCTCTCCTGTAAAACGATACATGCTAAAAGCTTTCAAGCCAAGGGATTTGAAAGTATTCTGGGTGCAGACCTCTACTCTAGCAGGTTTCGAAATTCAGGCGCGGGCTTACACTGTCCAGCTAGTGGATCTGAACAAGCGCTGAATTTTCACTTTCCGAACACCAAGTTTTTTTTAAAAAAAAAAAAAAAAAAAAAAAAAAAAAAACTTGGAATTTGATACATGAAAGGCAGTATGCGCAGAGAAAGGAAACTACCATGTGCTCAGATAAAACAGTGATAAAGAACAAGCCAAATTTTCATTTTTGTAGCAAGAAATAAACCAAAAGTGTATAGACGCACAAGAGGCAAAGAAGGAAAAAAAAAGAAAAAAAAATACACTAGAAATACCCGCTGTTTTCAAATCCACAGCCTTTTTTTTTTTTTTTTTTTTTGGCCCCGCAAAGGTATAAAAAGCGTAGGTCACCTTTGGTTTTCTTTTATTCTATTTTTCTTGTTTTGTTCCAAACACAAGATAGAAAAAAAAAAAAAAAAAAAAATGAAAGAAGTTATTGAAGGCGCCAACTTTCCCCGAGATGCAGAAGGCAAAGTCTACCATATGAGTGTGAAGACAGGTGAAGTGGCCAATCGTATATTGACAGTGGGAGATCATGTCAGAGCGAGAAGGATTGCAAAGTTTTTGGATTCAGAAGAAGCTTCAGGACACCCTGTTTTCGAAAAATCGAGCCAAAGAGGCTTTTTAACAATCACCGGCCGTTACAAGGGCGTGCCTGTATCTATCATTGCGATGTAAAGTATTTAGAGAGATAAATAGGGTGAAATACTAAAGACGTGGGAAACAATAGCGGTATGGGTACTTCCATGATGGATTTCTTTGTTCGTGAAACGCGTGCTAGTACAGAGGGTACGATTGCCATCATCCGGTTTGGTTCTTGCGGGTCCCTTTCTGCCTCTGCTCCCACTGGTGCAGTCATTATTCCCAAAGCAGGTTTTTGCATCCGTCGTAATATGGATTACTTTGCTGAAGCGCCTATTTACCCTGAACTGAAAGACAAACCTTACCTTTTCTCGGGTACCTTTGCAGCTGACAAAGACATGACTGACCTTTTAGCCACTCACATCGAAAAGGCTTTGGACCCCATTCAGAAAGACGGTCTGTTGGTTGGTCCTGTGTTGACAGGTGGTTTAAATGCCGATGGATGTTCTTTTTATTCAGCTCAAGGCAGAACAGACGCCAATTTCTGGGACGACAACGAAGGTGTCTTGCAAGAAACCATCCAGACTTACCCTGAAACACACTCAATTGAAATGGAAACATCCGTTTTGTTCCATTTAGCCAAGTGTGCTCGTAACCCTGTACGTGCTGCTGGCTGTATGCAAGTGTTTGCTGATCGTTTGGGCAACAAGTTTATTCGTCCTGAAGTTGTCGCCGCTCTGGAACCTGCCGTGGGCCAAGCTTGCTTGGATGCTTTGATCCAAGTCAAGTTGGATGATGAAATCGATGTTGCTGGAACCGTTTGGGAACCCCGCCAATTGTAAATAATAAACAAAGTAGAGTCCCCCCCCCTTTTTGAAGATATAAATCAACATCTACACATAAGTATATATACAATACTCTCGCTTTCAACGCTTGCAGTTTTCTCTTTTCTTTTTTTTTTATAGCTCCCAGTTCTTCCTCTGATTATTATAAGCTCAGTTAGGGCTTTGTCATTGGTTGCTTATACTTTGAATAAACATGGACACTCCCCATACCCAAAAAAAAAAGTAAAAAAGAGCCTAAAGTAGTAATTAAAAAAAAAAACCGCATAGACTCTCAACGTCACCGTGCCTCCCCCCCCTTTGATTTGCCTCCACCCGATAAGGTGAACCTACCAAGCTTTTGTTTGTCTATTGACCAATTAAATGTCGACTGTTTTCTAAAGCTCCATCAAAAAATACGTCCCTCTAGTTGTGTCCTCTTTCACTAATAAAGAAAGTACGCTGTAGCAAAACCGTTTCCTATTAGATCAACACCCTGTTACCTACTGTTCAAACAGACAGGCACATACTAGGTCATTCCTACCCTTGTGTTACAACAGCTACTTTTGTCAAAGCCTTAAAAGAACTTTTTTTTAAAAAAAATAAAAAAAATCTGTCAGGGTTTCTGTAAGATTCATTGTATTTTTCTTTTTGGTTACATTGTGTGATATGCGTGAGAAAGTCTGTTTCGTTTTGTACGACATCGGTCCTCTACCCTAATGAAACAAAAGGTAAGGCGCCTTTGCAGTGTATCGACACAAGCGTGTCTATAGATCCAAGGACTCTCAAGGGGTTAGCGAGCCAACAGTTTGTGTGCCTTTATATAAAAAAAGAAATAAATTAAACATAGAATATTGAAAAACAGCCGACGTTAAGAATTTTTTTTTTTTTTTTTTTTTGGCGTAAAACATTAGCCAGAATCTCTTTGAATAAAAACAGGCAAAAGAAATTCCAACTTTGTATGAATAGTAAACAATAAGACATATAATACTACAAACCTCACTCTTGCAGGGACAGATGGATGGCATCTGAGAAGACCTACTTTTTAATCAGCCCATGAGCTCTACTCTTATCTTTTACTACTCATAGTCTCTGTAGTCGTTGGATTAAAGAACAAGCTAACCTAAGCATGTCTTTTTATCACCAAAAACGCTGAGCATTATTTACTGAAAGGCCAGTAGAATCAGCGATCATGAATTCAGTAGTCCAAAAAAAAATAAAATAAAAATAAAAACCTGAATTGTTCGATTGAATTTGATGCTAGGAAGTAAATACTTGCATACGCTTAGCCTTCAATCTTTCTCAGTACTGGTTACGATTTTTGAATAGTTTCCGAAGCTACATACTAGAAACAAAAGACAGAACAATTATTCTCAGTAGACCTCTATAGTGTCATTCAATCGCAGAGTCTTTAAAAAAAAAAAAATCCAGACTCTGTCAGGATGCACTTTTTCAATTATTATTAAAAAAAAAAAAAAAAAAAAAAAAAAAAACCGCCACATGGTAACAATAGTTTTCAGCAATATCCTGTCAATAGATTTGGCGCCGACCCTCAAAAGTAAAACACTGTGCCTGCTATTTGGTCTAGTAAATGTGCCTGAATTCAAGTGTCGGTGGGCTTTTAAAGCCAAAAGACAAGAAAAAGGGGGAGTTTTGTATTTGTCTCCAACTTGAGTCACAAAAGCATGTCAATTCCTCTCACATTCATCTTTTTTAAAAAAAAAAAAAACATGCTTATTAGACACAACTCTTTAAAGATATTATTTTACTGTGCTGACAAAATATGGTAAACGATAAACAGGTTTCGTTCCAGCTGTTTTACAGCACACCGTCTCTTGAATCAACTGGTAAAGTCCTTTTCATTTTTGTTTTTTATAATAATAAAAAAGTGTACTGATCACAAAAGGTCAGATGGATCTGTATTTGGTAGAGTGTCAGTTGGCTTACAGACATTTGATTTTCTCAAAGGGCATAGTTTGCGATCCCCTCCCTTTTATTGTTCATCAAAAAGAATTTACAAATACGTATTTCTGGTGTCGTGGGAAGAAGGTTATTGTCCAGCTTGCAGTCAATGCACTATCTCTTTAGAGAATGTATACACGTTTCTTTTCAAAAAAGGGCGTACGCCACAAGTGCCTAAAAAGTGTATAAAAACACACACACACACACTCATCACTGCTTTACTCATTTAAACTTCTCAAGCGGGATACAAACTATGCTTGCTGACTTTCATCTTTTACTATTCTGAGGTGTTTCTAATTTTCTGGCGTTGTGGGTCATTTGACTTTCGATCCAGTAAGCGGATCAAAAGGTGATTTTGCTCGCTCTAGGACATAAAGTGACGTGTTGCTAACTGAATTTTGACGTATACTTGAATGTATCATCTCTCGGTTCTATGACCGGTATGTCTTTGGTTTTTATTCTTTGATATCCGTGATAGGAGCCTTCGTTAGCAATTAGATAGGTTCTTGTATTGATAGGCGAACAAGCTTTAATAATAATAGTAAAAAAAAAAAAAAAAAAAAAAAAATTGAAAGAGAAAGTGTATATTTTGGGTGGGCAATAATTATGTACAAGAGTTAAACATTCTTCCAGTCGTCTAATGTTCTCACAATCAACTCATAGGTAAGGATGGTGAGGGCAGAAGAAGGAACAGTTCGAACCATGTTGGTGGATAGACCTTTATAAAAACCACCTAATCCTTCTTCTTTAAACATCAGCTTTGTTGCATGAAGTATGCCTTTGTATTTGTAAGGCTTTCTGGTCTGGTTTTGTAGTCGAGTTCGAATGACTTCATGAGGGTAAGTGGCAAGACTAGCTGCCATCTTCGAGAGCGAAGAGGCCAACAGAATCGAATAGGATTCATTTGAGGGGTTGCGGTCTGTGTCTGTTCAAAAGTGTTAGTCTTTCATGTGAGGTAACTCGGTTACTCCAAACTTACTGAAAGCAACTTTTAGCTTCTCGTATAAAGGGAATTGAACAGCAACATGCGTCACGCCAATGAGAGAAGGTCCCAATCCTTTATAAAATCCTCGAAAACCCTCTTCTTTAGCAATCGTTGCAAATGCATGTATTGTGTTGTTGTATCGATAGGGCGTTTTCTCGTTCTGGGTCTATGTATGTATATATTCCTTTGTCAGTACTGTTGGCTGGCCTTTGCTTCTAGATTTACCATAAATCTTGTTTTGATAACCCACAAAGGGTTTGTGAGACAAGTCGCTAATGCGCCTGCTGACATAGCAGATACGATATGTAACATCCATTCTTTGTTTTTCCCTAGAATATTTCCTTATTGTTTACTACACCGCTATCGATTTTACCCCCCCCCCCTCTTTTTTTTTTTTTTTTTTTCGTCTTCTTACCTATTTCCTGCGCCCATCTTCCCTTACAATAATCATATGTAGTGAAATAAATAGCCCATGTGGGTAAATAGCCCAAGATAGTCGGGCCCAATCCTCGGTAAAGCCCGCGAATCCCCTCTTCACAACCTATTCTAGTCAAAGTACCCACTGTGCCTTTATACCGTATCTCCCCAGGTACAAGCACACCTTGGTTCTGTAATCGAGTTTTGGCAACATCCAAAGGACAGGTCACTATGGAAGAGACAATCCCTGCGCCTGCACCTGCAATAGAATGTTTTAGGTTTTCATGTCTTTGACTTTTTTTTTTTTTTTATTTTTTTCATACAAAAAAAAAAAAAAAAAAAATTAAAAAGTTATTTTTCTTTCTCTCTCCTTTCGTTTAAAACTTAACAAGTTCATGTTTTGTTTTTTTGTTTTTTTTTTTTTAGATCCTTACGCGAAGTCTTTCCACCAATGGTGCGCTTTGATCATTTACTTAAACAAAAGGGGAATCCGCTCTCTTTTTTTGAAATTTCAGAAAAAAAAAAAAAAGGTATAAAAAAAAGTAGATGCACGCGAGAGAGAGAGTGTATTTTCTTTTTTTTTTTTTTTTTTTCTTGTTTTTGCGGTGACTTTTTCCTTTTTTTAGGGGGTGAAGTTTTCTTTTTCTTTTGGAGTAAAGCAAAAAAAAAAAAAAAAAAAAGAAAGAAAGAAAAATCAATAAAAGAAAAAAAAAAGAGAAAGCACTGAAATGAAAGCATGACATCTTGCTTACTGATATACGACCAATCAAAACAGACCATTTTATTTTCCGGTTCACATGTCATCTTAAAGGAGATACTTGAAAGACCTTTTCGTATAAGCAGCATAATAAAGTGGCAATTTATTTATCCGACTAAAGTTCTACTTTTGATTGATACCAAACGAAAGTAAAAAAAACAAAAGCAAAACTAATGAAAAAGAGGAATAGAAAAATAGGCATTGAAACTGCGCAAAATGACTAGTAGTTAACAAGATCTGAACAATAGGCTTATGCCTATTAAAAAAACTCGCTGACCCTTTTCTCTAGTAAAATTTCACAATGTTTTTAGGACTGTCGAAGTAAAAACAATGAGGTTACAAGTAACTGACCGATGATGAGCAAAAAGTTTACCTCTTATAAAACGGATCATCTCTGTACCTTTTTCTTTCTTTCTATAAATTAGGCTGTTTTTTACATTGGCTATATAGAACAGAACATGCTTTAATTCATTTAATTTTTTTTTTTTTTTTCGTAAAGCTAGAGTCGCTCCAGTGCTCATCAGTAAAAATGGTTTTAATCCGAAAAACGAATCAAAACTATTAAAAGGGAAAGAAATATAGGGCGTTTCTATAAAAAAAAAAATCAAATTCGCGATGGTCTGAATCTTCAAGACTATAGTGTTCTATTGTATTTCGGATAGGAGACTTTATCAAGCACAATTAAAGCAAGTAGTATAGAGCAACAAGTGATCATTATACATGAGCTTTCTATAAATAGCAGTGTTAAGTTTTTCTGATTTTAGAAGAAATCAAAAGAAAAAGAGATTAGGGCTTTTAAGACAAACGCCCTATAACATAAAGCGTTTATAAAGAAATTATATAATTTAACATAACATAGGGTGTTTCAATGGTAGGGACGAAGAAACAACTGCTGCGCGTTCTGTCAGCTGTTTTTAAATAATGGTTTTGATTACCTTGACTTACAAACAGTCACTAAACTTGGTGGGGCGTTTGCTGTAGTGCTAAACTTGCTTTAAATTGATAGAATAGAAAACTGTCTTTTAGCGATTTGTTATCTACAACTAGCTTTACTATATAACACCTCTCTAATTTCTTGCTGCTCTCCACGGTATCATCAGGGCGGCTATGTTTGATGTTGCCGTTATTAGCAAAACATTTTAATACGCGTCTATTTGAAAACTGAGCCCACCTTGCCGTTGCCAAACAGTTTTTTTTTTTTTTTTTTTTTTTTTTTTGGAGCGCAGTTTACAGAGACCAAGTACAGAGTTTAAACTTTTGGGTTTCTTTTGTCTGAATAGTCAGAGGCAGTGACTCTACTTCCAAAGGCAATAAACAAATGAAAGGTTTCTTTAAAACAAACATCTTCAAAAAAAAAAAAACTCAAAATTGATTTTTGGAGAACTAACCAAGTAGCAAAGAAATTGAGAAAAAAAAAAACTTGGTTTTTATAACAAAAGGTGGGCAGATCTTGGGGATGATAGTAAATAATGGAATCGCATTGCTCTATTATTTTCTCTGCCGAAATATCAAAAAAAAAAAAAAAAAAAAAAAGTTCCTTATTTAGTACATTATTACTACAATAGTGTTTCCCAACAGTCCTTGAAGCTAGTCTCTACATATTATCAAAAATCTGCAGGTTGATAATATGAGCACTGCTACATACTTTGCCAACTTTGGCAAGATTCAATCAAAGATGTGATTTAATTCAACAAACCAAACATTGAGAAAGTGTTAACTCATATCAAAACGCTTAAGAAGAAAAAACAGTACCATCGATTTTAAGCTCGTTCAACAGTAAGTATCGAGTCTCTTCCCCCTGGGACGTGTAACTGAGTTTCAATTTATTTGAATAATAAAAAAAATTCAACAAGCGGTGCTTTTCCTAAAGTAAACAAAACGAGCAGTCCTCACTCCAACCAAAAAAAAAAAAAAAAAATCATGTGTAACATGCAGCCGCCTTCAAGGGGACCGTAGTTCAGTTTTTTTTTTTTTTATATATACATTTCTTGTGTTTGCATTTACCATGTCAACTAAACGAACACGCATTCCTTCTGTAGCACCTTCTCGTACAGAGTCTTATACTATGGATTCTTCTACTATCGGAAGTAGACAACGCCAGACAAAGAGGGATGAGGTAACTTGAGATATTTAACCTTTATCACCAAGCATCGATTGATAAGAAAAGGGAACTTTCTTTGTAGGCCATTCGCAAAAAAGTAGAACAAGAGCTTTCAAAGAAAAAGACAGGCACTAAGCGTGTCAGACAAACCAAAAAGATTGCCGGTACAGTCTCTGCTCTCCGTCCTGCTCAAGCCTTGACTGTCAAAGAAAACATGTTGGTTATCGAGGCCGCCCAACTGCTGGCTGCTAAAAGAAGCGATTGTGTTTTGGTAGTAGATGAATATGATCACCTAAGTGGGATTTTTACTGCAAAAGACTTGGCCTATCGTGTCGTAGCTGAATCTTTGGATGCAAGGTAAACCAGTTTTTTTCTTATTCATATCTCTTACTATAATAGAAATACAACAGTGGCCAAAATCATGACTAAAGGGCCTATGTGTGTTACTTCAGATACCTCAGCAACAGATGCCTTGAACTTGATGGTCTCTCGAGGCTTCCGTCATTTGGTAAAAAAAAAAAAAACAAAAACAAAACAGTGCCTTTCAATAAGTCCTGGAATTAACAAATGTTCGTAGCCTGTATGCAATGAAGAAGGCGACATTTTTGGTTTGTTGGATATTACAAAGTGTCTTTATGAAGCACTAGATAAGATGGAAAGAGCCTTTGGATCATCTCGCAAACTATATGATGCGCTAGAAGGTGTAGAAAAAGAATGGTCTAATGGGCCTATTCAACTCGTTCAATACATGGAGGCTTTACGTGACAAGATGGAATGCCCTGATCTTAGCACAGTTCTGGACGGACACCCACCTGCAGAAGTGACTGTGAAGACTAACGTACGTGAAGTAGCACGTATGATGAAAGAATATCACACAACGGCTGTGCTTGTTACTGACCGTGAGGGACTCGCGGGTATTTTTACTACCAAAGATGTAGTCTTGCGTGTCATCGCTGCTGGTTTAAACCCAGAGAACTGTTCAGTAGTACGTGTGATGACCCCTCACCCAGATACAGCTCCACCTCACATGTCCATCATGGACGCTTTAAGAAAGATGCATGGTAAAAAGAGAAGCGTGTTTTTTTTTTTTTTTTTTTTTTTTTTTTTTTTTTGTAGACAAAAAAAAGAATGACACTTTTTTTTGAACACTAGACGGCCACTACTTGAACCTTCCTGTGGTAGACGATGGTGATGTCTTGGGCATTGTAGATGTATTGAAGTTGACATATGTCACACTTGAGCAGATAAACAGTATCCAAGGAAACGATGGTGAAGGGCCGATGTGGTCTAGATTTTGGGACAGCTTTGGTGCTGGCGATAACAACGACACCGAGTCTCAACTTTCAGAATCCCAACTTTTATCTGTAAACAGCAACAATCACAATCGTATCATATCGCCCGAACCCTCCGCCTCCTTCTCTCAGCTTCAAAACTTTGCAGAAATCACTCCCAACGAATCTGCCAGTATGGTAGCCAACAATGAGGAATCTTCTCTTTCTGATCATCATAGCCAATTACCTCCTTTGAAGGAAAACATCTTTCCTTTCAAATTTACTAGCACCCAAGGAAAAACACATCGCATTACTTCTGCTGTCGATAATTTTGCTACGCTTTTAGATGCTGTTTATCAAAAAATCGCCATTGAGCACGCTAGCTATGTTGGCGAGAACGAAGACGAGCCTGTAGAATCGTGGTTAAGCATCTCTTACTTGGATGACGAAGACGACCAGGTTTTGATGACATCCGATGCAGACGTGGAAGATGCTGTTAAATTGGCTCGCAAAATGGGCCAAGATCGTGTAAAGCTATTCATCCACGATACTTCTATGGTTGCTCCTGAACCTGACATTGAACAGCCTATGCCTGTGATAGAAAGTGTACAAGAAGTTGTAACCGAAGTGAAAGAGATGGCGGTTGAAAGAAAAGAGGAATCAGAAGAAGAGTCAGAAGAGGAGATGGAAACCAAAAAGAAGAAACGCAGCTCAAGAAAGTTTGAGGAAGACAAAACAAAGGAAATCGTAGGCATACCTCAAGAGTTGATTCTCCCTGCTGCTATTACCTTTTTGGGTGTTGTCATTGTAGGGGTGTTTGTTCTTTCTAAAATTGGAGGTTCCAATCGTTAAACTCCCTTATTTTACTACATTTACCATCCATTGTCTCTATCTGACCTAAACATATAATTTAGACCTGAATATAAAACCTTAACCGAAATCAAAGTTGTGACTGCTCTCTGTGTTTCTACTTTTTTTTTTTTTTTTTTTGCTTGCAACCCCTTTTGGTTCAAAAGGAGCCCTGCCAAATTTTTTTATTTTCCTTTTTAAAAAAATTTTCAGCATGGCCCACATCCTTAGACGAGGTTTGCTTGGTCGCCTGTTACCAGCAGCCACACACTTTCCTATTCAACAACGTTTATCTTCGACAGCTACTGCGGCTACACGTTTCTATCAACCTAAAAACACAACGGATGACATTCTCATGTTCCGAGAAAAGCCCGAATCTCTATCCTACTTTACAGGCAATTACAAATACAACGATTTGTTGATCGAGTTGAATGCACTCTATAAACAGTACGAATCTTGGAAACCTGCTGCCAATGTCGTCTCTGAACAACCCGAACAACAAGTGTATGCTTGGAAATTGCGTGATAAGATGTCTGAACTCTTGAGCATTCCATTAACCACTTCACAATGGCGCAAGATCACCATCCACTTGGACAGTTTGGCTAGTTTACCCCAGCCTTTGCCCGCTCCCGTCAGACAGATCCTTGAGCCTTATCAAAGAAACGCCACCACACAAAACAAGGAAGCTGTCCAACGTACATTGGACGAGTTTGGTCGTGCCTATGCTGTTGGACGTAGAAAAGAATCAAGCGCTCGATGCACCTTGATTGAAGGTGATGGTAAGATTTTAGTGAACGGTATTGAGCTCGAAAACTACTTTCAAAGACCTGTCGATCGGGATGAAGTCACCCTACCTCTCGAAGTTACTGAAACCAGCGGTAAATTCAACGCTTGGATACTTGTAAGTGGTGGCGGTAGCACAGGCCAAGCACAAGCTATCAAATTGGGTTTAGGTAGAGCTCTGTTGATTCATGATTCTGAATTGAAACAGACTTTACGTAAAGGTAAAGAGTTGATTATTATGCCTTTATTTTTTAGAAGCTAATTGCTTTGTTTTTTTTTTTTTTAAAAAAAAAAAAAAAGCTGGTTGCATCACTCGTGATCCTAGAGTGGTTGAACGTAAGAAGGAAGGTCAAAGAAAGGCTCGTGCCAAGTATACTTGGGTTAAGCGTTAGAATTATATATACTTTTTCCTTGGTGTGGAAAATGGTTTTTTTTTTTTAATAAAATCTGTAAAAATATGGAAAGCTGAATTCTGCAACAAATGGATTTGGATATCGTACTAATTTAGGTCTCTACAAATGTTGATTTAGCGGACGTAGCCTAACTTTAATGCTTGTGTGCTTTTTATAAAGCTTCAAAGGGAGAAGAGTGCAATGTTCGAAAATTTTTCAAATACGTAAAACAACAAAAACCGTGCTACCCTGCTCATTGCCTATTTTTGATTCAGTAAGAAACTGTACGATAAAGTGACGGTATATGCAGTTAGCTAGGTTCGTATGTGTTTGTGTGTGTGTGTGTGTGTGTGTGTGTACTTCTGCTAAGACTAAACTGTATAACTCTCTCTAAACTAATTTCAAAAATATAGATGATATTCTTTCAGGAATATTAATGCAAAGCCACTCTCAAAAATAAAAAGGGGTCATCAGGAATAATTTGTGAGTGTCTTGAATATGTACTTCGATAGTGACTTATTTTTAGTGTTTTCTACTTAAATTTTCCTGCCCCTTTTTTTTTTTTTTTTTTTTTTTCTTGTATTCAAATACAATGACGGCTCAAATGCGTTCTAAACGTAGACTACTGCCTAAAAGATCTGTTGTCGACATTGATTATATATCACCCACAGCAGGGGCTCAGGAACTCATGTATGCAGCAACACCCACTAAAGAAGATCATCAAGTTATCAATGAACTTTTAGGAAAAGAAAATAAAGAACGATCTTCTCAAATTGTGTTGGGTAAACCGAAGCGAAAAAGATCAAGTCAAAAAGAAGTAGGATGGTCTGATTTCTTTCAACAGCATTCAATCATACCTGGCCCAAAGCTAGAAGTAGCTCGCTCTACTCAGGAGGTAACAAAGAGTGTTCTAATTCTTACCAGCAACTCATCATTTGACACCTGCGATTTTTTCTATTAGGATAATGTCACCCAAAATGAATCCATTGATCTTTTGCAATCAAATAGACAAGAATCATTGATTCAGGTAGATTCAGAACAAATGAAGCATACGAGCATTATATTAGACAACACAAAAAACGAAAACATAGCCCACCATCCTACAGAATACATCGACTCACTAGACAAAACAACATATATACATAAAATAAAAACCAAGGAGATAGTTGCCAAAGAAAGAATACAGCCTTCAACGGAAACTCCTGATGTACCAAAGCCAGATGCAACTGATAGTTTTAAAGACGAAGACACAAACCATATGGAGCCAGTGGTGGTAATCGTTGAGACGCCAAAGAAAAAAAAGAAACAAGAAACAGGGGAATCATTTATGCTACAACCCAGCAAAACACCTAAGAGGCCACGATCGCACGAAACTATACAGGCACTCAGGTTTTCCGGCGCACTTGATTGGAAAACAGAAGGCAGAGATGAAGACCCTCGTAAACAAGATATTGGCAAAGTGAGAAAAAGGCAGCTAGAAAAACGCCTGAACCAACCTATAGAGTTGAGACGGACATTTCATCCTAAATCAGAGTTCATTGTCCAATAAAACCTCGCAATAATTGAGAAACATGCTTAAAACTGCTTTCGTGTGTGTTTGAAGTTATTTGACGTTATCGATTAGGATAGGTCTAAGCTGGATTGTATCTATAGCAAAGCTATTTTGGAGAATGAGATTGTCAATATTAATTAGTATTCAACCGATATCGGTGGGAACAAATTCACTCATTGGTACTTTTTTTTTTATTATGGAACAATCCTTTTTCTGTTGCTTTCCTTTCTATTGAAAAGCATGCACGCTGAGCAGTGTTGTACAAACTTTTTATTACTATTATTACTATTATTAAATATCTTCAAAACCTTCAACAAAGCCGTCAATAGCCTCCAACGTATTCTGTTCTAAATCTTCTTGGTTTGAAGGCTTTCGAGCATAGCAGGCATACCAATCCAGATAAGACTTGTACCGCTCACACTCCTCTAAAATATCGTCGATTTCTTTTTTTGTTAGGCTATGGTCATGTACACGAATAGCAGAGAGAAAGGCCTTGAAGTTTTGAGTGTGAAGAACGTCCAACTGTTGTCCTGTCCAGTTACCAAGAGGCAAAGCCACATGGTCTTGTGATATATCGAGAAAATGGCCGAGAAAGTTAATGGTGGGTTGTTGAGGCGTGGTCATCATTAGGAAGGTAAATATAGGGTGATGTGTATTTGACTCTGTAGTATTGACTTGTCCTAAAGGGTTGATCTTTTGTTTTACTATACATACGATATTAATAGGACTGAACGTTAAAGCCTACGACTGCTCTCTTACATTCTGTATTAATGAGTGAATTAGATAAGGGGCCAGCCCGTCTGATAGTGTAGTTTGTATCCACAACTTCCAAATAAGCACCCGGTTTCATCACCCGATAAACCTCAGAAAGTAGATGCGAAAGATCGGTAGGAGAAAGGTAGAGCATTAAGGACCTCATATAAATGAAATCAAACATCTCATCCCCGAAAGGTAAAGCTCCTTTTAGGATGTCGTGAACCTGGAAATTGGCATTGCTGGGTTTAATAGAGGTTGGAAATAGAGAACACCCGTCAATACCGTAAAAATCTATATAAAAAATTAGAATACGATTGCTTTTTTTTTACTTTGTCTTTTTTACCCGAGGCGGGGTATTCAGTCGACATTTCAAGAATCCAAGTGCCTGGACCACATCCAATATCCAATACCTTGTATTTTTTCTCAGAAGACAATAACTCATGTATAGGCGAAATAAAATTCCATTGAAACATAGTTTTCAAAATATAATGCTAGTAACAATTTAGTTTTTGAACATCGATATGCTAACTGAAGGCTTACCAAAGTCGTTAGACGGTCAGCTTCGTCGTCGTCGCAAGGTAACATAAAACTTTTAGTGGATTGTTCTTTCAAATAAACACGACCGTCGATAACGGTACAGTTGGTCTTATTGTGACTAGCGGCGGTACTGCTGAGAGAAGATCTGGATGTAGTTGGAGTTAAATTATGAATATGTGATGATTGATTGATATATGATTTTTTGATGGAAGATGCGGGCGATGATGGGTTGGAAGATGTTTTTCTGGGTGAACCTAAAGGCTCAGACGTCTTGGCTGCTATTTCAAAATAATTGAAACTCTCTTTGACACTTTTATTGCTATTTGTTGTGGTCTGGGATTTCGATGAGTTATTTGTAACTGTAGATTGCTTTCGTGGTGAAGTGGAGGGCGGCGGGTCTGCAAATTGGTGGTCAAAAAAATTATAAGGATTGACAGGTGGCGGTCTACGTTTAGTTTTGACTGAAGGATACGACCTTTCAGTAATGACAGAATTGTTGTCCCCTGAAGACTGTGCATTTCCCATTTGTTTTTTGTTTTTTTTTTTTTAGCTTTTTTTTATTCTTCGTGGAAAGGGGTTTTTAACTGTCAGATAAAATAACAAAAAAGAAGAGTAAAACAAAAAAAAACCCAAAAGTAAAAATAAAAATTGAAACTCTGTTTGATTTGTGATACGCTGAGTCATTGACCAATGGTCGTTATAGATGAGATAACAGCTGGTCTACTTTCGCCTAAAACAAAGTTTGATGTTACAAAACACCAAAACAAAAGAATCCTCCCGCTATTTTCCTTGGCGTAGCTAACATATTTGGCAAAAAGACATTTACTCCTTCCATTCTTCGCTCCCAAGATACATTTATTCACATACACACGCACAGAAAAACAAACCTGAACTCTGATTTGCTGAGTTTCTAATGGGAAGGGGGTTCCTTTTGTTCATCTCTTTTTTTATCAGTACACTAATTTATACACGAAAAATCTGAAACGCGGATCTGAGTTAGCTTACCTTTTGAGGATAGGGAAGAGACAAACGTCCTGAGGTTAAGGGATGTAGTGAAACATGTCAAAAAGCCTAATTAGTAAAAGAGGTTGAAGGAGCAGCCCTTCCAATTGATCCATTAATTTGTCAAAGCAATTGCAATGACAAACTTTTAGTCTTTGATCAACATACAGTCTGATAGACTCAATCTGATAAGGGGCTAATGGCTCTGACATTGAAAGACCAGTTTAGTGCACTTGCGTAGTGTGAGTAAAGGTATTACTGTGCGTGAAAACAATCAAGTATAAATGCCTATGGTCATTGAAAAAGACTCTAAGACCATGTCTTCATTTTAAAGGTATTTGTCTTCCAAAAAAAAAGTATAAAACACCAAATATATATTGTTTGCTGACTCATTTCAAATTAGAAGCTTGCTATTTTTAAGTACTTTTAAATAAGTTGTTTTTCAGAGCTTTTGTACTTCTCTGATTAAATCTCTTCTGTCCTTCAAAAGTTTTAATACGCTTCAGTGGAATTAAGCTCAGGGGAACAAGATTTAAGGTAGTACAGGCACACATCTTGAATTGATGATCATCGGACTGACAGGGTATAGATAGCCCATCAAGGGAAAACATAAATGAGTGCAAAGCTCTTGTATATTTAAACTTAAAGAAAGTAGCTTATTTGTCGCATTCAAACTTTGGCCTTATGGCTACAACGTTTAAGCATAAGAGGCTCGTTGCAACGATAGTTTTAAACTTTTTTGTTCACAACATCAGAAAAAACGCCTCAAGAAGACAGCACATTATTCTGATCTGAAACTGTCTATCAGGGTTCCGTAATAGCTGAAGCCAACAGAAAAGCGAATATCAAACTGTTAAATCTAACAGAAACAAAAAGTACACTCACCAATTTTAAAAATGTATAAAAATACACAAGAGCACCTACTAAAGAGGTATAACCTTTAAAAAAGAGCAATATGCTTTGTCAATGCTTTGTCAATTCTTTGAAGCTAGAGATTTCTTGGATATTGTAAATATATTTTCTTTCAATACTTGTTTTCAATGTGCCATAAACCGATAAATACGAATACTAAAAAAAAAAAGTACCTAGAAGTCGCATAGTGTTGGTAGCAGGAGAAGCTACTACCTTGTAGTAAACAATGCTTTTATGACATAGTCCAGAACATATTATCGTTTAGTAGGACTGTGCTTGTGCTACCTTTCACCGTATTTCTTGCCGACTCTTTCAACAAAGGTGACACCAAATGTTATGGTGAGCATATGTTCTAGTTTGCTCAATTTGGAATATTTCTTTTCCGTCAAATATTCATATTTCCTTTACCTGATGCATACCTTCTTTATATAGGATATGAAAAAAGCCGCAACGCTTTCCAGTAGATCAGTGTAAATTTTTTTTTTATTTAATCAACAATTGGTGCTAGAGCACCATATCATTGCAAGTTAGATCAAGTTGCCCAAGTCGTACACCCTTTTGAACTATATTTAAATTTTTTCTTCTCATTCATTGTAGTATAAAAGCTATGGGTACGGTACTTTTCTATGTTGCCTAGACGCTCATAGAATCACACTACGGTTTACAATAGTTTTTAATTCAGAAAACGGCTAGTTTATTATTCATATCTCAGCCAAACCGCTTTTCCCACACATCAATTTACTGTTTTTTATTGGTCTGTTATTTTTTTTACTACTACTGAAATATGTAAACCGAATCTGATTACATCTTCAGAACTACAAAGTAATAGCCAATACGTAAGCAGTAGTTAGCTTCGATTTTCGATATTTGAACATGCCTGACAAATTCACCTAGAAGCTCCATTTTTTTAAGCTAATCTGTATTGAAAATCTTAAATCTTCTTGAAAGTTGTTGATACTATACTTCCAGTGAAGCAAAATGTTAAAGTCATTGAATGGCAAAAATTTCATAGTATTTTCTTTAAAGCTTAATATTGTATGGCCTAATTTCCTATGGAAGAAGGACCCTTTAGGTGATGTCTTACAAAAGGTCAATCTTATGTACAAACTACATATATATCTACGATATTGACGTGAGCTACATATAGCTTCCAAATCTTTTTTTCTAGATATCAAGTTTTCAGTGGTTCGCTACAGATACAGGGCGTGTAGTCTCGGGTATTGTCTTCTTTTTTTTTATTACTGTACTCGCAAGTTTTTTGATAGCACTTATAGCATGAACCCCAAAGACTTTGGAGATTTTTTTATTTTAAAGATTTGTGTATGTTTTCAAAAAAAAAAAAGTGTCAAAAGCTAGCCACTTATCTATCGAACTGTATGTTGTACAGCCGTAGCTTTTTAAATATATAGACTGTAACTCCTTTTAGGTTGATTTGGTAGTCAAAATGTGCTATTTGCTGTGAATAGTAAATCATTGGTGTGTAGTATGTTTTCCTACTCCTTGAAAATAGTACACGGCAGTGTGCCCTAAGAACATTTGGCTTACATGAAAACTATGTGTCTAACAGTAGGTACTTTCATTATGAATATGTATCTCACTAAATTAGGAAAGCATATGAATTATTTATAAAGATATATAATCAATGATTAAAAGGCAAACCCTCTCAGTCGCAGACAATAAACTTATCAATGAAGATAAATTGGACAACTTATATTCTAAATGTTTTTTTTCGCCGTCTACTATTTGGTGAACTTTTTCTTACGTAGATAAGTATACCAATTTTTTATAGTGCTTTCCTTATAAAACTCTTCGTAGCGACATTGTCAGTAGTTGATGTTTTGTACTAAAAAGGTCTGTTGTGTCGGTATATAGCTTTTTCTAGTTAACAAGTCATATTAACTCTGTTATGGACAGTCAGTAACCAAATGGTTTTTTCGTTAAACCCACCTATTTCTATTTATTTTATTGTATTCAATTTCAAATAATAGCTTGCCTTTTTTTTTAAAAAAAAAAAGGCTTATGAGAGTTAAATACTATGTATCTTTGCTTATTGCGTTACTATACAAAGTGCCTACTTCAAGATAAATCACCCTGTTAATAAATTTCTTTTGTTATTGGTGACTACATTCAGTCAGCTTTAAAAACATAATATTTTTAAACAAAACAAACGTATATATATATATATATATATATGCTATTCGGGCTGTATAGATTGTATTTGTGTCTTCCTCATTACTGATCGTAGCAACCCACGTATTTTATATGGAACAACGGCATTTATTATAGTAAAACAAAAAGGGGCTCATTTAACCATGAGGGCTATTTTATATGTAGTTTAATACAAGGTTGCCTGTTAGGTTGATTTTGGTTTCATGAAGACACTGGCTTTCTCGGTTAATAGCTTATATATATATAAGCCATTGGATTTTTGACTTTGTGTTAAGTTCCCAAGATGCCCTTTCACTTGTGCTCTCAAAAAAAAATTTTTTTTTTTTGAAGCTAGTATTCGCTCTTTACACTATTGTATTGTTTAATGAACAAAGCTACAGACAAACTGGTCGGACACTTAGTTTTTGCGTGAGTCCAACCCAGTGATAAACTCAAAAGATACAAATAATTAGGTTGTTCTGCTTTTGGGTTATAAACAGCTTTTTTTTCTTTTATGCCCACTAATTGTACCCTGATAAACAAAACAAGTATTGTATTTTGTAAGATAGGCTGTGCCTAGATCTACGAGATCGATTTTTAGAAGCGTTATATTAATGAAGATAAAGTGCAACTCTAAGAGCTATATGATGCCCTCAATTTTTACTTTGCTAGATTTAGTATACATACTCCAAGCTACATGTACAGTCTGCATTTGGCGTATCTAAAAAACACAAAACACTTGAGTGGCCAACCTATAAAAACACTTTATTGGCAGCCGCTTACTGCATATTCATTTTGTTTGGCTATCTGTTTTTGATAGACATTCAACACGTTTGAATGGCAAAAGTCAAAGCAAGCTACGTCAGTTTTAGTTTACACGTGTAAAGTTTATTTTTAAAGTTGTACCACCTTATCCTTAAATTAACATTTGTATTGGAGATGTCATTTTGGAGGGTTTTTTTTTTAAAAAAAAAACGCGATGTCCTCTTAAAAAAACATGTATCAAAAGCGCTGGCCAAAAACAGTTTTTTATTTTTATTTTTTTTCTATGAATTTAAAAACAAGTTCACCAGTCATTTGTATACATGAGCCATTTTGACTCGGCTTCGTATGTGTTGAGCCGATAAACAAGTTTATCTATAGCATGTTCAAACAAGTCCAGGAGACCCCTATTGATTAGCATATCAATGCATATTGTTTTTGAATCCAGGTGGGAGAGTAAGCAAACAAATTCGCATATATTAGCCTCTATAGTTAATATTCCACCCCATGTGATTCTCTTATCAGAGTGCATTCGGCCAATGAGTTTTCCTTGAAAGCACTAAATAACAATAAGTACCAATTTATTTGTGATAACTTACCTCTGCCAAAACTTGATGTAGTTTCCCAGTAACTTCGTATTCAGTCTTACTCTTACACTCAATCCGAACAACCTTGTGTAACGATCAATGTAATTAACAAACATGTATCTTTTTCCTTTACCTTTTGAAACGTTCTATATCCAAAACAACGATATAATTTTTCCCATGAGGAAGGCTTTTTTTGTATTATATTCCAAATAGGGTTGTACTTCACGGTTTTGGGTGTGGTTTTTACATGTTCAGTTACAATAAAGTGTTCAGCAGGGCCCGATTTAGTTTCAAATTGTTTCAACATAAACAACGGTTGCGATTTATGATGAAAAACTACAGTGCTTTTGGGTGTAGGCAAAAGATAAGCACTGGTATCTACAGAAATGTCTTTACTAAAAGGCGGGCTAATAGACAAACTGTCATATTCCGTTTTCAAAAGAACATGAACAGAGTCTAGTAAAATGGGTCAGTTAAACAGCATGCAAATATTCATAGTTAGTTTTATACTTGCCGTTGCTTTCTATGAAATTGTCCAATTTTAAAAAATGATCCTGCAATAGCTTACACGTCAGTTTTTGCATATTGGAACTATACCATGCTTAATAAAACAGTTTTTTTTTGTCAGAATGCAATTACCCCTCAGAAGACAGTGCAAAAAACAGTTCCTGTTCTTTTTTCCAGAGAACTCTTAATGTTTCCCAGACTCTGCTCTCTAAATCGGAGACTATAATGGGCTTTTGTAGCTGTGGGCTTTCTAATGGGTATAATTTGAATGTTTCTTTGTTGGGCTGCAAAAAACGCAGCTCTGTGCCTAAAAAAAATTGGCTGTTTAACCAAGGGTGTGCTAGTATTTCTGACGTCTATTTTGCGTTAAATGTTTGATTAAAGCAATCCGCATGCTTAGATTTACTGTTATTCGTTGTTTTGGATCGATCAGCAGCATGTTTTGCACAAGTTCTTGAAGATCCTTTGACAGAGTTGTCGGCAAGGGGCTATACGTGCCCAATTTGATTTTTTCTAGTAATATTTTTATACGCTCGTCGTCAAAGGGTAGATGACCTGTCATGAGTACGTATAGAATCACACCGCAAGACCAGACGTCAGTAGCGCGTCCATCGTAGTGCTTTCCCTAAGTCGCCGAATCAACAGCTGTTTAAAATTCTTTGGTCACTTACTTTTACAATTTCAGGACTAGCATAGTGTGGAGATCTAGAAACGCATGCACGAGAATTATTAAGCACATTGATCACTTATTAGGCGTGAAATAATAGGGGGTTTTCTTATTTACCCGCAACTCGTTTTTAGAGGCATGGCTGGGTGCTGAAGCGCAGCCATTCCAAAGTCAGCAATCTTTAATGTCTTTTTCTGTTTGTCTAGTAGAATGTTCTCTGGCTTCAGATCACGATGACTAAAATGTGTGAATAAAACGACAGGTGTTGGTTTTCGAGTATATCCCATGTCTACCTTATTTGATGGGCATGACACCAGTTGAGTGCTGTGATCAATTGAGTGAATAACAGACGGGCCTCTGATTCCTCTAGCTTTTCTTTTTTGTCTAAATAATGAAACAGCTCCCCCCCTTCCATATATTCCATTGCGAAATAAATATAGTCTGCATCCTGAAGCACTTGGTGTAAACTCACTATATTTGGATGGTTTAAAAGCTGCAATACAGCTAGTTCTCTTTGCACACATTTGAAGTTGACAGTAGACGACAATAAATCGCTTCGAGGTATCATTTTCATTGCAACTTTAACTCCTGTGTGCTTGTGAATACCCAACTTGACCTTTCCTGTTATGTATTAATTCAGAATATTTTTTACACTGAGCTTCTTTCTTCTACCTGATGCTCCATGTCCAATTGTTTTTCCCAAAAAATAACTTCCGATCTCTTTTGGCTTCTTATAAGCAATAGTAACTGTCGATTTTTGATTTTCGGTCGGAATTGGTACCTGAGAGGCTGTTTGCATCATAAAAGGCATTTTTCTTTTTAAAAAAATAATAATAGAGAAAAAAGGTATTCTCAAAAGAAAAGAAAGAAAAATATATTCACATGTATTTATATGTATACATAGTTCCTGATCTAGGCTTATGGCTGCGAGAGGGGCGCTATCCAAAGTTCCATTTAACTCCTCCCTTTTTGTTAAAAAAAAAAAAGAAAAAGTGATTGTTCTCGATAAAGAAACAACCTAGAACGCTAGCCCCACAAAGTGTTTACATGCTTTATTTTTCAAGAAGTCTTTTGTTTCTATAGTTAAAGCTTCGAAACAAAACGATAAGCGGTTTGATAAACTATTTTATTTGCATAAGTTGTCTGAGGAAATTATACTAAGGCGGCATTTTAATCAGTAAAGATTGTATTCGTTTTTTTTTTTTTTTGGTTTTTTACTGTTAATACCTTTTTCTAAAAAAAAAAAAGCAGAAAGAAAGAAAAGACAAACAACAAAAGAAAAAACAAAATTAGCCCAAGATTATTTTATTATTAGTGTCTTTATATGTATATATGGTGTTAATGGTCCGGTCTTATAGGAGTAGTACACTCTCAATATTTCAATGGGTTTCATTTTCACTATTAATTCTACTGTCGACATTTGCCATCTATTGCGTTGAATGTAAAACGTCTTATGATCTTGCAGTATATCAGAGACGGCATATTGTTGAAGAAACAGAAACAGATCTTCTACCCACCGACCTTGTACTTGTGTTTACATTAGACGGCTCTATCAGAGGTTTGGATCGCTATGATGGTAGATGTTATTGGACACTACAAGGTGGAAATCAAAGCTCCCTTATCAAAGCCGATTCCCAATTCGAAACACATGAAACGAGTTTATTCAAAAACCAAAAAGAAAACCACAACATCATACCCGGTAGACGTGACAACGAAAACCCCCAAAGCCCTCAATGGGAAAGTGAACCAGAGCAGGAATTGTATTATATTGTTGAGCCTCAAGAAGGCGGAAATTTGTATATTTATGGTGATGGAAGACCATTAGAGGTAGAACAGAATTCAACGTGAATGTTGAATATTTATATAGATTTTAGAAACTTCCTTTTTCAATTAAAGATATTGTGGCAGAATCACCTATCCGCACTAAAGACGGTATTACATACATGGGACAAAAAAATACTGTAATGATTGCCATCAATGCTAGAACAGGAGCTGTGCTACAGAGGTTTGATTTTAGTGAAGAAAATAGCTATCTTTCGCTGCCTAGTCAGAAGCTAGGGCCTGGCACCATTTTTGTTGGCAGAAATGGTAAACACTTCAAAAACTTAACAACCAAAGGCTGACCTTAAATTAGAATATAAGGTCCTGATATATGACGATAAAAGCAGAAAGCTGTTGAATGTTACTTACAGCGAATATGTACCCAGTAGACAAGAGAGTGACGTTCCTATGACCAGGCCGCCCTCTGATATTTATATTGCTCCAAATTCAGCGGGTTCTATTATGGGAATAAATATTACAAATGGTACTCTTCTTGAGCTTGGATATATTTGTGCTAACTCTTTCTCATTTTTAAAAACAGGGAACATGCTTTGGCCAAAAGATCTACCATACCCAGTTGTAGATGTATTTGATGTATATCGACGAAAAGATTTTAGTATTGCTCTGTATCGCCAAGAGGCCCCACGGTCGCTCAACTACGGACCAGTAGGAGAAATGCTACAAATGATCAAACGACCAAATGGGCTCACTACAGCCTATGTGGGTGTTCATGAAGGCAGTCTGTACGCAATGTCCACTAAAAATTACCCGCTAGTACAGCTTTCTTCTTGGGCCTCTATATACACTGGTCAAAAACCCACCGAGGGCAGAATATTGATTGAGGACACTGCAAACAGCGGATCGCGCTCTTCATGCTGCCAAGGGTGTGAGCATCACATGGAATGTATAGTTGGACAGCATATGGTCGACTACCCTGCGATTGACGGCTCATCTGTTATGAGCGAATACCCTACAAAAATGCCAATCCCTGAGGAACAAAAGCCTGGTTTTTTCGACGAAGGATTCGGCAAATTTTGGAAAAGCTATATTCTGGTTTCTGCTGTAATTGTGTATGTATACAAAGACCATATGGTGACCTTTTATCAAGTCAAAGTGTTGCCTAAGTGGAAACAAATTCAGAAAAAGAGAGCAAAAGTAAAAAAGACGCGAGCGAAGCTCGCTGCTGCTATTCAGGTGGAAAGAGAAAACATCAAAAGGGCAAGAGAAATCAAAGCTGGGTTGAAAAAGCAAGAAATCAAGCATGAGCCTGAACAAGGTTTCGAAACGGAGAGAGAGTCAAGTGGCAGACAAAAAAAACTAGACAAGAGAAAGAAAAAAAAGAAGCAGGAACCCGAATCGGAACCGGACAGCGATCAAGGCACTGAATCCGACTCTGAACAGGAGCTGAAGTCAGAAAAAAGAATCAAAGTGGTTAAAACAACCTCTGCTGGCCTTGACCTTGAAAAATTCAAGCAGTCGAAATCAAAGGTGTTGGAGATCTCAGAAACAGTGCTTGGTAAGCTTGATTTTTTTTTTTTAAAAAAAAAGAGAAAAGTGTTGTATATAAGTATCATATTCATATTCATCTATATAATAGGCTATGGAAGTCATGGTACTATAGTATATAAAGGTCAGTTTGACGGTCGCGAGGTGGCAGTTAAGCGTCTTTTGGTCGATTTCTATGATGTTGCACTAAAAGAGGTCAAGCTACTTCAAGAGAGCGACGATCACCCTAATGTTGTTCGCTACTTTTATAAAGAGCAATCAGATCGCTTTCTGTACATTGCTCTTGAGCTTTGCTATGGATCTCTAAACGACTATATGGAACGCTCACTGTCTCTAAACGATATGACGCTATGCGACACCATGAACCCTGCCGATATCCTATCACAGATGGTTGGTGGAATTCAGTATCTTCATTCACTTAAAATTGTTCACCGCGATATCAAACCTCATAACATCCTTCTAGCGCCTACTAAGTATCGGTCTCGCGACAGCCCAGTAGTTCGTATCTTGATTTCCGATTTTGGGCTGTGTAAGAAACTGGATGGAGAGCAGAGTAGTTTCAATTTTACCGCCGCTTCGCCTGCAGGCACCTCTGGATGGCGAGCGCCTGAACTATTAGCTGGGGCGCTTGCTACTTTTTCGGATAATAGTCAATCATCTTCTGATCCCACAGTTGTAATGGCTGGCAGGCGGGTAAAAGCAACGCGTGCAATCGACGTTTTCTCTGCAGGCTGCGTTTTCTATTATGTGCTCAGTAGAGGTGACCATCCATTTGGTAACCGCTTTGGAAGAGAAAACAACATTCTGAACAACGACTATGATCTAAGTAAATTGGATTCAATGGGAGAAGATGGAGTAGAAGCTAAAGACTTGGTTGAAAGAATGATCTCTACCGACCCTAGAGCGAGGTAAGAATGCAACTATTAAAGAAAAACACTAAGTTGTCGATTAGACCGAGAGCAGATCTTATTCTCTCTCATCCTTTTTTTTGGAGTACCGCCAAACGACTTTCTTTTTTACAAGATGCTTCAGACCGTTTTGAAATTGAAGAACGCGATCCTCCCTCTCCTTTGTTATTAGAGCTGGAATCTGATGCACAGACGGTGATCGGAACAGATTGGTACAAAAAAATTGACAGGATTGTAGCCAATGACCTTGGGAAGTTTCGAAAATACGATGGAAAACGTGTTAGGGACTTACTAAGAGCTTTAAGAAATAAGGTAAGCAGAATAAAACAACACAAAAAATACTCAACAACGTGCAGAAACACCACTGGCAAGATTTACCAACGGCAGTGAAACGAGTTTATGGAGAACCGCCCAACAAATTTCTCTATTACTTTACAGCAAGATTCCCTCACTTATTATTGCATACATATTATGTTGTTGCACGTCACCCACAGTTGAGAAAAGAAGCATCCTTGGGACAATATTTTTAGAAAACAAAAATAAAACCACTTTCGTTTCTTTGTTTCTTTCTTTTTTTTTTTTTAATTAAAAATTTCAAGACACCAATGTCTCTTCACTATCATGACTACGTAGGAGTCGACCTAAAGATTCCCTCTGATATAGTCTGTTTTCTGTGTTGAATTTCATTGTGTGTCTGTTGGTTGACAGGTGAACCGGTGTGGCTGCAGCTGATTTGTAAATTAACTGTGTTGAGTGGGAGCGTTGGTGAACCTCTAATACGGCTTCTTCTGGTACAGCGTCTAAAAACTGAAGGCGTACAAAAGGGGGCATATGCATAAGCACGTTTGATTTTAGCACAGTACCATAGTTTTTGAACATAAAGTCCAATACCAACTGTCTGAGTCCTGCCTCTTCTGCCATTATCGCTTTTTCAAAAATCGCCCCACAATGCTCAATAGTAAAATAACGACGGTAGAGAGCTAGACAACAGATCTTCTTTAGCTTGGTGAGTAAGTACATGTTGGCTAGTATCAGTAAGTCACAGAGGATTTCACATGATTCATTATCTTCAAGTCCATCGTTGTAAAGGTACTTTAAAAAGGCCATCACCACCTCATAACTCTCAGGAACACTCAATCGACCCTGTTGTGTCTCCACCATTCCTGATCTGCACATATTGTTGAAATGCGGCCAGCGCGTAACCAAAATTACCTGATGTACATGTATTTCTTGGCCATTAGAAGGGACAATGATAAAATCTGAGAGTTCGGGATTATTTAAAAACTTTGAGAATTCTAAAGAGAACTGAGGTGGTGGTATATCGTATAGTCCTAAAGACTCGCTTTGAATGACCAGAGCATCTCTTAAAAAAGGAATATGAATTTAGTCGAAAAAGTGTCTATACATCAATATATATCTTTTTAACTACCTAAAATGGTCATATCCTTGTGGTCGATGTTGGTCTGTGTTTCCCAGAAACAGGAGGTCATGCATTTTTACTTGATCTGAAGCTTTTTGAGTTATAATAGTAAAGTAATTCCAGCCGCCCATGTCAAAAATAGAGTGCGATTCTTGTTTTTGCCATTCCAGGGTATCTAAGTCAAGCATCCAAAGGCCATATACGTTTTCGTTTTTAGTTTGATCTGCCAGGTATCGACCAAAAACAACTAGTTTGCCGCATATTGCTTCACAAAAATGCTGGCTTTTGAGTAGAACCATTTGACGAGAGCCACTGAGGACTAAATGAGGGGTATAGGGAGGGGTATTGAGATTAAGGGAGAATAGATCAGAGACTGTGTTGCCTTGTTCGTCTTTGCCAGCGTAAATATACATTTTGTGTCCAATCAGGGTTGCTGAGTGATTATAACGAGGGGGTATACCGTGGTATTTGGTCCACGTAAAAGTAATTAGGTCCAATACACTCAATTCATCCAAAACATATGTACCTAAAATCATTATAAGAGTATGTCAGTTTTTTTTTTTCTGGTTTTGTTTTAAATCTATAGAGACATAGATACATTTGTATCTTTCTTTATAGGCTTTTTCAATTACACTCTGAATTTTTTGCAAATCCTCCGTATATAAACAGTTTATTGTCAAAGACCAATGCACTATGCAAATATCTAGCAGGTACGTTCTCTACTATATTTGGCTGGTGCCAAGAGGAGGTGGTAATATCGTATATATGAACATCATTATAATAGTCTTGTGCTGCATCGCATCCGCCTAAACAAACAGTTAATGGTACAAATAAATACACAAACTATTTAATCCTTACCAAATATAATAATGCAGTTATTCCACAAAGTAGCTGTGTGCCCATATCTTTCTCGCGGTGGAGTTCCTTTCACATTCTAAAAAGAATAGCAAATATAGAATACAAAATCAGCTATACAGTTGAGGACATGTATGATTCTTCTTTCTTTACTTGAGCCATTTCCCACTTCATTCGGTTTAAGTCGAGTATGTGCAAATGATTTGTAACGTTGCCACCGCCACCAAAAACAAACAAACGTTCATCTGCTTTTACAAAACTTGGCCTCCATAATCCAACTAAATTATTCCCTGTTGTTCTAACGGCTTGTCTCATTTGATAGTAAAAGTGATAGTGATGATAATTATGTAAAGTGTAAGAAAAAATGTATAAGATAAAGATTAAGAAAAGAAATAAAAAAATAAAAAAAGACAAGAAATCAAATATTTATGTGGTTGTTTTTTATAGTTGATGTGTAAAGACAAAATAATAACAATAATAAAAATAAAAGAAAAAAGAAAGAGAGGAGTATGTGGATAGTACAAGCGTTCATATATGTTCATATTGTTTATTTTTGTCTTGTTCAAATACAAAAGATCTTCTTCTCCCCTTTTGTGCTCCTTGTGTTATAAACATTTAAGAAAAAAATGGGTTATAATGCGTCTATAAGGAACAGGCATATATGTGTAACATTCTTGAAGTTTGTTTTTCTTTCCTTTTTTTTTTTTTTTTTTTTTTTGCATTAGCAAACAAATACAGCAATTAAAAAAAAGATAATTGCATGTATAGTAATAAGGACTAAGGTAGTGGTTTTGAGATATGTTTGTGTGACAGGCAAATATTTTACAAAAATTGTGTCAAGCTTATATATACTGTGTAAAAAAAAAGGAGTATGAAGAAGAGGAGGAGAGCGGGATGCATACAAACATGTGTCATAAATAGGGTCCGATAGTCAACTCCAGAATAAAAAAAGCAAGAAAGAAATAGATCAAATTATTACTGCATAATACACCTAGTTTTTATTGTACCACATCCAAAGAGAAGAACATTCTGTTTTGTCACTTCTTTTACTATCCTTGAAAGGAGACTTCTTTTTTTTTTAAAAAAATGTAACAGTAAAGAAAAACGACAAACAAAGTATATGTTAAATTGACAGAGACCTTTTATTTTTTAATTAAGTTTATTGACCGCGTGTTACATTAATAATTATAGGAGCACAGTTGTATACTTTCTTTCTTCTTTTCTTTGTCTTAAAGCACTTACACTCTTTCACAAACAAATCATATTTTCATTCCTTTTTTTCCCTTTCCGAGCACGATATCCTTATTTATTTATATACCATAATTTTATATGACCGAAAAAATCAAAGAAGGCTATTTGTCTGTAAAAGAGGATGGCTTGAGGGCTTGGATATGGTCAAAACGTTATTGCGTTTTAAGAGATCAGGCATTAACATTTCACAGAAATGAGGCAAGTGATTACTTTGCATCCATTTATATCTCAGAAAGCCGGTTTTAACAACTTTCATCTAGCAATCTGGACAATGTGTAGCTCTCATCTTTTTAAAAGAAATAACTTCAGTTACTAGAACAGACCTCAAACCTTATTGTTTTGAAACTGCTACCAAAGACAAAACTTATTTTATTGCTTGCAAAAACGATGAAGAGCTTTACTCTTGGATGGATGAAATATACAATGTAATTTAGTGGCTGTTCAAAATTCCGTCTAACGTATTGTTTATTAGAGATCTACTGTGGGCGCATCCGGACCAACAAATTTTGTGCACGAAGTTCATGTTGGCTTTGACCCTCTCACAGGCGCCTTTACGGTAAGCATCTAGTACTTGAATACAAACTCCGGGTATCTAAATTAATGCCAATACATAGGGTATGCCTGATCAATGGACAAAACTACTAAAAGGTTCTGCTATTACGGCCGAAGACGCAGCAAAAAATCCTCAAGCTGTATTGGATGTTTTAGAGTTTTATACAGAGCAAACGAAAAGAGAAGCAGAAGAGTATGGTAGTTCTAACTTACAAGGTGCTGTTGAAAGACTGAGCGACGATCGGTGGGCCGCTTTGATTCAAGAGAAAAAACAACCCCAGGGGCCCCCAAGGCCTGCCCCTCCAAGGCCTGCTCCCCCTCCTCCTCATGCTAAGAGACCTCAAGATATACATGATATGATGGACGATTTGTCAATCCGAAGCGTAGGTTTTCCATATACACATGATAACTATACTAGGGTATAAACTTTTTTTTTATATAGCCTAAATCCCCTATGGATCCTCGTTACGTTGTAATATATAAACATCGTACCTTTGCCGTATTCAAGTACTTAACCTATATGTAGGGAAACTCTTCTAGTTCAAACAAGCCTTTATATGATGAGCGTATAATGCAAGAGCGTCAACAGTTAGAAATAGAGCTTCGTGAACGAGAAAAAAAATTAAAAGAACAAGAGAAGATCCGCGATCAACAAGCTCAGATTGAACGCGAGAGAGCACGTAAGCAAGAGATGGAAATACGCGAGCGTGAGCGAGAAAAAGCCGCAGAAAAAGTTTCTCAACCTAAAAAAAAAGTGGAGCAACGTATTAGCACTATGACAGAAGCTCAAATCATGGAGCAATTGAGTAAGACTACAAGAAATACATTCGAGATTCAATACTCACTATAGGACAGAAAAAGTAGTAACTTCTGGCGATCCTAACGAGTTATACAAAAAGATTAAGCGTGTTGGTCAAGGGTAAGACAGCTAAAAATTTGTAAGTATCTTACTGATTCGACATGCAATCAGAGCATCAGGATCTGTTTTTGTTGCTACGTCTTTGGCTACAAACTCAAAAGTGGCTATTAAGCAGATGGACCTTGCAAGCCAACCTCGTAAAGACTTGATTGTTACAGAAATCTTGGTTATGAAAGAATCTCAACATCCCAATATTGTTAATTTCCTTGATTCCTTCCTCGTTAGAAACAGCGATCTCTGGGTTATTATGGAGTACATGGAAGGCGGTGCCTTGACTGATGTAATTGACAACAATACCATGAACGAATTACAAATAGCAACTGTGTGTCGCGAGGTAAAACACTTCTAGTATAGTCACGGTAAAAAGGGGTGCTTATTTTTTTTTTATGAACAGACAACTGCTGGTCTTCACCACCTGCATAGCCAAAATATCCTGCACAGAGATATCAAATCTGATAACATTCTGTTAAATGCTCACGGCCAGGTTAAAATCAGTGACTTTGGTTTCTGCGCCAAACTGACGGATCAAAGAAACAAGCGTGCTACTATGGTCGGTACTCCCTACTGGATGGCCCCTGAGGTTGTCAAGCAGAAAGAGTATGGCGCCAAGGTAGACATTTGGTCTTTAGGCATCATGGCTATTGAAATGATCGAAAATGAGCCTCCTTACTTGGACGAGGAGCCTCTTAAGGCTCTTTATTTGATCGCTACAAACGGCACTCCTACACTTAAAAACCCCGAAAAACTTTCTAGAGACCTCAAAAGCTTTTTAGCTGTCTGTTTATGTGTCGATGTTCGATCCCGAGCAACAGCTGAAGAATTGATGGCACACGATTTTATAAAAAAGGCAGGTCCTTTAGAGATATTGGCTCCTTTAGTTAAATTCAAAACAAAACATTAAAAATCACAACCTATTTTATTACTCTTCTTTTTTTTCTTGCTTTTTTCCTAGTCTTTGCTTCAGGCGCTCAGGAATATCATGTTGAACGGGCGAAGCAGATCTTTCTCTAACTGGCGAAGCAGATCTACGGTCTCTTCTTCTTTCTGACCTACTTACTCTGTTTCCCAGTCGTTCAAACACACTTCGACCATCCCCTCCACTTCTACTCATTCTTTCTTTCAATTCCTTTCGTGCTTCAACACGCTCTTGAGAAATTTCATGTCCTTTATGGCCATAGACTTTGTAGTATTGACTTCTAAAGCGAGCCCCACGTCTTTTTATATCGTCCTCAGTGGCTATACGAATAAAGAGGCTATCCACTGTTTTTTCGTCCTGTACCAGAGGCTTTGCTTTCAAGAGTGTTCTATGATTTAAAGATTCCAAAGTATCTTCCAATAGCAACTCTCCAGCTAATGCCTGCGCATTTTCTACTGAGTTCATCACCAAATTACCTATCAAATACAATAAGTTCTTTTTTCTTTTTAAATGAAAACAAAATTACATGAAGTATCATCAATCCATTCTACGGAGACCAAATTTTCAGAGTTGTTTGCATAAGTCCTCACTTGATCCGTACTCAAATCATCTACCCCGCGCAAGTATATAGCTACGTTTCGTGGATCGGGCTCAAATCGGTCTATAGGTTCATCTTCTACCAAATAGGTACTGCTTTTCGCATCTTCTGCATCGGTCGCGTTTAACTCCCTTACGTTTTGCTGTTCTTGAGCTTCATCATATGCTTTGAATTCCTCATCCATCTCTAAATCTGTTTCAAATTAAGTCATGAAAAGTAGCTTTATTGTCTAGAAAAAATAAAACGAAAAAAAAACCTAATTCCATTTCCTCTTTCATCATCTTGGGAGAGAAAGATGTAGAAAAACACTGTATTTTTTAACGCCGCTTTTCCTTCTCTACTTTTTTTCTGAAAAATGTCGACTTGTATCCATAGACTATGGACTACTAAATTGTCAGACTCTGTAAACTGTTTGACAGTTGGAAAACCATTTTTAAAAGATTTTAGCGAGGAAAATGACATCTTGATTGGAACGACAGCAGGACGCGTTTTAATTCTAAACCAAACTAAAGTATATACGATACACCAATGCACTTTTCAGACTAAATAATATGAAGCCAGCCTATAGAATGTTTGCTTGAAACCAAAGGTGGCTCCATTCAAGCAATAAAGCTACACGATCTTACTGGTTATGGAGCTCTTGATCTTGTAGTTGGTGACTGTGACGGTGTAGTTACTCTATTTTCGAGGCAAAAGATTTTAAGTAAGCGTGAAGTGGGGTCAGCTATTACAGATATCGTGATCGATAAAGATTTAGGTAAACGAAAGGTCTTCCTTTAAGCCTGTTACATACAGCTGAACATTTAAGAGTTAGCGGATGCGAAATTATTACTGGAAGCATGAATGGTGTTGTTAATAGTTTTCAACAGCATGACGCTTTATGGAAAATCAACATATCAGAAGAATCATCGAAACTAGCTTTACTAGAGACAGTAAGTACAGGCAATGAATGAATCTCTAAGGTCATCCCTCTTAAAAAAGAGGTATATATAGAAAGGGCGTCGGTCTCCTTCAGTGCACTGTATGCTTTCAACAGTAATGAAAGATAGATACAATATGGATATGGCATGCTTGATGATTTGTGATGGGTGGCCTTTTGTTCATTTCGTAAAAAACGGCGAGAGAACCATGTCACTAAGGACACCTGCTGTTATACAATCGGTACATTACAAAGGAGCTCCTACAAACAAGGCTAAAGGGTTATGTAATAGATCTGTTCTGGGAATTTCATTAATTCAAACACACTAAGAAAATTTCTAAAACCTGGAGACAAAGCTAGAGCAGGTACAGACAAATTGGAAGACCAGCAGATATTGCTGGGTGGAAAAGATGGATGCGTATATATTATGATCAACTTTGAGATTTTTCCCTGGATAAAAGTTGAGTTTTCTATCACCAATATTCTCAGATGGAGACCATCCAACTTCAAAAAAGAAGCGACAGATCTTTTGGTGTGTACAGGGCACTCTAATGAAGTGCTTATATTCCAAAATGAAGAAAAAGTAGCAACAATAAATACTTCAGATTGGCCCCATGCGGTAACGTTGGGAGATATCAATGCAGACGGGAAAGATGAGCTTATCTTGGGACTACTAAATCAAACTATAGATGTGTACGAGTACATTTAATAAAAGACCCGGGGTTTTATTCTCGTTTTTTCAAAAAAAAAAAAAAAAGAGAAGTACAGTGTCAAGCCACACAGCCATTTTTGCACGTTTTGCTCTTGCAACATGAAACTTCAATTCGAGCTCAAAGAGCTTCCTAACAACGCTCGTCGGGGAACACTACAGTTCATTGAAAAAAACAAAACAATACAAACGCCCAATTGTTTGACTTACAGTCTTCGAGGCTCAGTGCCTCATTTAGTAGCTGACAACTTGTCGCCCTTGCCAATTGAGCTTATTCAGGTGTCTCTCGAACAACTGTAAAAACAAAAAAAGCAAACAATTTCATACATCAAAGAGGAAATTTATTTTATTACTGTTTGTAGCCTGGAGCATAAAGACACCTCCTCATTCAAATATCCTCATGGCTTACATAAATATCTGCATCATGAAGTAAATAATACATTAAACAAAGAATGCACTTGTTAATTTTTTATATTTTTAAATAAGGACAAGCTTCTTTTTTGCGACCTTCGTGATCCACTTAAGCTAGTGCCCACTTCTTTTAATACCGATAAATATCTATCTGTTGAGTCACACGGAGGGGTACGCCAAGTAACACCAGAGCTGTGGGCGGAAGCCATGAAATCTTATCAGCCTGATTTAGTAGCACCCATGGTGGATACAATTACAGATTTAGATGCCAAGCCAAAACGCATTATTCGATCTGTGAACCGGTCTCTGCGTTGGTTAGACGATAACTTGGCTCAAGCAAAGGTACTACTCAGTCCATCTTTACTTGCTCGTTTACTCACTAGTCAAAGACACTTGATATTCCACTTTTCGCACACGTAATGGGTCATACTCATGCCGAAGAACGCATACGATCAGCTAAAGAAACTGCTCAGCGTGATGTAGAAGGGTTTATTATCAATTTACTTGGGCTGGATCGCGAACAAACGATGGCTTTATTGCGGGTCTCTACAGACGCGCTGCCTGCCAACAAGCCTAGATTATGCTATGGATTGGCTACGCCTGAGAAAATACTTGAAGGGATTTCGAATGGCATTGATTTGTTCGACGGAAGCTACGCCTATAAAGCTACTGAAAAAGGAAGAGCGATTGTATTCCGACTGGGATGTGAAGAAGCCAAGGAATCAGTACCCAAAACACTTGATTTGTGGGATCCTATTTTTGCACACGATTTTTCCGCTTTAGATCCTGAATGCGGCTGTCATAGTTGTAGCCGACCCCACAATCGAGCTTTTATACATCACCTGTTGAATGCTCACGAAATGCTTGGGCCACTTTTAATAATGAGCCACAACATCTATCAATTAGACCGGTTTATGAGAGACATTCGAGATAGCATTGACGATAATACTTTTGAGCAAAAAAAAGATATATTTATGAAACACTATAGTCATGCAGTAGAGTTGGACGGCAAGAAAAGCCATGTAGATGAAGTAGACAATGAGTCTTTGGGAGTCCCATTAAAGAAAAAAAGAACTATCCTTTAGATGGTCTTTGTAAATACAAAGTTTTTTTTTTTTTTTAATATTTAAACAAAGTTGTTTTCAATCCTCCATCCGATATTTTTTTGAGAATAAAAAGGCACAACAACTTCTGATTCAGAAGAGTTAGCAGAAACAGCGTAATGTTTAGGGACAATTATGTTCTCTTCTTTCACAAGAGTAACCTTCTTGTCTTGGAAGCCTTGCTTCTGAGAAAGACCATAAAAGCGCTTACCATAGTGACAGGCAAAGTTTTCAAGTTTGTCAAGACACTCTATTTCTTCAAAAATTTTAGCAAGATAGGGAAGTACCAAAGGAGATGTGAATACACCAGCGCTAGAGCATGGCCCTTCTTTTGCGCCAATAAGATGGGGAGCAGAGTCTGTACCCAAAAAGAAACGAGGGTGGCCTTCTCTGACAACGTCCCTTAATGCAGCGCGGTCGTGAGGGAACTTTGCAACAGGTTTACAGAAATGATGGGCTTGTCCGGCCCAATCATCCACAACCAATTGTAAATGATGAACGGTAATACTACAGCCCACAGTGTCCCCTAGCTTTTTAACCATATCTACAGCTGCTTTGGATGTGGCATGTTCCAAAACAATTTTAAGCGAAGGGAAGGCGCGATGGATCTTTTCTAGTTGTGGTAAAAATCTTTCTTCGGCATTCATAATACAAATATCGTTGTTAGGATCACTAGGAATTTCGCCATGTAAATTGAGTACAAGTCCATGCTTTTCCATGGCCTCAAATACAGGATAATAGATTTCATAGGATTCAATACCGCTGTCGCTGTTTGTAGTTACACCACGGGGATAGGACTTGACACCAGCAATACCTGCCTTGGCTGCCTTTTCAACCTCCTCTACTGTCAGCTCAGGCGACAAATACAATGTCATGTAAAAGGTAACGTTGGGGGCAAGAGCTTCTAATTCAGATTTGTAGGCAAGGGCCTGATCGGTGTTTTTGATGGGTGGTTGCAAGTTGGGCTTTTTATTTTTCAACAATGTTAGCAATCAAGATCGTTTCTTTTTTTCCCTACTGTAAAGGATTACCATAACGTAGGCAAGAGAAACGCCTCCCTTTTCGACCGTTGGCGTAACCATACGCATCATATCGCCTTGGCGAAGGTGAACGTGAAAATCTGAAGCAGAAGGAATAGTGATGGTAGTGGTCATAGTATAATGTAAGTTAAAAAGAAGAAAAAAGATGTGACACACATCTCTGGCTTTTTATTCAAGTGTCAAGATATTCAAATACCGACGGGTATCGCTATCTAAACTATATTTTTCTGTTTGATATTTCTTTAGGGTACCTTTTATCCTTAAAGAAGAATCTGTACTCGTTTCTTCACTGCTAAAGATTAAATATAAAAAGTATATAACAGTTTTTAAAGTGATTTCGGTAGGGAGTCCACTGGATTCATCAGAAAGGTATTTTGGTGACAATTTTGGAAGCAAGACGTCTAGTAGCATGTCTGTAATAGTACGGGTTTTGGACAAAAGCAAGAGAATTTCCGATACAATAAGCTGCGAGCTATCTTGAGATCCACTATGCACTAAGACAAGACAATTTACAAGCTTTTGAATCTCGCTTACTATATCGTCTATTGAGGAGTAACTCAGAATCATTTTCAATGCATTTAGATTCGTTTCTTTTTTCGATTCAACGAAATCCGTAATCTTTTCAAGAATATCGTCAAGACAGCCTTTAAAGCATATATGAACTAGGTGTTTCAAGCCTATAATATGTTTTTTTTTTAGAAGTTCCTTTCATATTAATTTTACCCAATTCTTTTGCTTCCGTTTCTTCCTCAGGGATTTTTTCCAAGACTTGTGACTCATATAGATCTTGTGTACAACTACAAGCTACGTCAGTCAATGCTAAGTTACAAGTCGCTTGGACGTCAGGAAGCTCATCAAATACGCCACAGAGAATGATCGGTAGGATGCGTTCACTATACTGATATCTGTCTCTAGGACTCCATTGACAAATCAAATGTCCTAGAGTGATAAAAAGTTGCTGACGAACTAAAGCTGATGTATCATATACCAATACAGGAATGATAGGTGCCTGAAATTCGCTAGGCTCAAACAAAAGGCTAATCCCTTTAGCTGACGCCAGCAAGACGCTTTCTATAGACTTTATACCCAAAACACGAGTTGCAATATGTTTATGAGTTAGAAGAGTCATGACTAGCCGAACCATACGATCACAAGAGTAATCCACCTCTTTTGGATAGTATGCTGTGAAAGATAAAATAGCTTTGGCTGCAAGCTTTTGAACTTCAGGAAATGGATCCTTGATAGCCAATTCAATTATATCAAGCCAAAGCTCAGTAATAGAAGTGTGTAAACCAAGTAACTCTATGGCTAGCTCTAGCCATATCGCTCGAATCTCTTCAGTCTGTTCGTTTTTCGTATCAATGCGAAACACAAGAGCTGTTAGCAAGCTATCAACAGTAGTCTTTTCGACTGCTTCCTTCCCGTTGGTTTTTACTAGGCTTTTGTTCGAAAAAGAGATGCTTATTTTTAAATAGCCAGTGATTGAAAAAAAGTTAAAGAGGTATACCTTTTTAAGATCTGAACAGACTGCTCACGTACAGTTTCAATTTGGCTTTCTGTAGAGTTTACTAGACAAAGAGTAAACTGCTCTAATGACTCATTGGCCAATGCAGGCTCTTTTATACACGTAAGGTGCTTTTTTACTGTCTCTATCGCACGTCTTTTAGCTGGTCTATCTTTAGTGCTATTATCGGCTAGTAAGAGGAAACACGGCTTTACTGCCTGAAACTGTGAATATCCATTCAAGATTTTTTGCTTTTTTTACATTAGCTATTTCTTCCATTATGTGGCTTTTGAAAGAGAACTTCATAATCAGGATGTTGTACTTATCCCTTGCTCTAAAGTCCGCTAAGGATGAAAATAAATCGTAGCTGACTACAAGGCCTGTTAACAATGAGTAATACATAAGCTTTTACTCAACAAAATTACTGTAGTCATAGATTTTCGTAAATTGTATCAAATGAATATAAAAATTTATCAAAAACTACTTGACCCTTTGAACTCTAATAGTGTAAATGAATCTTTTATTAAAAAAATCGATCGCTCCTTTGCTTTTTCTTTACTTGACATCTATAAAGCCTGTAATACTTGAGCAAAAAGAAAAAAGTTGCCTACAGTATAACTTATCGTATAAAAGGTCTCTAAAAAAAATCCTATAGGTACATCTCCAATACAACTCTACTTCGAACTATAGCTTATGAGTACAAAATCACTTGACTAGTTTACAGGGCAGATTATCAAAACAAACTCAGCATATCCAAAGCTTTAGCTCCTCCATTTCATAACTCGCAACGCTTTCAACTGGGCCTTTTCATGGTAGACCATTTTAGTGAAGAGCTTGAGCCTTTAGTATCCAGTAATAGAGATCAATGGCGTTGGTTCATTTTGCTTTCTTTCTCGTTTTTCTCATTCTCAAGCGCTCTGATGTTTGTTATATAAATTGAAAGACCTATCTTCATCTTCATTTTGACATCGCATTAGGTGGATCACGTTTGCACCGTGCTTATACATCTTTATACAGTATTACTTTGAGAAAGTTAGCCCTTACTCTACAAACGCCATCAACCTTCTGTCTTCTATTTACATGCTAGTTTATCCATTTGCTGTTCAGTTTACCTTCAAATATTTTGAAGATCCCTTACCTACTTCCAGAGGAAGTGGCTTAAGACGCGGGATACTGATAGGTGCTGTCTTAAATGCCATCGCAGGATGTATAAGGTGGATGGGAGCTATACCTAATACATTTGGCTTTTTTGTTCTTTTCTTTGGGCAGACTGTTGCTGCGTTGGGTAAAATAAAGTTTCGAAAAATAAAGCAAAATATTCAAACTGTTGTTACTCAGCTCAAGTGTTTATGCTTGCTATTCCTCCTCAGTTGGCTGTAGCCTGGTTCCCAAAAGATGAAATTAATATGGCAACATCAATTGCGGTATCGGCTAACAACTTAGGTATCGGTGTAGGATGTGCTTTGACACCACTTATGGTACATCAGTCAACAAGCGATAAGGACATACCGAACTTACTACTTTTCCAGGTACTTCATGATATAGCTAAAGTCAGTACTAATTGTATGCTCAAGTTTATAATGTGCCTTTTTGTACTTCTCTTAATTTGGGCAGCGTTTGAGAAACCACCGCCTTATTGGAGACAGTAAGTAATATCAGTCATACTTTTGATTATAACTTTTATTTAGTATGATGATTGGTATGAACTCATCTGAGCAATCATTAAAACTTTGGAATCAAAAGGAGTTTATCTATATGCTTGGTGCATATGGCATAATTATGGGAGGGCAATGTGCGATTATCACGCTACTAGCGCAAATACTTCTACCACCATTTCAACCTAGGATAGGAGAAAAGCATGTAGGCATTTTAGGTGCATGTATGTTATTTGGCGGATCATTTGCTAGTATTTGGGTGGGCTACTACTTAGACAAAACATTAAAATATCGAAAATCTTGCACGCTACTCGCGCTTTTCTCTGCAACAACGTGCCTGGGGTTATCTGTATCCATTGTACTTGAATCTTTGATCGGTGTTGTTGTCACAAGGTAGAAAAAAAAAAAAGCAACAGTAGTTTTCGAAATTCATTGTTTATAGTATTGGGTTTGGTTTGGCTTCTTATGGTAATGTTTAGATTAGATACTTTTTGTTAACGTTTGATTATAGCAATCGCGCCAGCAATTTTTCAATTTGCTAGTGAACTATTTTATCCAATCAGCGAGATCATTCCTACAGGGTATTTATTTACTGGAGGGAATGTCGGGGGCGTGGTCTTGGTAGCCCTGATGGGATGGACAGAATCCAGGGAAATTAAATTCTCAATGCAGTGGCCTATGGCCTGTTTAACTTTGGCGATGTTTGCTAGTGTTTATATGATGTACAAAGTAAAAGGAACTCTCAAGCGCACAGCACAGCCAAATGTTCATAATCCCCTTTAATTAAGATAAACATCAAAAAAATTTCTTATAAATTGGACAAGAAAATAAAATGAGAACTTACTCTTGATGATTTTTTACATCTTCCCTGTGTTTTTTTTATTAGCAGTAAGTGCTGCTAACATAGACTGTTCCCTATACAACACAAGTTTTTGTCAAAAGGCATTGTCAGATACGAAAATAGATGTGGCTCTTAAAATCCGTGATTGTGCAAGACATTATGTAAACGACAAAGCTTTAAAGGAAGCATGCGTCAAAGTCAGTCGCAGCCCCAGCCTCTTTAAATCTGAATGTGAAAGGCTTGCTAACGAGTGCTCAGCCTAACTTTTGTTTTTTTTTTTTTAAAAAAAAATAAACACATAAAAAACCAGCCTTGGAAGTTGATCCATTGGTTTTATAAAACACCAAGCTATGATACATAACAAAGCCTACGTTTTCTGTTCTTTTATGTTGTTTCATGACTTTAATGAATATATGGCTATGGTATTACAAGTATAAGCTCACCATGCATCAAAAAGGCGAGGCATGGGGTCGTTAGAAGAATCAGATTTATCTTCTGTGTTTTTGTTTATATGTTCAAGTAAAGGCGGAGAGGTGGGCTTCTTTTCTTTAGTTAAACTTATGGGCTTTTCAGGTATTCTAGATTGCGTTCTGCTATAAAATATTTGCTGTTCCGAAGTAGGTGCAGGCGATTCACATCCCAATTCACTCATCTTAAACATCAAAGAGTCGTCGTCATCCAATGAGTTGTGGTTCTCTTTACTAGAATGACCTAAATTGTCTTCACTCTCTTTCGTCGTTTTGCTTTTGTCCATAGTATGCAGATCTTGATGTAGACTATCTTGAGGGTAGGTTGAGTAAGCTGAAAGATCAGAATCTCTTTCATCATCGTTGATTTTTGCTATCCCAAGTGCATTATTGGCTTGGTTGGGAATCACTGAGCGAAATTGAGGATAACTTCGCGGTATATGTACAGGTGAAGTTGACCTTTTTTGAGCTTGTGAAGGCAAAGGTATAGTGGGTTGATAAGATCTTCCTGCAGAGGATGTAGAAGATACAGGAGAGGTGCCTGTTTCGTTGTTATTGTTAGCCATCATTATACTAGAGGATAAAGATTCGGACAGGGAGGTGTGCGTATCCCTCAACGTCTGAAAGTGTGATAAGGCTGCTCTCTTACTAATAAGAGAACCACTCATACTGTTGGCCATATCTGACCCAGATGTATCAGTGGATAAAGGCGTAGAGCTATTTCGTGGATGGAACAATTTTTGTTCTTGGCTTGGTGTCATCATTCTAACAAAATCTTTTAACTCGTCTTCTTCTTGAGACATAAAGCTAATGTCACTAGCACGAGATAGTCGCCTAATACTACTCAAAGAAGGAGAATCAGGTATTCTTCCAGTAGGACTCGATTTGTATTTATCGAAGCTAGATGAAAATTCAATTTTACGGCCAAAGGATCCACTATCCAAGCCCTGTCTACTACCTGTGAATGGTGTAGATTGTTTAGAAACAGCCGTTGTAGAAACTAAAAGATTCAGTTTAGTTTTTTATACGGATGCGTCTCAAGCTAGATTTACAAAGTGACTCAGCTTGAGGAGAAGATGATAAAAAGGGCGATTTAAAAGGCGTCACAGTAAATGCAGCTGAGGTGCGACGGCTAGAAGATGAGATCGAGCTACTGCTTCTGGGTTTGTTTTGATATATGTCTCTTGGTGCTTTAGAGGAAGAAATAGACTCTTTGGATGTAGATTCTTTTGGTGTGGTAGGACGGGCTTTAGAATACTCTTCCTCGTATTTTCTCACTGTAGGTGTGAAGAACTGCTCGTCCATGTCCAAAAACTTTGCACTAAGGTCCCTTTCTCTATCTTCTACCTTAAAATCACAGTTCCTTCGGTAGGTAACTGAAAGGTTGAATGTACTATTTTTGAGTTTTTTTTTTAAAAAAAATAACAGAAGGTCAGGCTAGGTACTCAAATATATCCACATTTATAGTATCTTACCCCATCGGTGTAACAATGTCAGAAAAAACATGGTGGCTCGTCGGTTTACGTGCATCGTTTTCCAAAATATTCGAATCTAGGTTTTATATTCTTGAGTTTTCTTTCCCTTCTCTTTTTCTTCATATATATACACACTACCTAAAGGTATTTCAGAGCTATAATGCGCATTTGGATTTGAAGAAAGACGGTACCCAATTGAAAGCGGGTTCGATTCACTTGCTTTTCTTATTTTGCGATACAGATCGTATGTTGGCAATAGTCTAACAAAGGAGTGTAGTGATCTAAAAAATATGATAGAGCGCTTGTATAAATTGGGAAGGTCTACATTGTAGCCAAAAGGTGATCTATAATAAAAAATAGGTTACTCTTTTTCTGCCTAAATATGTCTATATAAGCCCTTGTTCTTTTCATTTTCTCTTTTTACTTTAACGTCAACACCCAGGTTTCAATCAGTATATGATCTACTGAATTTACGTCCACACAGCCCCACCTAAGATTGTCGTCTACTGCAGATAGAGTTTGCTTTGCAGATATTTTTGAAGTATCCAAATATATATCTATAGTCAATGGCATTACTTGCTGGTCTGTTGAAGCAAGACTTCTCCAATACTTCAGTTCCTCCCGTAATAGCGCAATATCCTCAGTTCCAATATTAAACTAAACCATCAAAAATCAGTTGTTCTAGCCTTTTTCATTAAACTCTTTTTAAAAAAAAATATAAAAATAAGCTGCTACCCAGTTGTTCAGTTTTTTGCTGGAAGATCCATATCCTCTTATACTTGCTCGCTTATTGCTAGACGCAGTTGTTCTTCCTTGAATAATAACCTGAGCTGTTTTTGTATAAAAGTTCTACTCCAGAACAACAAAAATAAAGAAAGAATTAGCCTTTTCTGTATAGATAAAGTAACTGACAAAAAAATAGCTTCAGTTTTGCCCTATTTATCTACTTGTATGATTTGTTCGAGCTTAGCATCTCTAGTGGATGTTGAAGATGCCGACGGGTTAGAATCAGCTTGCTGATTTACGTTAATAGACGACGAGTGCATAATTGGACAATGTTCGCATGTAAAAACAAGTTGATGTGAACTTTTTTTCTAATTTTTTTTTAAAAAAAAAGAAAAAAAAGCTAATATCTGGTTCTTTTTGCTAGTGATAAGAGAATCCAACACTTTTTTTAAGAGAAAAGTGAGTGGAAATTTATGCTTCAAAGATAATTCAGGTCACGTGTTACAGATGGTAATACATCAGAAGCCCAAATGGGACAGTCATTTAAAGAACACGCGCATACGCCAAAAAAAAAAAAAAAAAAAAAAAACGAAAAAAGCCCTATAAAATTATATTCAACAAAGTTTTTCTTTTTTTTGTTTGGCAAATTTTTGCTACATATCGCGTCCTTAGACACTATATCCCTTTCTTTAAAAGCAACAAATGCTATATACAAGAGGAGCTCAAATCGAGGGAAAAAAAGTTGGAATGGATCTTGACAACTTTGTAATCCTAAAGAACAAGGTTTGAATGTAAGCGTAGTTTATTCTTTATTTACATAGTCATACTCAAAAGCTAACAGACCACGACTTTTATCCAGGAAAAACACGCTGGATGCGCCATAACACAGTGTAGTCTGGAGCTTAAAAACAGTTTGCACTGTTCCATGAATGTAACTACAAAAAGAAAAACTGATACGGCGCGTTCACTTACGATTGGGTGCTTGTCTTTCTTTTTTAAAACCAATTGGTTACTTTATTAAGCCCTATTTGGCAATGTCTTAAATGGTAGTCAGATGGCATTTTCTCTAGGTACTTAAGAAAAGTATTTAAAATCGTTGAGTACAAATCTAGGTTTTCTTCAGTAAATTCAGTTTTGGATTTCTATTGGTTTGAAAGCCAAATACTTGCTCTGATCAGCTACCTATACATTTTAAACAAGCACTGAGTTGGCTTTAAAAGAGCTACCAAATGGGCTAGAAAAAAAAGCGACCAACAGTGTTAACGAAGACAGTCGTAGTTGTCTTTAGCCTCAGTACATAACAAAAAGTTTCTTTTATGACATGTACTCGCTTTCCACACCTTTGACGTATAACTATACCTTCTTTTTGGTGAGTAGATTACGAACTGAGAAAAGTTTTTGACAGCTTGTAATGGAAGCCAAGGATAGACGTACAGCGCATCTTATATCTCTGTTTCACCTTTGTTTAATAGCCGCAAGGTTCTTTGAATTAAGCCAAGATCTCCACTCTCAGAAACGTGGCATCCAATTGAAAAGCTATCAAAAGTTAAACAAGTGAAGCTCTTGTCAGCTATACTGCTGATATTAGAACAAACAACCCAGAGAGAGGTGAATAATATTTTGTTTGTAGGGAAGCTGTGAGAGTTTCGGTGTTATTTCAAGTCAAATTGACTGAGGGTAAAAAACATGTATTTTTTTTTTATGATTAAGTACAAGGTTTGTGTATTGGGGACATCTGGCACCTACTAGGGATCCTTTCAACACAGATTTCGGCATGTAGTGACATGATAGTTTTTTCTGTGAGTTGTGTTATCGTCTGACAATTTATAGGAACCTGATGGAGAATAGATTTCCATCGTTCTTGCCATATCTGTAGGATAACACAAGCTACTATCTGTTCAGTGGTTAAAGAAGACACTAAACTAATCTTAGGACTTCTATATGGGAAATGTGATAGTTTTTTTATTACTATTACGATGTCAAATGCCAAAAAGTCTGGTAATTTTGTCCAGTTTTCATCTATAAATAGACCAGCTATCAGACCCCATACTGGTTGGATTTTGGGCATGTCAGGAAAAAGAGACATATTGAATCTTGGTCGAGACAACAGATCGGGCAGAGAGAGGAAGGGGACTTTTTAGGTATTAATTGATGTAGCAAACTGGCGTGAGCTATTTTCCTGTATATCATTTTATTCAAGATGGTTCTTGCTCTAAGAGGGATTCGAAATTTCCAGAGGAACACGTCTCTGTCCTATTTAATCTAAAAAAAACTTCAAAACACATCAGAATCTATTTCTTTCTACACTTCTTATAAAGACTAGTATTTTATGTTTATGCATTATACAGTATTTACCTTGGCCAGCAATACTTACCTTTCAGATGTATTACCTCTTCTATTTTAAACAAATTCTAAAATAAAAAAACTATCCTAAACCCCAAATTAAGACTAAACTTTTACAGAAATACACGATTTTATTAGTTAGAGACATCTACCAGAAGTTGGTCCACGGTAGAGAGGCTATTGGATTACCGCTTTGAACTGAAGGTACCTGTTATGTGGCTTTCAGGTGTTTGTGCAGGATCTTTCTGAATGTATTCGAATGGGGGAGAGCAAAGTTGTACACTCATTGAGCCCCAGGAATAGCTACCGAACAGCGAAAGATATATAGGCGAAATATCTTGTATATTACTGTCATTCTGGGTAGACGAGTATATCAGTTAGCTTGGGGTGAATGAAAGGGATTCCTGTCTAATCAAATTAATGACATTTTTTGTGGTACGAGGAAAAACAGTGATTGCTTCAGCGGTAAACACCCGGAGGGTCCAGGTTTCGTTCAAGGGATCCCACATCGCGACATGGTTGCCCATCATGCGTTGAAAAGTAGGCTGAAGACAAACTTTTGGGGGAGGGGGATGGAAATTCACCATTGCAGGACGTAGGGCCCCAACCTCAGGAGTGGTTACCATAAGTTTTAATGGCATGGCGAGAACGGTCCTCGGATTTAGTGTCAATCTATTTAGAGAGTAATTCGATAGTAAATCTATGGCTGTAAACAGCATCAAGAAACAATACACATATCGTCTTCCGAAATGAGGGGACCGAAAAGATTCAAATAAGAGAGCTTGAAGGTCTGACTGAGATGGTTGAGAGTCCAAAGGAACCGACGTGATTTGAAGCAAATGTTGAGCGTATGGTATGCTAGGATATCTTCTGATGGGAAATATGCTTATCAGATCAGGAGCATTTTCTTCGTTTAGTAGCATGGGAACCAGCTATCGCCACTGGAGAGCTTGCATTTGTATTCCATGATCTAGTACACCTAGGCCACCCTGATTACGTGGGAGGGTCATCGTTTGATAACTGATTTTTGGGAAGGCGTTGTCATTAATAAAACGGCTACCTATTCCTTGTAACTTCGTCAGTTGTGGTCGGGTTAGAGAAAGAATTCGCAAGACCTGCCATAACTTAGAAAAGATAAGGCAGTTCAAGACTGTTACTCCGTCTCTGATCGACAGGTGTCTCTGGTTGTATTTGACAGGCTAACGAAATTCTGTTGAATAGCTGATCTACGTATAGATTTTGTTGTGCTACTGAACTATAAACTGGCTATCCAAGATGAATCAGAGGATCCACTGAGTGTGTGTCATACCAGGTGTTTATGTGCTGTGTTCGAAGAAAACCTTGCCACTGGAGATTTTGGTTTCCGGATAAAGAGAGAGCTTGGTCTTGGAATAATTAAGTGAAGTATTAGAGACAGAAGTGCATATCCACTGATCTTCTAAGGCGCCAAAAGTCTTATCGATCTTTGAGAAACACTAATACATCGTCAGCATAAGCTAGAATTTTAACAGGTGGTATTATGTTGATATTGAGCTGTATGTCCTTCGGGAATGAATATCCTTTAAATAGCGGGTCGGCTGATATTAGCCTTAGGAACAGATCATATACTACGTTAAAGAAGAGGGGCTAAGAGGGTCTCCCTGCCGCAAGCCAGAAGAGGTGAATAACACAAGTACAGAGCTCGTATTTACAATTTGGGTTTCATTTGAAAACAGTCTCAACTATGTAATTTAGTAAAGTGCGCATACTTACAATGAAATCCTTCGCCGATTTAATGAAAGCTTCAAAGGTAAGACTGTCCTAAACAGCGAAGATTGGCTTCAACAATAGAAAAACCAAAAAGAGAAAGTGAGAAGAATGACTGCATTATTGGAGCTTTGAGTAAAGTGAAAGTTTCAGTTGAAGATCATTCAACTGGGAAAACAACTGAAAAAGTTTTAGAGCTTACTTGGCACGAAAAAGCTTAATAAAATCAAGTCCCACTTGAGCTTGCTATAGAAAATAAACAGATTGGATGTAAACCAGTAGACCTAAATACGTATTTGAGAAACTGTTGCTACAGTTATCATTCTTAGCATTTTTTTATTGATGTGAACGGTGTAATATATTTTGAATAGTGACTATTACTATTTGTATTACTTTAATGATATATGTTAAAAATGGTTTCTTTTTTTTTGACAAGTATGAAGTACGCACCCATATGACCGAAAATCAAAAATGGGATGGGGTTGGATTTAGTGTCAAAGACAAAAAATTAACACTTGTATTAACTGGATTCTCTGAAGGCATAGGAGTTAATAACAACGGTGCAAAAGAAAATTAGAGTGTGGTTAACTTAACTTCTGCTTGCAAGAGATCAATTGAGTATATTGCACTACAACTGATTTAAGTGAGCCAGTGCCTAAGTATATTGTAAGATTTTATGGTACATAATATGTATTAGTGATTTTTATTTGGCGTGCATTGATTTGATGTTGCTATTATAGACACACATATTCACTTTGAATCAGTTATCAAGCTGTACGAAGATTTTTATATCCGTATAACTTACACAGTTGTACAAATTCCCAGAAGACCTGGCTTACTTAAAGAATTTCTGGCTAAAACAGAGAATATGTATCAATGGAGAAATACAGTAATTACTTCGATTAAGAATTTTGATGAAAAACAAAGGTATTACAACTAGCTTTAGTAGTATTTGCCCTTTCAGAGACATTTGAGTTACTATTTTAAAAAAGTATTAGCTCAAAAATAATTTGTTCGTTGACCGAATGAGGTACTTCAAAAATCTGACCAATATTTTCCGATTGACAGTGGAAACAACCTACCTAAAAGCTGGGGGCTATATGATACTAAAAGGGATTTTTTCTTTCTCTGTGATCTAACACACACCAAACAAATCAAATCGAAATGATGAAAATCACTTTTAAGCAGCAAGTCTAATTTTTCCTTAACAGACAAAAACACGCATATCTGAGCCTCAAAAATACTTGAAAATGAAAAGACGGAAAAGATTTACAAAAAACAGCCGAGATAAATTCTTTTGCCGCTTCTTGCTTCAAAATCGAACAGGTTTAAGTCAAGTGATTTGACAGTTTTGAAATATCAATTGATTAAATTGGTTTGTCAATATTTAGCTGCAAACCCTAGATGCAGGCTTTCTCTATTTGGATACACTTATTTGGGCTATTACTAGGGATATAGCTCTTAATTGTATACGTTCAATTCAGGACTAAACTCTTACTGCTGATTACAAAAACAAATTGACCTAAATAGTAAAAATTTAAAGCTCTTGCCTAAAAAAAGGGTCGCCGCACCATCGATTCACGAGATACTGGACGTCCTAAGGTCAAATCTACGTTTTAGAGTTTTTTGTTTATAGTGTTTTCAAAAGATTGATAAAACACAAAATCTTATGGATATGTATGTCGCTACATTCAAACAAATGACCACTTGTATTTTTTTTAAATACTTCAAGCTGTTCTTGTTTAATATTTATCGAATTTAAAATCGAGGTTTCTTTTCCTTTCGATAGACGAAATGGTACAGCTGCTTATCTAAATCTTAGAATGTTTTAATGCTTCTACTTTCTGCTTACTTTAATACATAGAAACAGTGGCTCAAGACTGTATTTAAATACTAAGTCTTTGAGGTAGCTCTTTACAGATCAAGCTCTCAAACAAGCACAAACGTTTGGTTAACCTTATAACAAACAGCATGATGCTTCTCGTTTCAGTATAAAATTTTAATAATTGCAAACGGCGTTTAAAGTAAAAATTACTAGTATGGTCTTAATTAGGCCTACAAAGTGTCGCTGTAGCAAGAATTGAATAATACAAAAGAATAAAAATAAGCAGAAACTGTTTTGAAAAAACCTACTTCCAAAAAAAAAAGTATTAAAATCTCAAAGTCACACCGACAATTGCAAGTTTGTGCAGAGTTTATGAAATTAATCAAGTAGTTCACATACTTTCCAATCGTTTTTTCTACAACAGTGCAGGGCTAATCATTCTAGTGATTGTATATGACAAAATTCGGCAGTCCAATAGCGCCTATCGGCCAACAAATTGTATCTCAGCAAAGGATGTTGTGGATTATGACTTATGCTGATTGAAAGAATGATTGGCTATCGTTAAGAAAGTTTAAGCAGATCCGATAATTTTGTACAAAGTCTATTTAAACGTCTTTTTTTTTCTAGTTCATTTTTTTGTCTTGTTTATTTTAATTGCATTACTTCCTCGAAAAATATAAATACACTAAAAATGAGTGCTGCAACTGACAAGTTAATTATTTTTGATACCACCCTTCGTGACGGAGAACAGGTAAAAACATTACCGATCAAATTTAGTTGCAGTACATTCATCTACTTTACAGTCTCCCGGAGTTACTTTGAATACCGAGGAAAAGGTCGAGATAGCAAAGCAACTATCTCGTCTTGGTGTTGACGTTCTTGAAGCCGGGTTTCCTGTTGCTTCTATTGGTGATTTTGAGGCTGTTAAGCGTATTGCTACCGAAGTGGGATCTTTGATGGATGGGAGAGAAAACATCGGGCAGCCTATGGTAATATATATGCTTTTATCTTTATATACAAGCCAAACCTAAATTAATTCTGCTGTTTAGAGAATCTGCGGTCTTGCTCGTGCTACACCCAACGATATTCAACGCTGTGCTGAGGCCATTGCCCCAGCGCCTTTAAAACGAATCCATACCTTCCTCGCTACATCAGATCTTCATCTTAAATATAAACTCAAAATTGATCGGGACGAGTGTGTAAAGCGTGCAGTGGCTGCTGTTTCTTTAGCTCGCTCTCTTGTGGATAATGTAGAGTTCTCTCCAGAGGATGCTGGCCGATCTGACCGTGACTTTCTTTGCCATGTACTCGGCAAAGTAATCGAAGCTGGTGCCACAACACTCAATATCCCTGACACAGTAGGCTACAACACACCTGAAGAGTACGGTAATCTTATTGCTTATCTTGTCAAGAACACACCTGGAGCAGAAAAGGCAGTATTTTCTACACATTGTCATAATGATCTCGGTCTAGCTACTGCTAACACTTTAGCGGGTGTTACTAACGGCGCCCGACAAGTAGAAGTCACTATTAACGGTATTGGCGAAAGAGCCGGAAATACAGCCATGGAAGAAGTCGTTATGGCCATTCATACACATCCTAACTATTATCCAGTACACCATACTATTAATACACCCTTAATTTGTCGTACTTCTCAAATGGTCTCTTCTCTTTCTGGTATGACAGTGCAGTCAAACAAGGCTATTGTTGGAAGAAACGCTTTTCTTCACGAGTCTGGTATCCACCAGGATGGCGTTCTCAAAAACCGCCAGACGTACGAAATTATTACTCCTGAGACAGTTGGTGTTACTGACATAAGTCTTGTGCTTGGTAAACATTCTGGACGCAATGCATTCCGAGAACGCTGTGGCGAACTTGGGTTCCCTGATATTAGCGCTGAGGAATTCCAAAAGGCTTTTGAAGACTTTAAAGAGCTTTGCGATAAGAAAAAAAACGTAAACGATGCTGATATTCTTGCGATCATTAGCAACCAAATCCAGTCAGCTGGTACTACTACTTTCTTCACTTTGGTATCTACTCAGGTGATTGCCGGCACTGACTCTACATCCACAGCTAACGTCAAACTTTTCGATATCAAAGCCGAAAAAGAGATATCAGACGCTGCTGTAAGCAGCAACGGACCTGTTGACGCCATTTTTGAAGCTATCCAACGGTCTCTTGGTCGTCGTTTCCGCTTGACCATGTTTGACATTAGTGCCGTAGGAGAAGGATCTGATGCTCTTGGTAAAGCTGAGATCCAAGTCATGCCTGACTTTGAAACTCAAAACAACGAACCCTCAAAAAACATCGCTTTCACTTCAAGTCTTGCAGATGTAGATATTATTTTGGCTGCCGCTCAAGCCTACGTCAGTTCTATCAACAAACTCTTGGCTTGGGAAAGTGACCTAGCTGCTGGCCATGCCCGTAGTACTACAGAAGAGCGTATAGTCAACGTTTAAAGGGATTTCTTTTATTTTGCTGTTGGAGTATCTACTCGCCTAAAGAAACAAACCCTATGTAAATAAATCCCCCAAATAAAGAATGGCTTTCGAAAGTTATCTTGTAGAGTTTTTTTTTAATGCCTGTGCTATTTAAGAGTCCGCCCAATGCAGTAACTACACAATTTACGTCACCTCGGTATTTTAAAGTCAAACCAAAGAACATTAAAAAAAAACTTGAATGATTTTTTTGGGAGGAGAAAACGGAGGGGGCACAATCTCCGCCTTCAAGTTTTTTCTTTTCCCCCCTCAAAGCATCTCCCCACTCTGTCCATAATGGCTTCTTTATCGCGCTCTTTTGCGTCTTCTCTCGTTAACCGTTCATACGTTAATGCCCCTGCTTCTTCTAATGCAGTAGGCAGAGTTTTTCATGCTTTTTCCACCTCTGAAGAAGAACACCATGAATCTCACAGTCAACCCATGTCCGATTCCGCCATTAAGCAAAGATCTGCTGGAGGTTTGATCAACAGAACTGCTGTCAACGGTAAAACAAAAACTTTTAAAAAAGTGGAAACAAACACAATAGAAAAGGATTGTGCTAATGCTACCTGTGATTGTTTATAGCCAACACCTTCAACAAGCTCCAAATGCGCAACTACAGCACTACCTCTATCCCCGATTTTTCCAAGTATAAAAAGACAAAGAACTCTGGTGAAGCCAGTCGCAACTTTGCTTACATGATGATTGGTACCACTGGTTTAGTTTCTGCTGCCGGTGCTCAAGCCACTGTCAGCGATTTCTTGGCCAATATGTCAGCCTCTGCTGATGTTTTGGCTTTGGCTAAAGCCGAAGTTGATTTAGAAAGCATTCCTGAAGGAAAGAATGTCACAATCAAGTGGAGAGGAAAGCCAGTATTCATCCGTCATCGTACCGACTCCGAAATCAGCGAAGCCAACGAAGTTTCCATCACTGAATTGCGTGATCCTCAACAAGATGCTGAGCGTGTCAAGGATCCCAAGTGGCTCGTCATGTTGGGTGTTTGTACTCACTTGTAAGTCGTTTATGTGTTTGTGCGTATTCAGAGGAAGAGATGATTGACGTTATATATAGGGGTTGTGTACCTATTGGTGAAGCTGGTGACTTTGGTGGTTGGTACTGTCCCTGTCACGGTTCTCACTACGATATTTCCGGTCGTATCCGTAGAGGCCCTGCTCCTCTTAACCTTGAAATTCCTGGTAAGTACAGATGTTTTGTGAAATATACACGTTGCTCACTTTATCTACAGAATACAACTTCCAAGAAGGCAAGCTTATTATTGGTTAGAGATTTTAATAAACACAGCCATTATCAAAAAAGTAATATGGGGAGTGAGGGTTTGAAAAGAGAAATTGTATAGCTTGGAACAAGAAGGCCTTGCTCTTTATAGAAACTAATACGACTATTAGATTAAATGGCAACATAAGATTAGAAAACAAAAAAAAAAGTAAAAAAGGCAGCATAACCTTGTACTGCCTTAGTCCTTTACTCAACCTTGAGCTGCGATGAGAGAAAAAATCACTGTACGATCTGTTGTTTTTATCGTTTTTTTATTTTGTTTTTTCACTCAAATCCGAAAAAAGGGATAGAAAGGAAAATGAAAAGTAAGGATTACGAAATAATACATTCAAAATCCTGTCAATTTCAGCAATAAAAATAGACAGCGTACGCATCTGAAGATTATAACGAGATCCTCGAAGATACACCAAAACAAAATTGTTTCCATACAAAAGAAAAAAGAATCAAGTGTACCAACTAAGACTGTCTAGACTCCGACTACTCCTAAGGAGACCTTGCTTTGAAAGGGAGTTGTTTACAGACGAAAAAGAAAGTTTCCATGTCACTCCGAATTCATGGACAAGTAACAAGCGTTATTGGTAAAGGCTTCCTTACCGGAATGGGTTTGAACAAGCGGTCGCCAAACTTACAATAAAAAGAAAAGGAAAAAAAAAAATAAAGAAACACGCTTGAACTGACGTTTTTTGTACTGATTGGTCATTTCGTTGAAAAAGTGTTTGAACTTCAGTTTCAACAAATTTCCCTTTTTTTTTTTGGTTTATTTCTGCTTTCACATCCAAGATGTTACTAAAAAAACTAGAGCACAGTGCTTTCTATTTGATCTTACTGACTTCAGTTGTCTTAGGTAAACCGCTTCAAGAGTTTGAGTTAAAGTAAGTTATATATGGATTTAGGCTCAGTTTGTGTTCATTAGTCTATGTTGTATAGACATATGAAGGAAGTACATCGTATGGAAGTTGGTGACAACACTGCCTTTTTTAAAATACATGACTTGAACAATGATGGAAACTGGTCTAGAGAGGAAATTGAAAATATGTACGCTCTTGAAAGAAAGGTTGACCCGCTTTCAGAGCATATAAAGCATCTGGTTCAAACGGTTTTGGATACAATGGATACTGACAAAGATGGTCTTGTATCTCAGAAAGAATATATGGATGGTGCGCATTTGCCGGTAATTACCAAGGAGCACGAAAAGGTAGAAAAAGTAGCACCAAAAGCAAAAAAACAACAGAAAAATGCCATCAAGCGAGGTGCAGACTATGAGTTTGTTGTCCCAGCCAAGTTTCGAGTATGAAAGTAATAAACAGGCTTTTACAAAATTTTATTTGCGTTGGAGTGCTTTGTAAACTCACCCTTTTCTACCTTTACTTCGTCACCAATCAATTTATATACATAAGTTGTAGCTGTATTTCCCTGGATATCCATCAATACAAATGAGGGTATGGGCTCTTCTGTACTCATACTGGAATAGGCTCCAGTGGCGCTACCAGGATTGACAAAAAAGCTGCCACAGTTCTCATACATTTCTAGTCGGTGCGTGTGCCCAGTTAAAAGAATATCAACCTCTAACTGACGAGCCGCAATATTAAGCGATTCTTCGTCTCCCCAAGGAATAACCTGATGCCCATGGAGAACACCAATACTGAGGTTATCTATTTTCAAAACCTTGGTTTGTGGTAACTGAGTATCTTGATCGGTATCTCCCTTTACAACGGTAATATCACCAGCAATAGTCCTCAAATAGTCAAAAGTAGACTTGTCTGTAAGGTTGCCTGTACATATAATTTTTTGAATTTTTCCGGGTATCTATTAAGTGTCAATATTCAGTAAGTTCACTGTCAATAGTTACCAGCAGCTTTTTAAACTTAAGAGGGAGGTCATGGGCACGGTGTGGAATGTGCAAATCACCTAAAACAAGAACAAGCTAGATGAAGTGCTAAATTAGTTAAGTGGTTTTAGGACTTGTAGAATTACTACCATATTGAACAGTAAGTGATGAGAATAGGAGGAGTAAAGCGGGGAAAATTATATAAGAAGATACTGTTTCTCACCGGACCAAAGAGCCAATCGTGACGTAGGCTGTCCTTTTTTTTCTGGATTTTTTTTACAGGGTAAAAAAAAAGGACAGCTATTTTTTTTCTTTCTTCAGAAAGGCTCTCTCTAACTACTTACAATGCGTTTCACCCGTACTCTTTTCCAAGCTGTCACCAAGGTAAAACAGCAACCACTATTAAAACGGACACATACGCTTTTTTCTTTTGCAAAAAATAAAAACAAACGATAAAAACTAACTTGTATTCAGCCTACCACAGGTATTACTGGTATTCGTGTTCATCACAATCCTCGCCCTCACTTGATTCAAACATACAACCAAACGCTCGAGGCTTTAGCACGCATTCCTACTACAGCCGTTTACAGACAAGCTACTGAGGCATTCACTCAACACCGTTTAGCCATTGTTGAATCTACAGAAAATGTTGATGAAATCGAATCTAAGATCGATGTTGGCCAAATTGAAGAAATTATCATGCAGGCCGAGGATGAATTAAAACTAGTTGCAAAGATGGAAGAATGGAAATCTTGGGAAGAACTTGAGACACCTATTCCTGAAGGTCAATGGAAATACCCTTCTAAGGAATAGATCTATGCATAGAATAGATTAGAGAAAGATAAAAATTTATTTGTGCAGAGAAAAACAATAAACCATAGTATTATATTTGACGTATGTGTACATATATATATATATATACACATATATATATATATATATATATGTATGTGAACTTTATAGTTTGTAGATGAACGATTTGTTTTCTTGATCTGTCAAGTCAGCTCGTATATTACATTTTTCATCCGTCGAGCAATTCAGCCTTTTTTTATTCTCTAATGCCATCAATTGACGAACAGCCAGCAGTGATATTAGAACACAAACATTACCGATACAATAGACAGTCATGCCCGTGATGTATCTGGGCGATTCACGCTCTAACATCAAGAGAGGGCCTATAAAACTGCCCAAAGTAAAGAAGATCATATTCATACCATTGTAAAATATTTTTTTGGTGTATCCATTGACATTTGAAGAAACTATGGTTAACAAAATTACAGAAGTTCCCGTGCCCCCCACGCAAGGAAATATCCTAGAAGCTTAATGCCTGCCATAGGCAAAACAGCTAAAAGCACTACTCCTACCAAACTAATAGTCGTACAAACAGCAGCTCCTGGATATAGCTGACCTGTCTTACGCGAAATGTAGGCTGCTAAAATACAGAATAAAGCAGCCATAAAACCACCAGGAATCAGCATAAGGATTGTATTAGAGGCCTAATATATAAAAAACTCAGTAAAGAAATTAAAAATACTCAACAATTTTACCGAAAAGCCTAAGCCTTGCACGATTAAAGTACTAAAAATTACCAGACCGCTTGTATGAAGGTTATTAAAAAAAGCAGCAAAGCATATCAGCCAGAGTCGGGGCTCACGCAAAGCCTCCCAGATATGCCATTTTTTGATTTCGTATACACGAACTACTGCGTTGTCCTGAGTTCTTTTTTGTACGATCTTTTCTTCTTCTTCTGTCAAGCGGAACATAAAAGAGTATGGATTATCCGGAAGAAAAAAGAAACAAATTATACCAAAAAGTATAGTAAGAGAACCCCAAATAATGTACGGCCATTTCCAAGAGCTAATACCTTTTGCGTTGTTTATGTATGAGATACCATAAGCGCATGCAGACCCAATCATTGTTCCTGTGCCATTGCTTAGCCACAGATAGCCATAGGCAGCCGATTGCTCAGAACGACGATAGATTGTATTTATAATGATGATCAGGGAGGGGTAGGTACCTGCTTCAAATAAACCAAGCAAGACTCGAGTTACTGCCAATTGAGTAAAGTTTTTACACAGTGCTGTACAGCACATGACAATACCCCACATAATAAGTAAAACACCCAAATAGCGAGATATTTTGAATTTTTGAAGGAGGTAGTTACTGGGTATTTGAAAGCAAACAAACCCCAAATAGAAAAATGAACCAAGCCAACTATACTGTGTACCCGTCAAACTAGTGTCGTTTATAAGACCAAGAATAGCAGCAACACTTAGTGTAAATTTGTCAATGAACTTTGAAGCAAAAAAGAAAAAATAGAAATTGGGGATTAGAAACTGTATACATAAATCCATGTGTACAGTACTTGAATGAAAATAATTGCACCAATGAATGGAAGAAGTGTATAGTTGATTTTCCAGACAAGCTTTTTTTCTGATTCGCTCTTAATAAGGGCACCCTTTAAACTATCCCTGTCGACTGTACTGTCTATGCTTACACTCTTGATAGAAATCCTTTCTAAGTTTGAGTTTTTTAAATCATCAAAGACTACTTCTTGATTCGACTTTTCTCCATTGAAACCGTTTTTGCTGTAAGATTCCAAAAAAAAAAAAGTATTTAGAATAAAAGAAAAACAAAACTAAAGAAGGTGAACCTCAACAGAAAATATTACGTATATATAGATACTGTTCTTTGCAAAATTTTGTGTTCTGACAGTTTATGGATTTTTCCACAAACACGAACCAAACCCCCAATTATCCACAAACTCATGCGTTTTAGATCACTCCGAAAAAAAAGCTTCTTATTTAGATCTTGTTTTTTTGTTGAAAAAGCGCAACGTTTCAATAGAGTGAAAAGATTGAGGAAATAAATATTCTACTTGGAGTACTCGTATATAAAATATGCAGGTATTTGCCGGGTTTTTTTGTCTCTGATTTTCGCTAAAAAAATAAAAAAAGCCAGAGGATCTTGAAGAAAAATAAACTTGTACTGTATCACAACAAAAAAAACCCCCAAATGAGACCCTTGGACACATGCCTTTTAAAACAAAAAAAAAAAAAAAAAAAAAAAAGATTGTAGTAAATTGATGAAAATACTGGCTTTTAGTATAGCAGACTCGACTCATAAAACAGTTTTGTAAAATAAAAGGTATATTGGGCTTGCATAAAAAAGGATAATAAAATACATGCAAAGATGGATTTGTAATTCGGCCCAGGCGAAAAACATAAAGGATGAAAGCTGTATTAAATACAATGTATCACACAAAATGGATACACAAATTTATTAGAACCATCTTTATTTTCTTTTTTATATTTTACTTTTGTTTCGATAAAACGTTAAACATAAATAAACTTATTCTGTTCCTTTTTTTATATTACTGGCGGAACATTTTCAAGATTGCGGCAGTCATTTTTATTGGCTGAAAATCTTACTAAATTTGGAATATATATGAGATACATTTGGTAGACACAAGTTTTGAGGTTCAGCTGAATTTCCTTCAGGTCAGTCTATCAAATTTAAGCGCAGTACCAATGACCATCAAAGATTACTATCATCAATTCTGGAGTGGCTATAAACAGTAGATCAATATCTAAATGGGTTATGACACTGTTTGGGATACATCCTTTGCTTTTAGTATAAATTATGGCTAGATATAGCAAGAATATACCCGTACGAATTGATAGCATTGTTCATCTGTGACTAAACATCCTGTACGTAGATTCCTAGAACAGTATGTCTCAAGGAGCGGTTACAAACGAGTACATGTTTTTTATGAGGATTTTTAGGGGATATTTCTTGATAAAAAAAGGGAAACATTGTAATAAATATAATGAGATAAAACTAATCAATTTTGTTTTTCTTAAGAAAAAGAAGAAGGTTTAAAAAAGATCAAAATTAACTACTGTATAGAGTACTGGTATACTAATACTGAAGCTCAATAACCTCGAGGACTGATGGTTGAGAAACATGACTATAAATTAGTAGTCGGTTAGGTATTAAATAAAGCGTACAAGTTTTCTTTTCTTTACATCTCCTGTCTGTTCGTAAGGCTTGACTTAAGAGCCGATTGGCTCTATCCGAATTTCTACAATTGAGCAGCAGACTCTAGCCTTGTACCAAAGCGCTAATCAACGGCTAACCACTCTTTATCAATAAAAATTTGTTTACATGTGTCTTTCCAGTATATAAAATTACATGTTGTTTAAATAAAGTAAAATCAGAAATTGTATAACATAGCAATAAATTTTCTATACTGCCTTTCTTGTATTTGTTTAGCGATCTTTCTTTTATTATTGGCCTTGCGCTTCTTAAGACATAACACTGCGAATTGAAAAGAAGCAGACCTCTGCCATCTACAAGTGCTAACATATCTTAAACTTTACCATATAAAGCAAGACTCATAACAAAAGTTAACTGATGTGGGCCTAGATGATAAAGTGGAAGGAGGTACATTTAAAACTAATCAAGAAATTGATTTATATAATCAGATTTGGCTTGCTATACAATGGAGTTGATAAACAGTGCTAGCTTTCAGACATTTATCGGTTTAAACAAACAAATTTTAAAAATAAAATACATTTCACTAAACTTTGAACTGTGGTCAAACAGACCATTGAAAATTGAATCAAAAATAATAAAAAAAAAAATTTGAACAGCTAAACTCAACTAGTGAAAACAATGTAGAAACAACATTAAACGAACTTTTGTTCAAGTTGGATGCAGATTTAAAGAAAAAATGCAAGTGATTTTCTTCATACTAATTCCTTCCTTTTTTTTTTAATTTACATAGATGGCCAAACATCTTTTCAAAATGGTTGATAGACATCTGTATTCTGCACAAAATCACGTCAAGAAACGAAAGCAGCAACCGTTTTATGTGTGAAAAGCAATGTATGGAGGGAACGAAAAACACATTGATGAACAAAATATTCCCTATGCTACTTGCTTTTTCTGTAGACACTCGATCTAATAATAAAGAAACATTATTTACAGAAACAGACGCTTCCTTAATGCATTTATTAAAAATAAATGTTTGGAATAAAGTTTTGTGTTACTAGCTACAATTTGAATAGGTCAACAGTGATTTGCAACGTAAGACTAACTGTAGTGCAGCTGAAAACAAATAAACAAAATGTTTGAAAACATTGGTCATCTTTCAAACAGATGTAATCTGCCTCTAAATAAGCTGTGCAACCTTTTGCCTTTTAAATAGAATATATGTGTAGTTTTATATCAAAAATAGATTGAACTTTTCAATGCTAAAAAAAAAAGACTTTTTCAAGCTTACATTAGACCTCTTCACTATTACAATAGTTTTTTTTTCAATTTGAAAAAGGCAACAAAAAAAGTATTTTCTTGTTGATATGATTAGCATAGATGATCATCAAATGTAGTGTCATGTTGGTTTGAAAATATTAGTTCATCCAATAAAATATCGTAGAAGCCTCAGGCTTTGAATTTGAAGTTGGATAGCGATGCACATAAAACACGCTGTGTCCAAAATAAGAGTCAGCAGTAGCAGCATAGATCACCTCAACTATACGCTAAGCCTTGAGCCAAGCTAAATAATCAAAATAGGGCATGCTATTCGTTGAATACAGAAGGAGTAAGATTTTAGACCACATTTAGAAAAATCAAATACAAGCTATAAACAAGTATTTACGAGGTCTTTTGAATGTGCGGTTTTTTTTATTCATAAACGCATCCTATTTGTATGCATTTATTCTGATTAAAATATTTCAAAAAGTGTATGAAAATTGCGTAAAACAGGAATACAAATGCTCTAATCTTAAGATAAAAGGCCGCAATGAGAATGCAGGCGAAAAATGTTCCTGCACATTTTTTCTTTTATATGCAAAAAAAAAAAAAAAAAAAAAAAAAAAAAAAACTTTTGTAGATCACTCTAAACGTGGAACACTGTTGGGGCTTATAAAAGTTCTATGACCAAAGTAAAAAAAAAAAAAAAAAAAACACAAGTTATTTGCACAGATAGAAAGAAAAAAAAAACTTCTCCGAAAGCTCTGAAAAAAGAAGAGGAAATAGATTGATACATATATTCAGTTGATGATGGATTATTTGTTATTGCTTTTGTTTGTTTGTTTTATTGGATATTAGATTTAGAGAAAGAAAAGTATGCAGTTGAGACAAACAAATCTGCACAAAAGTACTGTGGTAAGTACATATACGGATACAATTTAAAACAATACAACCAAGCCAAATATAGCGAGATAGAGAACGAAACTAACGGATAATGTGTTGGCATTACTTTTGAATACGGAACCGTTAGTGCTAGAGGTAGTAGATGATGATCCGGTTCCCGAAGCTGATTTAGATGTTGATGAGGCTACTGGAAGAACGTTAATAGGTACATCGAGCTGACTGTTTGTTAAAGAGTCCAAGAAAATGACATTATATACACCGGGAGTGATATTCGTAGGGATATTGTAATTGAAGGAATGCTCATAGTATGTTTCATTATACTTGTTCTTTCTTGTACCGGATGTTTTGGAAGTATCAAATTTTTGAGCAATAACGAACGAAGTATTGGTGCTAGATGCCGAATTGAGCTTGATAGAAAGAGAGATATCTAAAAAAGAAAGTCAAAAGCGTTAACCCATCACCTCATTCGAGCAAACAAAAAAAAGCTTTATATCAATAGTTACCTGTAGCTGTTTCTGGAATAGTTACCGTACAAGGCAAAACTTGGCCAGCAACATAGGGTCCGTTTGGTACTGGACTAGTAACGTTGTAGTTTCTCATTGCAGAAGTCAATTGAGCAACAGTACCAGTAATAACTAAGGCGGCTCCGGAGAAAATAGTAAAAAGCTTCATATTAACTTAGAAATAGAGAGAAAAAGTAGTAAATGATAAATCAGAAAGAAATACAAAGTAAATATTTTTTGCTCCTTTTATTGATAATTATAGAGATGTGTAACATGTCAGGTATAGATAGATTAGGTTACACGTACAGGGGTTATTTCATTCTTTAACAAAAACAAAAAAAAACATAATGCACACAATGCTTTTTACTGAAGCAAGTTTCCCAAAACAGCCGTTAGTAAAACTGATACAAGAACTTTTCCGGTGCTTGCCATGACACTAGATCCAGAAGAGGCCAACAGACTGGAAGTGGAAGGAGAAACTCCTGATCCAGTAGGTCTTCCTACAATTTGACTTGATGCGACGCCTACTGTTGGGGAAGAGGCAACAACTGAAGCACTTGATGAAGCTGAAGGGGATACTGACCAGACACTAGCAGTGCTTGTTTGAGAAGCAGTAAAAGCAGTAGAGGCGGAGGAAGCAGTAGAATAAGCTATAAGTCATGTAAGTACTACGTTATTATTTTTTAAAAAAAATAAAGGGGGCAAAAGGGGATAGAATATAGGGGCCGTTCACCCATAAAAAAAAAATCTAGAACTACTTACTATCTGAAGAAGATGCGGTTCCAGACATCGATGCGAGTTCGGAGGTAGAGGCCCAAGCCGATGATGATGATGAAGAAACAGCCCAAACAGATGAGGAGGAGGATACGGTGACAATTTTATTGACGTTTACAGTATTGGTTGAGACTTCTGAGGTACTTGAGACATCTTTAACGGAAGAGACTGTCGTTTTAGCTGATGTAATAGTGACAGGAGATTCGGTGGTCATGGGTTCAATAGATCTTGTAACGGCTCGGTTTTTTGTTGTAGGGACTTGCTTTGTGAGAGTATTCCCTTCGAAATTTTGAGTAGAAGAAAGAGTAGGTTCAGAAACAACAGCACCACTTGTCGTGGGGGTAGCACTTTTGATATCTTTTAATAGTCAATGTTAGTTTAGTCAAAGCTTTTCTTTTTTAAGAAAACTGTATGCTACCATCTTGGGCCAATACCGTTTGGTATAAGGCAATAAGTGTAATCAGAGACAAAGTATTAGAGAGTTTCATATTGTGTATAAGTTGAGAGAAGTACAAAAAAAAGGTAGTTTATGTTAAACCAAGTATTTATATGCAAAAGGTAGGCGGACACAACATCCCCTTCCCCTTTTCCCCTATTTTTTGAGCATCCAAGAATAACAAAAGGTCTGCTTACACCGCAGGGATCTACAACAGTTTTTTTTCAGGATTGATAGGAGTCATTAATTTACAAAAAAAAAAGAAAAACAAAAAAAAAGACTTGGTTATAGGAAGCGATTTTACATAGAAGTATTAATTATATTTGAGCTGAAAAACTTTAATACTAAATAGCTATTGACGTTTTTAATGGGATTATATTTTTTTTGTTTTGAAAACAAAAAACAATGAACACTATCGACAAAAACGTAGATCAAGATAACACAGCTCTGATGAGGGGTTTTCGATCTATAATTTAATGTTCTAGCTTTCGGCTTTAAGCCTTAAGATTTTTAGATATAACAAAAGCTCAAATAACGGAGCAATAAACGCCACATACACAGCCTAAGGAAGTCTCACAGAATCAAAAATAAAGAACGAAAGCCAAAAAAAAAAAAAAAAAAAAAAAAAAAAAAAAAAAAACAACGGAAAAAAAGAAAACAAAAAAATTTGAAAGCAAGAATAATCGTTTTCTTAACTATAACGCAAGAGAGATTATAAGTTTTTATTGGAAAACAGCGCGCTGAATTTTTTTCGAAGAGATACTCTATTGTTGCATTAAAGGATAAGTGCCAGATCACACAAAAGGTTTGTCTTATTACGAAAATTTATTGACCAGCAAACGCCTTTTTAATTGCCTGTGGCAAAATTTATTGCACTAAGTCTTCAGCGATGTTAGACGTATCTATAGATGCTAAGGAAAATCTTGGGCCTCAAAAAGTGTGTATTACACAACAAATAAAAAAACTAGTCCACAATTGAATCTTCACCTTATACTGTCGTAAGCGCTTTGAAGGCACAAGTAAGGTGGATTTCTTAAGCGCATGCTCAGTCTAGAACACAAAATTTATGCAACCATTATTTTAGACATACTATTTGTTATTGGCTTATGTACACTCATTTTCTAGCCTTTTAGAACAAAGTTTATTTTGTGTTAAATATGGCAGAAATTTTTCTTTGATTTTTTTCAAATAGTACCAGATATTTTTATGTCAAATGCAAATTTTTTTTTCTCGGTAAACCATCGTTATTTGCTATGTGGTTCAAGTATTTAGCTTTTACTGAAAGAAACACATATAAAATTATACAACTAGATATATCGTGGATCTATTTGAGGATCTAGAATCAAGATCGTCATGTAGCAAATAGTTTCATAAGGCGAATTTATATGCATATTCAGGAACAGATGTACTTAATGTACACAAGATTGTGCCTCAGCTTGTTTAGATTTTTTTATTTATCTTTTCGTTTTGTTTTGTATTAAATATCACTTGTATTGTTAATTCAATTACTCATTGAGCTATATGCAGTTATTTGCTTAAAGACGGGTTGAGTGCATTGTCTCCTGTCAAGTTTCCTTTAGATATTACTTTAAAGGGATTTATGTGTTTCAGTCTTGCTTGTATCTTAATTACAAAATCATACTTATTCTTATAGTCTTTTTATTTGGAGCAGCAACTTAGATACGTTTTTTTTAATTAAAACAATGACCCATGCTTTTACTTTTCTAAAAAAAAAAAAAGCCAGTGTTTTATTTATGAAGGATACTTTGTTGCAAAATTAATTAGACAAGTTTTCGAAACACCACATCAAGCTAAGAACAGTTTGAAATATAACACAACGTTTGCTGCTTTCAAAAAACAATTTTTTAAATAAACAAGGATAGCAATTCTCTTAGGGAGCTAGATTTGACTAAACAGTTGCGTTTTAATATGTACCTATCTTTTCGTATTTTAGTATTTTGGCCAAAAAGTAAATATTCATAGTTCTATTCCACTAAAACTGAAGAAAGCAAGTTGAGCGTTTTAGACAAAGCAACTTTCAAGCAACCGGTAAATGTAGGGGCCTCTGTCGAATTGCTACATCTCTAATCTTTGCTGTTTAAAAGTAGAAGTAGCGCTTTCAATCTCCACTGTGCCTACTTTTTTTTGCTTGTAAAGTGCTTTGATCGCCATTTATCAGGTGTGCTTGGCAAATGTACTATCAGCACTGTAAAGTCTAAGATCACAATACAAACGTTTTAATCACATAGCTTCATTCTCTCTGAGCCCAGATTTCCTCTCTCGAAGCAAAAATCAAGGACTGTTTTATGGGTATGTACAAATGCTGTATTCATTAACCAGCTGAACTAGGGCAGACTAAACTACGAAGAACAAAGATATTGTCTATAGTAGGGCTAATCTGCGTTTGAGTGAGCATATATTTTATAGGCGAGCAGATCAAATGCTGGATGTCATTGGCCATGAAAGACCACAATGTGGAAATGAAGGTTCGTTAACAAAAACGTAGTTAGCAGAAGACAGAATTAATACGAAAAAGCTCCACTGCTCAATTTGCGCTTTGGACAACACAGTCACACATCATAAAAGTTTGAACGCTGGTCTTTCTCGAGAAAACTACAAACTACGCCTTCCGCGTTCATCCCTCTCCACCTTCTAGAAAAGAAGATAAGTATCACTTGTGAGTTTTGAAGATTTGTGCAAAAAAAAAAAGAAGAGTTTAGTAAACGGTTGCCTTCTTTGTCATCAATGACCGCTAGACATCATTTATATATTATAGTCTGAACACTTTGCATATTTGCCATCAAACCTCTGTCATTTCCCTTGAAAAAGGAGTAACAAGTTGCCAACATAAAGTATTTTAAACTTTCCTAACCGGAAGACAGGCGGATTTATTTGAAGTGGGTTTAATAAAACTTGTGTTTGAGCTTCAAGTAGGCCAATGCTCTTAATTCTTGATACGATGACCCTTCTCCCACTATTTGGCGTCATTGTCCATGTGGGTGAACAGATCTTTTTCGTGAAGTACACGTCAATTTTTAAACTATAAAATGAGATACTCAGCAAGATAAATACCTTTAAACAAAGTGGAGTATCCTAAGCTTGGAATGTAGATTCCTCCATTTACAATAGTATGATAATATGTTTGTCATCCGAAACGAAAACCTTTATCGAATCAATACTTCAAAGGTATTATGAATCAAACAGGGCAAAAAAAGGCGTAACTTTACAGCTAGCCAGGTGTTGAATTTAAATACTAGGTATTACAGATAATGGGCTTATAAAAGACTGAAGTTTAAAGACAGCGTTATAGCTACAGTATAGGTACTGAACATTACACAAACATTCAGCTGTGCATGTGTACTTTTGCGCCGTGTGTAGATCGGTAAATTTTTTCCACAAGTTACTTGATCTAATAAGTGCTATAGTTGAAAGTGATAATTGTGCAAAAACGCTCTTTCTATCCAAACTCGGAACCTTTTATAGTCTACCGTTCGATTCGAATTGCTTTGTTTAAAACGATATACTTAAACAACTCTTAGGCACTAGTAGATATTCTCCAATCATACCTGTACTTTTGAAATCAGAAGTCCATATAAGCAAAATTTTGTTGTTTTGGTGCGATTTAGGTTTAAAGTTGGGTATGTATGTCGTTCTATCCATATAACCACTAGAACGTTTTCTCTTTGTTTTTGCGTTTTTTTTATAAAAAAAAAAAGCAAAATGTGACTTTAGGTCTGTTATTGCATTAAAAGTAAATAATGACTGTTACAGGTGCAACTAACACTCACTGTGCCCAAGGACCTGTGAGCAATTTAGCTCTTGTCCAAATATATTAAAAGACTGTGCTACTTTCAAGGTCTGTTAGACTCTACAAACAGAAAAAAACATTAAGAGAGTTGTAACCAACCACATGATCGTTCTCTCCAACACCTGTTTTACCCATTTTAATTATAATAAAAATAAAAATAAATAAAAGCAAGAGGATAAAAAAATAAACCACCAGATGTCATTATAAAACTCTGATAATCCTCACATATAAATTTATTACTCGAAGTCTCGAAAAAAACAACTTAACTAAATGAAACATATGAGGAAGCTTTTTATATATGATTTTGGAATTACTCAAGTATTTTGAAACCCTTTTTCATATCGCGTTAATAATGCGCTATAAAAAACGGAAGAAAGACATGCTATCGAAAAGAGGAATATAGTTGAAAATGGAAGGAGGCACACATACAACTACTGAAACTTTAACTACAACAAGATTTAACAGAGTAGCTCTTGTTTAGAATACATGAGTACCATAAATTTTACTAGCGCAAACGAGGCCCTCTAAGTGCTTTTCATGAATGTCTTTTTGAGCACAGAATAGTGATAACAATCCTACCTATCCTTTTATATAATTGAAATTAAAAGAGGTTAGTAAACAACGAATTTCCTGGGAGACGACATTGGTCTCTGTGAAAAAATAAAAGAATGGCACCTTCCAAGAAAGGAATTGCGGACAATATCTAACATTACGAAACCTTTAGAAGGCATTTTTGGTTACCGTTTCGACTATACATGACATTCTATTTATGTTTAGTGGGCTATGTTAACCGAGAAAATACAGTATAGTATCATAGCCAAATTACTACAAAAACAAACCATATGTCATACCAAAAGAACATGAATTCTACTAGCTTCTTTTCGTCGCTTTTTTTCTCATACACCACAAAAAGACCTAAATTTTATTTATTTGAAGACAAAAATGTTTCACTTGTATCAGCCAATTTAAGACAAGCCAAATATACAACAAAGGGATAAGTAAAGAAAGCGGTGTGTAAATGTACAAGTTGCTGAAAAAAAAATGCTTCAAAAAAAAAAAAGCAAGAAACATACAGCCTCATCTTATAAAGTAGAGAGGTGTAAAATTCAAAGCGATTTGGGGAAATAGAGAAGCAACATTTTACTAATTGCAATGATACAGAAAAGACGTCTCTATAAATAGTTGTATAGAGTAGACTCCTCTATAAAGCAGTCTTGTCTTTGTTACTGATGCTTTGAGTATCGATTTGCAATATACAATAGTAGTATTTGGCTTGAAACCTGTATCACTGTCTTTCTTAATGAATAGAGTAGTTGCATTACGTTTTCCAAAGGCTTTTAGCTATTTTTTTCTTATTGTATACAAAATTAGATTGTCCTTCTTTTTGTCATTTAGTTTATTGCAAAATTGTACCATATTTGTTGATTGGGGTACGAACAAAATACTTGTTTATGTTGTTTTTACTTTTACTACTTCAAAAAAGAGTTAATGAACCTATTTTTTATGATTTGTGGTTGCAGTCGTGGCTATGTTTTTCCGGTCTATCTCGGCTTTAAAAATTGTCTAGGTAAGCTGTAGACTGGCAGCTCTTAAAATAACATAAAACAACAATTCTATACAAATTTCACTACAAGAAATGCTAATTACAAATGAAAAGGGCAAATGAAATTTTTATCAAGTGAATGTTGGTATATTTTTTATTTGGGTACATCTATTTTAAGAATTGTAACAAAGCGGCATGCTGTTATATACAGGTTGACTAGCTTTTTTTCTGAGGCGTTAGGCAACCAGCAGTTACAACAGGTTAATCGTTGTGATTGACTTACATGATTCTCAAAAACCACCTTCTTTTTGATTGTTTAGTCACTTTCAAAAAAAACATGCCTTTTACTAAAACCGAAAATAGAGAGGCGAAATGAGCATTCAAAACCATTGGTTTATGATATCATTGAAGCCCACGTTTACCTTTTTTCTTTTTCTTTTTTTTTTATTGGGAACTTTTAGCAACGTGTAAGTTTCTTAGGGAAGTGTGTAAAACATCAGTACTTGGTTCGGCTTTCGTTCTTTAAAGCATAGAGGGGAACAAACGATCTTATAAACTGCTTCATAGCTCTTTTTCTCTCCTCAAAACATTGAAGAGGTTTTTTGGTTGATATCAAGTAAAAGAATTACTGTTAATTTGGCCCGTTTATTTTTTGAAATATCGTCCACCATACATTTTTCTCATAGCTCTACAATATTTCCGTAGCCTTAAAAAAAGCGGCTATTGTTTCGTTTTTACTTTTTTTTAAAAAAATAAAAAAGAGAACGTTATAGCCATTGTATGTTTGACTGATTTTGTTAAATGCTCAGATAATAGATATTTGCAGACGATTTGGCGTGTTGGAAGACGCTTCAAATGGTTTGAAAAACATACATTGATTTCCTGTGCCTTGACAGATCTACTTTGACTTTTTTTCTTTTCTTTTTTTTTGACGATATGTCATTGGTATATGAAAGATTTGCATTTATAAAAGAAAAAAGAAAAGTAACCTTATTTTTTTCACATAGTACATTCTAGAGTGTGTTCTATAATGAAGTCACTTTCGACGATTTCATAATACTATTTAAAACCCTACAATAGCTTTATCTATACTTGATGCCCTCTATCAGACCCTAAAATTTGAAACTCCTTTTTGTGCCAGCTGCTTTCTTTCAAATTTTCCTTAACCAAAAGAAAAGATAGTCCAATGATCTAGCACGATCCATCATTAAACCATGCTGGTTAGTTGAGATAAGGGCTTTTAAAAGTGTGTTGCTACGGCGAATTTTATCGATTGTCAAGAAAAGAAAGATAAGGATCATGTTTTGACCTCATTTGTACAAGGCAAAAACTTTTTTTTTTTTGTTTATATTATTTTAAGTAGGTAGTACTTGTTTGAGTATGAACATCCTTTCTTTTTTTAGGTAGAAGAAAAAAAAAGTGTGTTAGCTGGCGGTGAATAAAACGAGCCATTTTCCTGATAATTAGTACTCTTGTACTACAGATAATGCGATTAGCAACACAAGATCTAGTGAATTGTCTTTATAAACAGTGCGCTTATCACTTTTTTTTCTGTCTTTTTTCTTAATTTTAATTTAATAAAACGTTAATTTTATACTACAATGGTCAAGTTTGTTGATCTAGAAAAAACAGTATCTGGTTTATCCAAAAATACAAATCAGATAACTTCTGAGAAGGACATTACGGATGCAGTTGGTGGTAACAAAGCGCGATTGTTTTAGAAAAGCGATTCTAATCGACATATCTTTTAGACCCAAGAAAAAAAGAAGACTTCAACGTTTTGACCAATGAACAAACAATTCGCGTGGAAAACGATCTCAAGGGGAAAGCTGTTATTATTGACAATCTCCCTTTTCAAGATGACTCGACGGTCTGTTCTAACAAAAGACGGGTTTTCTCTCAAATAAAATCAATCAAAAACTCTGCTTTTTTTCAATGGCTAAAAAAACAATACAAAGACGATAAAAACAGATACTCGTTTCAAATGGCCACTGCTTTTACCATAGCCTCACTCTTTGCTGTTATTACTCCTCTCTCAAATGTTTTTAAAAGCGCATTTTGGATGGGTAAGAAAACATATTTTTCCTTAAACTAAAGCTTACCAAATTCCTATATAGGCGTATGTGTTGTTACTGTACTAGACAATACGATGGGTGGGATGTTTACTCTGGGCATGCAACGAATGCTTGGTACATTGATTGGCGGTGCCTTGAGTATCATTGTTATGACTATAGTTCGCGCTATGTTTGAGCCTTATTGGGATGCGCGATCTGTTGTAGTTCTCAATATATTTATGTTTATTCAAGTATTTGTGATTGCAAAAATCAAGCTAATGCCAAACTATGCCTTTGCTGGCGGTATTGTAAAGTTCAATGATGCACTAAAAAGTTTTCTCGTTTCTCAAACTTTTTTTTTTTAAAAAAAATCCACTAAATTATAGGGCTTATTAACAACTGTCATCATCTTATTATCAGGTTACAATGACATTATCGATAGTGGGTTGTCCTATGTAACAGAGTTGGGTGCTTGGAGGGTATGTAATATGTTAATTGGTGTTCTGATAGCTATGTAAGTTCAATATGTTTTACTATACATATATGTATACAGTATTTAACTTCTCCTTTCAATACAGGTTTGTATCTACTTGTGTATTTCCTACGCGTTCGTTGGAAGTGATGAGGGCCAATCTGGGAAAATCCATGGAGAAAGCTGCCAATCTTTACCAGAGATCAGCCGAATTTTATCTTGATTTTAACAAAGATGCCTCATCAAATATTTCCCTTGCTTCCATACTTGAGCGGAGAATGGCTACTCGAGAGGAGCACGAACCACATCAAGCAACGATTAAGGAAACTCTCCAACGCATTTTTTCAAATACCTCTACTGCTGAAGGCTTACAGGGAGCTGAAGTACAAAACGAGTTTTGGTCACAAGACGAAATTAGCAATATCAGCAACGAAGCGATCGGCATTCTTTTCCAGCTTCAGACCGAATCCACTCGATTAAGGAACGTGTCAAACGAGTACAAGTTTAGGATCTTTTTCCATTTTCTGGAAGGCGGCAAAAATCATTGCAAACGCTATCTGCGCCGAACCCAACGCTACTGCGGTGCTATTGAGGCTATGAAACGAAGTGTTTGGCCTTTAGCTTCTTTTAGACTCCTTTTTCCTTTAATCCATTCGTCAGTATCCGACCGGAATACAAGTGCCACTCGAATGACGCCCACCAAAGAAACGCTAGAATGCTTTGCCGATAGTTTAACAGTGATGCGTTCGTTGGGAGCTATTTTGAAAGACAATCAGCGTCCTCTAAGTGATTTTAAAGAAGACTGGGTTCGAATCCATCGCATGGTGAACGCAGGCATTGCACACGCACAGCGAGAGCTCAAAGAGACCTTGAGGATCGGGAATGAACATACCAACATGGACGGTTTAAAATTGATATCTTATTATGGCTTTCTAGTAAGGTGCTCTATGATCTGGGACGGACTTAAAACTGTCGTAGATCAATTGAGCCCTTTTAACGGAGCCCTGAGTCGTGCCCCTTCCGTGTCGGAGGAATCAAACAATACCACCCTGCCAGATGGTGAGGTTATTCACCCTACTGAATAATTTTTTGTATGTAAATATCTATATAAATACTCTGTTTAAAACTTTTCTTTGTCAAAGAGAGCTCTTCATTTTGTTCTCTTTTGTTTTTAATATGCAATAATAAAAATAACAATAATAAGGTATTCATGTTTTTCTTTATCAAAAAGTGTACATGTTTTATAAATTGTGTTATACAACCTTTTGTTAAGCTTGAGAACACATCCCGTAGTAGTGTTACTCAATTTTCCTTATTTCAAAAAAAAAAAATTAGATTGCGTATTCAGATAGTCTTAGAAAGAAATTTTCATATGCCCCAGTAGCATTATGTACCACCCCATAGGACAGAATAGTAAAAATATACTTTTTTTTCTCTACACGATTAGTGAAATTTGAGACCAAAGCTTTGTTTAGATCGATTTCCTTCTTTAAGTTAGCCTCTATGCGGATCACGTATTCTCTAAACAAAAATAACATAAAACACTCATTTCAAAGAAAAGAAAAAAAGACAGGCCTTGTATTTTTATGCGGTATTACATTTTAATTTAGAAAGGGTTTAATGTGTTCCTGTTCCAATATACACACATATATATAGGCCTGTGAAGCTCTTCTATGTGTAACAAATCAGAGAAAAAAGGTTCCCGTGGTTTGTGTCATTCAGATAACGTACACATATATAAATTATTGATATACAGCTAAACAAAGATTATACAGTTGACACGTAGAAAATCAAAGATTAAGAACAACGTTTTAGAGCTTTCTTTTTTTTATATGCAAAAAAAGATAGAGAGAGAAATGGGGAACCTACAGAAGATACTTTATACACCAAAGTCTATTGTTGTATTGAAGAAAAAGGTTCTTCTGGTACGTAGACCATTGTGGTAAGCATCATTTTTTTTTAGTCTCCTAAAGGTTTAAGCAGGTTTATAAGATAGCCCTTATTAAGAGATATATCAAGTTGAGTACTTGATTGTTTAATGCCTCTTTTTGTTTCAGATAAAACGGTTTTCTATAGAATCCTAATGTTCTGGAGAACAGTCTCAGCGAGGTAACCAACAAACTAACGTTTCTTTGAAATCTATCTTTTTTTCTTGCTTGTGCAACGTATCTACAGTGCCTTAAACTGTAGATACTTTCGATATAGTTCAAATTACGCTAGAAGAATTCGATTCGGTGTTTTTTTTATATACAGAGTGTTTCCTTGGCCAATACATGTGTTTGTCTTGGATGTTTTTTTGAAGCTTTTAAAACATCTTTAGGTCAACTTCAAGTCGTACTTGACCTCAGGTTGATAACCAAAACTTGGAATACAGATACAACTCAGGAGCGCTTTTTCTTTTCTTTGTATTTTTGGGTACTCTAAATTACGTACAAAGAAAAAGCTGACAAAATTCTGAAAGTCAGAGAAAGCATTGGCCGATTGAGTTTAGATAGTCCTTCAACTATTCTGTAGACCCTCAAAAAAAAAAAAAAAAAAAAAAAACAGCCGGGCATAACACTATCTCGAAGGTAATAGCAAAAGAGAAGGCTATTATTATCTTGAACAGGCGGGTTTGTGTATTTACAATCGTTTTTGATAAGCTAAGAAAAACAACAACAACAAGTAATCATATCAGTTCAATCAAAGCTACGCTTGCTTTTTATGCGAGAATTGTTTCCTAATTACCGAAAAAGAGGGTTTTAATATCTGCATGTTAGAAAAAAATTTGTTATGTAATACTTTACAGGCTGTGACATGTATACAGAAAGATTGTAACGTGTATCCGAATTTTACAGTGAGAACGGTAAATTTTGTCACTCTCAGAAAATTGGATGTCTGCAATTAAAAAGTAAATGTCACTTTCCAAAAAATTAATGACATCAAGCCAAATATACTTGTCCTTTTGGAATAAAAGAAATATCGCAACAAGTAGAATAGAATTGACTTGAACGATGCCTCTCTTTCGTTTGGTTCTAAACAAATTTTTTTGTTGATAAGGAACTGGTATCTGCAGCAACACGAATCAATTAACCAAGTTGATATTACTAATGGAAGAATTGATATCCTAGTTGCAGCCGACCTTGAAGCAGACACTGATGATATAAAAATATGATCTATCGAATTCAAAAAGCCAAATGCCGCTACAGCTACATCACTACAACAATAAAATAAAAATATCAAGATCAACGGCTGTATTTTAAATGGCATCGATCTTTTCGCTTAAACACTGATCTCGAGCTTTTTTACTTAGCTTTCGCTGTCAAACCTACTTGTATAATTCAATCGTTCAGATGCAAAAACTACTTTGTAGAAAACGATGTTATGAATTTCAGCTTGATAGGTTCTTTGGTAAAGTTACATCAACTTCAAAAAAGTATTTTAAACCTTTGTGTCTGGAGAGGGTTTACAGTGGAGCTTAGCAGCAGAACCACACCGTCTCATATTAAGTAATCTTATAAATATGATCTTGTGGAAGTCAGCGATTATCCTTCAAATAGTGTTGTCCAATAACCAAAGACAAATATAGCCCTAGTCAGCATATTCTTGTCACCTAGCAATCAGTCAAAAATAACAAAGCATACGACTGATCAATTACAGAAGGAATTTAAATAAAGTTATAGCAAATAAAGAATCATTTTTATTAATCTATCATTATACTTTGAGAAAAGATGTTTTGGTTGCTGACCCAGAATAAAAGAAATAAAAAACGAAATGAATAATATGTAGAAATGCAAAGCAAAAACGAAAAGTCGTTTTATGACCAAACTACTATAGCTCACTTCCTGCAATATCAAAAAATGTATACCCAACTTGACTTTCCTTTATATTCTAACGCAATCGATTTAAGCTCTCTCCTGAACCTGATACCTTATCAACAAAAAAATTTGTTTAGAACCAAACGAAAGAGAGGCATCGTTCAAGTCAATTCTATTCTACTTGTTGCGATATTTCTTTTATTCCAAAAGGACAAGTATATTTGGCTTGATGTCATTAATTTTTTGGAAAGTGACATTTACTTTTTAATTGCAGACATCCAATTTTCTGAGAGTGACAAAATTTACCTGTATCTATTACCTTTGGCACAATTCCGGCTTTCTATGCTTTAATTTTTCTTCACTCCTCTTTGTGAACAAAAGTAAAACATTTAGGCCTGTTTCAGCTAAACATATTACACTACATATTATGGTCACAATATATAATGTTTATTAAATAATAATACGACAAGATCTTTTGTGAAAGTCTTTTTGGTGCGGGAAAATAAAATGAAAAAAATAACCGCAACAGGGCCTATTAAAAATAGTTTATCTTGACTTGAGATTCAAGATAACATGAAATTGCGTCAAGTCGTATCCCAAGTGTGAGATCTTTGGATGGAACCTAGGCTTTTCCTTTTTTTATTTGAACTTATTCCGATTTTTTCTCGGTTGAAGAAGCAATCGGGCAACAAAGATTATGCAATCCTAAGCCTTTCATGACTCAAGAGTTTACTCAGAGTTTACACATTAAAATTTCCAAACAAAGCGTGTGCGACCATTATAAACACATTAAACGTTTAAATTTTCTAGTAACGTTGTACACAATTTCATGCTAAAAAAAGATTTGTTTGGTTTGCAGTAAGCAATGATTGGCTTAAAGTAGGTTAGTTTATTGATACTAACAACTAGGCAATGTTGTTCGAAATTGTGTTTACCGGTTTTGATGTAAAAGTTTTACTAGAATATTACTTGCGAGTTAGAATCACGCGATTTTTTTTCCTTCTCCCCTCACCCTTTGTTTTGAATGACACACGCTTTGGTCTCGATTTATCTGAGTTATCAACCTAACAAGTGTAGGTACTGATTGACGTCCTTGTTTTGTTGCGGCGGTTTTATTGTAGTTATCTGCCGATCTTGGCGTTGGCACTATTTTTTTCTTCTTAGTTTCCAAGAACGTTTAGATCAAAGCTTGTCTTTGAGTATACTGCTTTAGGCTTTTTTTTTTTTTTTTTTTGTACATCCAAACTTTTGCTATTAGCATTTGCCTACGCTCTGCTTCCTATTTAGTGTTTTAATCAATAGTTCCAAAACACTTTGCTCAGCATAATGTCTTGGCTAGAAGCTAAGTTTTAGCCAAACAGTCTGGGTACCTTCTCCCTCTCTTTTTTTTTTTTTTTGTTTGGGTTATAGCTCGCCCAACCAAAGTAGAGTGAAGTTGAACAGCATGTGGTTCAACACCAAGAAAACGGGTCCAAGTATTTTGTCTATGTACTTTTATGTGTGTATGTGTTTATTATTATGAAAACATGTCATCAAATGCTTTTTTGTCTAATTGGCCTTTTTTGACCTTTTTGAATTGTCTTTCTTCTTCTGCTAGATCATCCCAATCGTCCCCTTCATCTTTGTCATGGTCGTTTTCTTCTTCCCGCGCTCTTTTCTTTTCTTCTTCTGCTTGTTTTTTCAGGTATTCTCTTTTGGCTACCTTTTTCTCTTTACGTATCGACTTGCGTTCTTTGGCATCTGTTTTATCAGACCAGGCGGCCTTTTTATCCTTCTTTTGGTGCTGTTGAGGCTTTTGTTTTTGTTCGGCCAGCTCTCTTTGTCTTTTGGCCTCCTTCATCTTGTCGCTGTACTTGAACTGAGGCCAGTCGATTTTTTCTTCCACAAACTTGTCTGTTGTCTGGTCTTTCAATTCTGGCATACGAGGAAGTCTGAGGAGCCCAAAGGCCATCCCGAGCTGTGCGAGATTGATGTCTTTAGTACGGAAGATGAAGCTTGCCTCATGCTTGGAATAAGCACGGGTCCAGGACACAAACGCTTTAACACCCAGATCTGAAATGTCTCGGTCGGTTTTGACAATCGTGCGAATTTCGGAAACAAAGTCTGGTAGTGATACATCCTCTACGGGCACAGACGATGATTTGTCTTCTCCCTGTTCTTCTGCAGGTAGGCTGTTGTCTACTGTCTTGCCATCGGGTAAAAGGTAAGGACGAAACTGGAGAGGAATCTTTCTCAACTTAAGAAAGTCCACATACAGCTCCTCTCTTCCTCTTATCAACAACACTGTAGCCTTTCCTTTTCTTCCCGCACGGCCGGCACGACCACATCGATGGGAAAAAGCCTTGGGGTCCTGAGGTGGGTCGACCTGGATGACATAATCAAGGTCAGATATATCTAATCCACGTGAAGCAACATCTGTACAGAGCAAGACGGCAGGGATCGCAGGTGAAAGCTCTGTAAATGTAGTGTAGGTGGCAGAGCGTCGTTTGGTATCCATTTGGCCATGAAGGGAGTGAAAAGAGAAAGGTTTTAATCGAGGCAAGCGAGAGAGTATCTTGTAAAAGTAATCGACCATGGCGCACGTGGCAAAATAGACAATGAACTTGCGGGCTCCTTCGGTCTGTGCCAGTTCGCTTTCTAGTAAACGTGCCATCTGCAAGAGTTTTTGGTCGGCGTCGCATACCAAGTAGTTGATTTCCAAAGTGGAGGGCGTGCGCTGTACAGTGCCCTTGTTGATCAAATCCTCTACTTTAACCACAATACGCACCGGGTTACGTAAACCGGCTCTGATCAGTTCTGAAATAGCATCGGTCATCGTCGCAGAGAATAGGCCCGTACGACGCTGTTTGGGTAACTGGGCAATGATGGTATTGATCTGTTTGGAGAACCCCATATCTAACAATCGGTCGGCTTCGTCCATGACAAGCACCTCAAGTTCTTTGGTATTGACTAACTGCCCTGATTTGGTCAACAGCTCCTCTAATCTTCCTGGTGTACCAATCAAGATACGAGGCGAATCTCTTTTGAACGTGTGTATATCCTCAGGAAGTGTGGTGGTTCCGCCAATAAACAGACCGCAAAGCACTTGGTCTTTGTTTTCATGTTCTTCAACAAAATGATTGAATACCGTATAAATCTGCTGCGCTAATTCTCGAGTAGGTGTAATGATAATAGCTCCTACTTCTTGATTCTTCAAAGCTTCCTCTCGTCTCAACAACTTTTCCAAAATGGGCACGACAAATGCAAGTGTTTTGCCAGATCCTGTCACAGCCTCTACGACAACGTCCTTGTTTTTCATAAAAAGCGGTATAGCGCCTGCTTGTACAGGTGTCATGGTTTCAAAGCCCAATGTGTCGATCGTTTCTAAGCTTTGTTGAACATTAGCATAAACCATTTCTTTTTATAATAACTGTATATGTACATTGAATCGCTTAAAGGCGTATTCAAGGAACGCCAAGATCCAGCAATGTTGGGTACAGCAGTCATTCTTTGTATTTTTTTTTTAAAAAAAAAGAAAAAAAAAGAAAAGGAAAAAGGGATTATGGAACAAAACTAACAAGCCACCCAATGCTTGTCTGCTTTAACACTCAGCGTCGTTGTGCATGAATCTCATACTGTGCTCGATCTTTTTGAACTAAGAGAAAACAAACAAAACAAATTTAATGCATATAAAAGAGCTATATTTCTCTTGGAAACAGCGGTTTTGTTTTGCTTTTTGTAGACAGTGTTGATTTCCAGTGAATCTCGTTGTCGATTGGCTTTTTTCTTATTTTTTCATGTATACCTAGAGTAAATAATAGTAAGCTGATGCCAGAATCTCCTAAGCATAAAACCAACAAAAAAAAAAAAAAAAATAGAAGAATATCTCCTTTTTCCCCCTCCCCTTACAAATAATGTTCAAGAAAAAGAAAGAAGAAAAGGAGTAAAGAAAAAAAAAGAAAACAAAAAGCGAGTAAAGCGGAGAAGTAAACCTAAATAGGGCAGGTCCAATCCATCTGTGGTTGTTTCTTGTTATTTAGCCATGAAAGACTTTTTATCAAGCAATGGAAAGCATCTAAGCTGTGGATGTAGGCTTGCTTTGGTTTTAGTATAGCTCTTCCATTCGATTGGTAAGTAGCATGTGAGCAATATGCAGTATGTTGCTTTTTTTTTTTTTTTTAAAAAAAAAGGCCAGCTAGCGTTTTAAAGAGAACTGAAAGGTACAACCATCTTAAAAACGTTCCCCATTTCTTTTACTCTGACGAACAATAACGTAAACGTGTACTACTTTGCACTCCCAAAAAGATAAATTTACCCGAATAGATCCAATCCTGTTTGAATCTAGAAAACGAGCTTTTTACGGGGCGCAAGAGTGTTTCTAAAATAAACAAAAGACATCAAAAATTAAAAGCCACACTTAAAAAGGGTTTATACCTCTTCATGGCTTCACCTTTATTCATACGAAACAACAACCATGGGCCAAAAGAGCAACGGACTTTGCTTCGTTTGGCATCGGACTAGCGAATATTCTGGTTCAAAGAACTGGGGTGCGTTTAGGGAATGTGAAGACAAAAAACAAGTCGCATGAAACTACTGTATTTCCGCTGTCAGTTGGTCACTTTTTGGAAAAACTTTGTCATTTTTTAAATTTCAATTGGCCACTTTTTTGAGCCTCACTTTTTAAATTTCAAGTCCAAGAGTCCAAGCGTTGGGCTTTCTGATTGGCTATTGTTTCTTTCATTTTTTTTTGTGGACTCTTGGAAGTCCAAAAGTCCTGTTTAATTTTTTAGTGTTTTTGTTTGCCATGGCTGTTTCTAATTGTCCTCAATGCAGTAAAACGTTCACTAGTGAACATAGACTGGATACTCACAGAAAAGAAAAACATGTCGATCGTGCGTTTGCAACTTGTTATGACAACACCGAGCTTTGCCTCATCCGTTGCATTGGCCACTTCCGATGCCTTTGTGACCATAGTCCATCATTTGAAACTTTAAACGGGTTTTCTAAACACGTGCGAAAAAAAACATGCAAAGTTATAAAGGCCATTTCGTTTAGTAAGCTCACTTACGTGTTTGTTTTTGGTCAATCCACAAAAGTATGAGGTATGCTTGCAGCCGAGCTTTGGCAGGATCGATATTATTAAATGAATCTACTGGGAAAGCGCTACTTGTGAATTGTGTCGAAGTGTTTGGTCGAAGAAGAACTTTGGATGCTCATCGAGAATCATTTCGAACAAAAAATGGGGGATCAATGTGTACCTCAATTCCTCCCGAAGACACAAAATACAAAAACGTATACCCCACAACAATAACGGATGCGGATGGCACGAAACTTGTAATTGGAACAAAAACGTTTAATGCATTAATCACTTCAAGTCTGCGTTTAGATACACCTTTCAACCCAGAAGTCGGACCAAGCGTCATGTCCTTTGACCTGAACGACAGTTCCAAAGCAAAAACTACCACCATCTTCATCAAGGAATCGGCTTGGAAAGAAGCAGCTGAAATTGCTCAAAACAGCAATGCAGCATCCATTGCTTCCTATGATTTAATCTACCAATTACACCAATGAAAGACGTCTTAGTTTATAATAGATACTAGAAAAGATATAATATTCTATAGTTAGATTGATCCTTAAATTCAGCGAGAATTGAGAATCCAAATCTTTACAGTTATATAAACTGTTATAAAAAGCTACATTTTAAAAGGACATAAGTCACTAAATGTGACGCTGAGACTGGATGGACTATAGAAGTATGAAAAAACCCTCAATCTAGACAAAAAAAATAACTTATATAAAGCGAGACATCTCTCAATTACGAACTCGCTTTCACCAGCAATCAACCTACTTTCTTTGTCGAGCAAGCAACGAGACAGTAGATAATTTGGCGGCTAGACCATATACCATCTATACTCTCGCAGAATGGGATAATGGCAATGACAATGCGGATTACCGTACTGCATCCAAGCTCTTCCAAACAATCGCAATCAATGTAATAGGTGGGAACCCTCGTTTAAAAAAATACACTATATCCTCGTTATGCAGCGAATTGAAGGTAGAGGGAACTGCTGTACACCATATTTTTCAATCGATTTCTACTCAATTCTCCAATGATACTACCTTCATTACCATCATTGGCAACAAATCTTTAAACCACAAACTCCAAAAACTGGCCAATCTTTTAGCACCTGCAATTACTAAGGCAAATCAATCAGTCAAACAAGCCGTCCTTCAGGCTTACGCTCGTTAAAACTGCCATCAGATCGCATACTTATATGAACTTCATCACTAATGACACCAAGGTGACTATTGACAGTTTCAGGCACAAAAAAAGTATACCATTCCTTGTCTCTTCGATTCCCTTAGCTTGATCATTGAAATAACAGAATAAAAAAAAACCGTGAGCTTTGTTAAAACTCCAAATTAGAACATTGTTCCAAGAGCATACTGCCTTCGTCAACAATATCATACATGGTTTCCGGCCTGCCATACTCATCGACAACAGTGCCATTTCCATCTTCATATATAAACTGAATACTGATGAAATTGTATTTTTTTTCCTTGCATAGTTGCAATAAAGAAGAAAAACTAGCACCAGGAAACATTATATTCGCTGTGGTATCCACATTACTCTGTGATCGGTATGTACCAAACGTTTTTACATAGAAGACATTTATAAAAGGATATACGACAATGTCACAGGATTCTCGTCTCCCTGGTGTTGGAACAACTGTAAATTTATTAAGTGACCAATTGAGGCTAAAAAGGTGATCAATTGAAGTTCTGAAAAGTGACTAAATGATCTTCAGAAAAGTGACCAATTGAGGCTCAAAAAAATGGCCAATTGAAATTTAAAAAATGGCCAAGTTTTTCCAAAAAGCGACCAATTGACGGCGGAAATACAGTATGAATAAACTTTTTCCTATTTTTAATCTTTTTTCTCCTTTTCTCTTTATAAAAAAAAATTTGCACTAAAATATAAAAAAAGAAAAAAAAAAAAAAACACACCCACTTTTTTTCATAGTCTATTATTTTCTTTCTTTTTTTTTTTTTTTTTTTTTTTTTGCTTTTTTTCCTGTTTTGTTTTTCTTTTGTTTTCAAAGGTAAACTAAGGGTTTGCTTTCATGTGATTAACTAATGAGTGTAATTCTTCTTTCGCAGATTCTCTTTTCCACGTTTTCTTTTCTTTTGTTAAGACAGACATTATACCAAACAAGTTATTATACAACCGCATATATCTCCACTTTACGAATGACACATGATACTATGAATGACAACAACAACAACAACAGCAACAACAGTACAAAGTCGAGAGGGAAAATAGCCTCACAAGACCCCAACAAAATCGACAAGGCCGGAAGAACCAAAGTGTTCTACTTTACTTCTTCTGGCAACCTAGAAAAAGTCCAAGAGTTAGTTGAACGAGGAGCCAACGTGAATCATAAAGACCATGCTGGCTGGACCCCGCTTCACGAAGCAGCCATCAAAGGACAATACCAAGTCGCAAAATACCTAATACAACAAGGCGCTGTCGTCAACGCCCGAGGCTTTGAAGACGATACACCTCTGCATGATGCCTGCAGCTATGGATTCTTTGACTGTGTTCAACTGCTAGTCGACTCGGGCGCCAACGTCTATGCGCTGAACAGCGAAAAGCAGATGCCTTTGGATGTTTGCGATGACGACAAGTGTATTGAGGTCATGAAACTCAAAATCGATAGCCTCGAAAAAATAGCATCAGCCGACGCACAGGGAAAAACCCGACTGCACCGGGCCTCTATCGAAGGCGACCTTGAGAGCGTCGAAAGAGTGCTCAGGGAAGGCGACAATGTAAACGCTGTAGACCGAAATCTGTATACTCCACTCCACTGCGCTGCGCAACATGGCCATCTATCAGTGGTCGAGGCCCTGATCAAAAACGGAGCGGACATCAACAGCCTGGACCTGAACGGGTCTACCGTGCTGCATATCGCCTGCCAGCATTCCCACTCATCCATTGCCCAGTATCTGATCGATGCTGGTGCTCATGTGCATGCACAAGACAAGAACGAACAGACGCCTTACGGGGTAGCCAGTTCGGTTGCCATTCGACAAATCATTACTGCATTCATTGACGAAGAAAAACGACAAAGGGCGACTACTGAAGCCATTGACGAAATCACCTTTGTTTCCAACACCAAACAAAAAAGGATATCCAAGTCTTCCAGAGAGGACACTGCGCTCTCTCGTGAAGAAAGAAAGATACAGGCCATCATGCGTTCGTTTGAAAAAGCTGAAAAGAGCCAACAGGCCAAAAAACCTAAAAAAGAGAAAACTGTAAATAACAACACCACCCACAAAAAGCGAAAGACCGGCACTCCCTCTAGAGAATGTTCTGTTGAAGTCAACACTGCCAGTACACCGCCAGCCAAGAAGAAACCTGCTGTAGATATATCCAAGCTAGACCCACACAAGAAAGACACCAGCGGTCGCACCCAGCTTTTCAAATGGTCCGTTCGTGGCCATCGCGAAGCGGTGGAGGCCCTACTGAAAGCCGGTGCCAACCCTAGCGAAAAAGACAACGCAGGCTACACAGCGCTTCATGAAGCCGCGCTTGCTGGAAAAACAGAGATCGTTCGGCTCTTACTGGAAAACAATGCGGAAGTCAACGCCAAAGGAGCAGATCTAGACACACCTCTTCATGACGCTGCTGAGAACGGATACCCTGAAATCATTCAGCTCTTACTCGATTATGGAGCCCAAACAACAATACAGAATGCCAAAGGGCAGACACCGCTAGACATTGCTGAAGAGGAAGAAGATCCTGAGATCATCCGACTTCTCAAGCAGCACAAGCCCGCAAAACCCAAGAAACGTCGACTGGTACTTGCAGCCAACATGTCTTGTAAACAGCCTCAATCGCCCGTGTCGCCTGTCAGCCTTGAAAATGTCAAGACTGAGGGTCACCTCAAAGACGCCAAAGCACACGCCCGACAGCTCTCCGGGCAGCACTTGCCCAAGAAGAGCCTCAAGAACCTACAGATCGTCAAGACTGAGGTGCTCTTTGATGGCTATCAACCATTGATCCCCACACCGCCGCCTGACCATTGGTCCCGGGTAATCAAGAAAGAAGAAGAGCCAATGGAACTCTACGACCAAAGACCTCACTACCCATCGGTCCATTGTGCCTCAAGGTTCCTGCCGCTCTATACAATTCAACAGGCAGAGAGTGAACATAGCAGCAGCTTTTACGTAGCTGATGTCCAGGTCGGACTTCTCCTGGGCATCTCCACTGAACAGATTCTGAAACAATATCCTTATCTTACCAGGAAGAAAGTGTCGCCCAAAGAAAAAGAACGCTTATGGTCGCCGCTGTCACCCATGCTTTGCGCCAGTGCTCCGTTGTTGACCGACGAGGATCAAAAAGACCAACAGAAAGAAGTCAAAGAGACCGAAAAACAACGCTTCTTGAAAAAAGACGTGTATTTCATTCGACTGGACCAGGTCGTTTCTATCATCAAGAACGACTATAGTCATCTAAGCGAGATACTGATCACCATCACCCTCGATATCGGCTATCAACCTTCCAACCAACAGAAACACCCTGTAAAGCAAAAAATCAATCATGTAAAATTACCACCCAAGTTTGCCATGAAAATGCGAAAATGCGGATTGCTCAATAATAAAACGGAGGATGGCAAGAATACCTCGTAAATAAAACAAAACCGCTTTGTTTTTATTCTTCTTTTCTTTTATTATCGTTATTATTTTGTATCATAGAAGACACAACTATCATCCTCACCACTCACTTTCAGCACTCTCACACTCTCACATAAACTCTTTTTTTTTTTTTTTTTTTTTCATCATTATCTTTTACAAGTATTTTATTCTGTTTACTTTGAAAAAATAAATAAAATTCTCTCTCTTTTTTTTTTTTTTCTTTATTTTGTAAATACAAACCATAAATAAACAAAACAACGACAAGAGGAGGATGTAGTACTCTCAGAAGAACACTACAGTCATTAAAAGTCTTTTGGAGAGGGTTAGATTTGGGTCGGCCATCCTTAGTGCTTTCTACAAAAGCTTTTTTTCTGTTAAAGATGGATATCTATTTTCTTGACCAGTCGTTACTATTGCTCTCGTTGCGTTTCTATACGCAGTATGTATTCTTTAGATCGTTAGCTCAAAACTGTGTAGAGTTTATGAGCTACTACCAAACCGGTTCTAATCAACCAAAGGGAGTGCAAATCAAATCGTTCATCGTTCCTCTTTTATATCCTGTGCTGTTTATTTGCTTTTTAGTGTAGGTATCCTCTCTTTCCCCCCCCTTTTTTTTCCAGTCTGTTTATAGCATGTATCTAAGAACTCTATTTCGATATTTATCCGTAGTGCGTGAGCCTTACTAAAAAAAGAGGTGATCTCTGGTGCACAAGAATTTCCATTGTCATAATGACCCATAGTTGTTTCGCATTTTGGTTCATTTCTTAACTTTCGAGTGTTTAGCGAAATACAATGCGAAACAATTAAACAAAAAAAAAAAAAAAAAAAGAGGTAAAGGAGTATTCAAAGTCTGTTGCGTATAGAACTTTGGCTCAGTCACTGAAGCGATTTGGATTCACAAAGACAGCTTGTAAACTTGGTTTGTTTGTAAGCCATTAAATCCAGACGCTGCTTGCTGCAATTTGCAATGTTAATGGAAACAAACTTGGAATCTACAAACTAATGATGGTGCATGGATGACTACAATAAGAAAATACATCATAACACAGCAAACTGACTTCAAATTTGTTTTGTACTGAGCTGAACTTCAGTCAGCAGTTAAACACGCACAGGTTTGGCTCTCGCTCCCACCCAAAAAAAAATTCAAGTGAAAGAGAAACAAAAGAAAGGTCTTGAATTTATTTATAAGTTATACTGGAAATCGTTTCAATCAAAAAGAATTGAGATTAAAAGTTCTGAGCATAGATTGCATCAGCTCTTTAGAACTTGAAGACGTTTTCTTGGTTATAGCCCAACCTAAAAGAAAGCGCATGTTAGAAAGTGGAGAGTATTATGAAATTTCAACTTACTCCTTCAGGATACCAGAGAGTTCACCTTGCTTCATGCCCTTCTTAGGACCGGCAATGGAGGCAACCATAGGGGGAGGACCGCAGACCATGATGACAGCATCCTTTTCTTCAGGCGAGGGGAAGTTGGCCTTGATGACATCAGCTGTAATATAACCTCGAAGACCCTTCCAGTTTTCGGGAACCTTATCGAGGGTATAGATGACCTTGAAACGGTCGGGGTGCTTTTCAGCAATCTTATCCAATTCATCTTTTAACAAGATATCCTTTTCAGACACGTTAGCAAAGACCAAGGTGATCTTGGTCTTCTTGTCAGTCGACTTTTCGTTGAATACACGACGGATCACTTGGAGCATAGGGGTGATACCAGTACCACCGGCAACCATACCTACATTGGCCTTTTGATCCTTTTCCCAGTCATACTTGGGAATAGGACCCTTGAAGTCGAGCTTGTCACCGATCTTCATGTCGTGAATAATGGGAGTCAACTTTCCTGTAGCATATTTCTTGATGACAAAGTCAAGGTGGCCATCGGTCTATTGGACGTGTTAGAGTTCGTGTTAAGGTGTTATTTGAAACTTACATCGTTATCAGAAATGGGTGTATAAGGACGAATAATAGGCTTATCTCCTTCAACTTCATGACGGGCTACAACACAAGAGGCCACAGGGAGGCCTGCGTTTTGGTTTTCAGGAAGAGCAAAACGGAAAATGCTGGTATCGTGAGAGATCTTTTCCACGCTGATCAACTAATCCAAACATTTGAGCTTAACATTCACTTATCTTTAACGCTAGCTTACCTTGAGTGATGTAAAGTCAGGAGCGTTAAAGTGGGCAACGTCTTGCTTGGTTTCAACCTTGGCTTCAGGAGCAACAGACTTGACTGTAGATTGGCTTTGGTTGAAAGTAAGACCAGCAACAGCACCAACACCCAATAAAGTAGCCAACAAAATCTTACTACCGCCCTTCTTGGGGGCTTCAGTAGTAAATTGACGTGTTCTACCGAGGCCCTGTCATTATCCAAAAAGAAATAAAAAAAAGAAAGAACGCGGTTAATACGACCTTTATACACTAGGTAATTATTGTTTTTTTTTTTGTAATACCTGAGAAGCAAAACGGTAGGTAGGGTTCATGGCAGATACGCGAACAGCGTTAGATAAAGCAGAGGTAAGAGGACGCATAATAAATAATATGTAACGAAGAAGAAAAAGATTAAAAAAGAATAAAAAAAAAATTAAATAAACGGAAAAATTGCGCCTAATCTATTTTTTTTTTTTTTTTTTTTGACTGGCAAAAAAAAAAATACAACAATGTCAATTTTACAAGGCTAAACGTAAAGAAAAAAAAAAAAGATAAACGTAAAGAAAAAAAATAAGGTATAAAATGAGTAGTTTTTGTCAAAACAGTGCATACATCCGGATAGTTTTATCTTAGTGAGCAATCTACTTTTGTTTTGATCGGACTGCTTTTAATTTCATCATAGTTTTATTATAGCGCATCTTTTGTTTCCACATTGATTTGAGCTTGAGAAAGGGGAATTAAAAAAAAACAGCCTAGATGGGGTAGCCTAGTTCCAATTCCTATTTCATGTATTGGTAAAAAAAGAAAAAATAGGTACGTTTGTATATAAAAGTCTTTTATACAAAACATAAACCGCGTACAAAAACATCCAAAGTGACGATCACTAGTATTTCTTTTTAGAGTGCGAGCGCTTTATTAAAGATACATCCTAGCGCTTAATAATTCTCAGCAGCGTCATTAGTAATCAGTCTCGCTTTCTTTTTTTTTTTTTTGATAACGCGTATAACACAGAAAGACGCCACTTCTGAAATTTTTATTAAGTTTTAGACATTCTGAAAGGAACTTTGGCTTAATATGAGTTGAGAAATTTTCAATGTAACAAAACAAACTTATAGTAAAAACGCTCTGCCTAGTGGTATTTTGAGCTTGTATCTATCTTTGATAAGAACGTTGTCAATCAGAAAAACTTTCAGGTTGTGCTTAGAAACATAGTTTTTATTTAGTTTAGAAATTCAATAGAAGCAACATATGCTACTGACATGGAGATATACATTTAAGGTTAGCGCGTTGTCAGTAAAAGGTTTCAAAGACAATGTAGACATAAGGGTGTGTGGAGTGGATCTGGATATCATTACACAAGTTTCGTCCAATCAATTCAACTAGGTATTTCAAAAAAAAAAAAGATCATCTGAGACTAGGTATCATCGAGCAGACTCTGGGCTTTCTTTCAAACAAGGATAGCAAAAGGCGGGGTCTTCATAATGGCCATTTGGGTATGTATGTTGTTTCTTGGGGGCCATCTTTTTTGTTTTTTTTTTCTTTTTTAGCTTCAAAGGTTATACAGTGTCTCTTTCAAGCCAAAAAAAAAAAAAAAATGCCTTTGTCAGATCCTTGAATTGCATGGCTCTTTGTAAATTGACAGAAATACACACACATATACACATAGAGTAGTCATGAATAACAGTAAAAACCGTAAAGACTATACATCATAGATTGTATTTTTTTTTCTTTAAAAAAGCGTAAAATGATAAAAGCATATAATAAACATAAAGTATAACAAAAGTAACCAGATGGATTGAGTAGTATTTATATCTTTTTTATTTCAGTGCATATTTGTTCCTTTACTCTTTTTCAAAAAAGGGAGTTGCTTGTTTTAAGAGGCTTATCATGGTAGTATAAACTTGTATAGCACTGGAACTAAGTACATAAACTGGTTCTGTAAAATTTACAGTAATTTACAACCCATATTTCAATAAGAGGATAGAAGAACCACAAGCTATTTAAAAAGTTGGCTTGTGAAAAGAGCCAATGGGAGAACGCACAGGGCTAAAACTGCATGAAGAGAGCTGGAATATAAACTTTTTAAGAGTTTAATACAAAGTCGTATTGGATGACATAATAACAGGATCAATTAAAAGAATCGTGCTTAGTTTGGAAAGTCTAGCATGTCAATTTTTTTTATTTCAATTATTATTCTGGTCTTTGGTTGGGGAAACTTCCGAGAACAACTATATCTAAACAATAGTTGTGTAAATCTTTAAGGGCCTTCTGCATCTGTTCATTTTCAAAATGACCAGAACATTCAACAAAAAATACAAAATGCCATGGTCGTTGGCCGTTTGGACGAGAGTCAATCTTGAATAAATTGAGTCCATAGTCTTTGAATACCTTCAGCCCATCGCATAATGCCCCTGGTTGACGATGGTCGACTGTAAAAGTAATCAGGGTATGGTCATCTTTTGTAGGTGCATCACTGGCGCTTCCAATCACCAAGAAGCGTGTATTATTGGCTGACTATGCATAAGCTCTCCCGTTTTATACTGTTTGTCATTGAATTTACCTGTGCCATCCTCAATACTACTCTTAATAATCTCCAGGCCGTATAACTCGCCACAAATCTCGCTACAAACAGCAGCTGCTCCAGTTTCTAAAGCTGCCTTTTCTGCAGCTTCTGCAGTTGATTTGACTGGGATACGTCTAGCATGCGGAACATGAGTTGATAACCATTTCTGTGTTTGGCCAATTCCTTGAGGGTGGCTATACACCTTGGTTATCTTTTCTAATGGGCTATTGGAAAGCAAACTCTGATGAACAGTTAAATAAGTCTCAGCGCGAACCTTGACGTTTGAGCTAATGAAGCGATCCAATGTTTCTACAACTGTTCCAAATGTAGAGTTTTCAAAAGGCACAATGCCGTACGTAGTAATTCCTCTTTCAACAGCATCGAATATATCTAAATATGCCCCGAAAATATGTTGGTCAGTTTCCATACACTCATATAATATCTAAACGTCTGCCTGCACTAACCACAAATTTGCTTTTGAGGTACATAAGCTACACTATCACCAAATCTGTTGAAGGCAGCCTGGTGAGAGAAAGTACCGAGAGGGCCTAAATAGGCTATCGAAACATCTTTTTGTAAAGCAATGGAAGCAGACATAATCTTTTACTAGTCAATCAAGATATCGCTTTCCAATATTTCTCTAAATTTACCTCTCTGAATATAGCGTGTAAAGAGTCGTTGTTCAGCGGACCTTGATTTAAACGCGATAGCTACAGTTGATGCTTTGATATAAGTACGACTGAAAAAAAAAAAAAGACAAGAAACAAAACACTCAAACGCAAACCTTTTCATAGATTTCTTTTTCTCTTCCGGGCCGATAAACATGCACGTTGCTTTCTTCATGTTCTTCAGGCGTTCCTTTACTTTCTTGAGTCATTAAAAATGCATATATAAGATTTTATACAACTCACATTGCTTCTTTTTTAGCTGCTCCGATATCAAGTGATACTCGAGCACGCTCGTTTAAAATATTGACCAGAGTAGTATCGAGTGAATCTATTTTCTTTCTCAGTGAAGGTAGGTCGCTCATTCTTTTTTGTCAAGTTTTCTAAAGAAAGAAGAAGCTATGTTTTTTTTAAAAAAAAACCCCACTTATATTCAAACTGGCTAACAGGAATTAAAGCAAAACAAAATCTACCAAAATTGATATATTTCATGTCTCCGTTTCAATCTTCTATGTGGCTTATAGCAATCTGGCTGGAATCAAAGAAGCCTTGGTTTGACGTGAATAAACAAGAGACAGAGATCTTTTATAGGTAGTCTCAATGCATAGCACGTTATATACAGTCTTTTATAGTTATAGTTTGATAGTACTACTGTAGATTGATTGTGTTTACTTTTTTTTTTTGGCGGATGTCAAAGACAGTCAATTGAAGAGCCGTCAAAGGCTGTATTGCTCATTATTACCAACAATCATGTACAGTCTGGCCTATAAGATTTCGTGTTTTTTCAGCAATTGAAGCCAGACCTTAAGAACTGAGATTATATTAAAATAGCTAAAACTGGCAGAAGGATTGTTTCCGTGCCTATCTCCTAATTTCTTTCAATGAATACGCGGAAGCAAAAGTATCTATTTAAGAAAAGAGATAACTTAAAATATAGTGCAATTTATGTCAAATTGGTGTGTGACACTACGACGACTGCTAGCGTGGCTTTAAGTGGAACATGCACTAGAGATCGTATCCATATCAAGTTCTGTCTTACCAGCAAGTAATAGGGATCCAGTATCTGTTTCGTTTTGTTTTTCATACTCTTTAATCTAGCCATCGCATCGTAGCCTTCATTCCTTTTTTCTTTTGTAGTTAGCTGGCAATTGACTATTTCGATATTTAAGCTGTGTGTTTTTTTTTTAAAAAAAAAAACTATTTGACTAAAACGGGCAGGATTTTGCATATATTTAAGAAGTGGCCTTAATTTTGAATCTATGATTAAATGTTGAGCCGCTTTAAGTTAAAAAAAAAGAATACAAGGTGCCGCACTTTGAGTTTTGAGCTTTTTAAGTCTTTGATTCCGTTAACAGTATGCCTTATATATGTGTTTGTAATATGTTTGTGAGGAAGGCTTTTATAATAGCTATTTCAGTAGACTATCTTTATAAGGCTATTCACACTCTCAGCTTGGATGCAATTAGGAGCAAAAGCAAAGCAAAGCTTGATAAACCTCATATATTGTGGCCTTGATTTTAATCTCAACGTTAAGAATCATTGTAGAGTGTAGTTTAGTCAATTCAAAAACCTGATGTCAACTAACAATAGTTCTGCGTTCACAGTCATAAAACATTAAAACCGCTTACTTGTTGGGATGTCGTTGCATTTTTTTTTTTTTTGACTTTGTGCACGTTTGAATGTAATTTACTTTGTTAGTTCAAGCATGAAGACTAACGTAAAAGGGCACTTACAGAAATGGGAGGTTATCTTTACGCTTTCGGAAAGAAAGGCCATTGGTCTGTTTTAAATTCTGATTGGCCATGGTATTGTGTGCTTGACTACATTCCGAAAATACCCTTTTGACTCAAAAATAAAAATAAAATAAAAAGCAATTTTTTTACCTAAAACGACCATCTAGATCACAAAATGAGCTCGGATACACAAGAGCGCGATCAAAATGAGAACAGCAGGCGTTTTGCCCTAGGAAAGCCTGTATTTGCTTATACTTTGAGTCTTCCTTCGTGTGTACAGACAAAACTTTCTGAAGTATCTCTTTTGGATACGAGAAATAACACAACATGATACAGATGGCTTCGGCTGGTGTCATAACTAAAAAGAGTATGTTTTGTTATGCTAAAGTAGCTCAGAAACAGAGCTTGCTCGATTTGTACTCCCGAGAACAAAAACAAGCGAATATGCTCACCTTTTTCGGAATAAACTATGGAATACCTCTGGGTACAAACCATTACATAGATATCTGAGAGCGTCACAGAACTCGAGATTTTCTAGATGTGCTTGTTAATTTGGGGCTAGCTTCAGGAACTTCGCGTCTCGATGACAAAAAATCTGGTAAAAAAAAACTTTACCCAGCTTAAGACAGCAAACTTGGTATTCAAAATGATTCTATATCATCATCACATTTGTTTTTTTTTATAATCTATCTCGAGTACTTGATGATTTCATTAATTTTGTGAATCCGTCTTTTCTATGTTAATTTTCTAACGCATTTTCTTTTACCCTTTCCGAAAAGATAGGATAATCCAATGATCTCACTGTAGGTTTGGAAAAACCAAAAATCCTTGCGCTTGGATTTTTTTAATTTTCTGCAAATATTGACTCGGCTATTTAATTCTAAGGGTCTGTTTATCTCAAAATTACCTCATTCGTCTGTAGGGATGGTGTCAACCACCCGTAGGAAAAGTCTGGAATAGAGCATTTTAGATGGTTTTTATTCCGTTTAAAATACAGTTTGACCAGAAAATATCAGAGAGGTTGGGGTGTGCGCTTGTTTTTGTTCTCGGGAGTACAAATCGAGCAAGCTCTGTTTCTGAGCTACTTTAGCATAACAAAACATACTCTTTTTAGTTATGACACCAGCCGAAGCCATCTGTATCTTGTTGTATTATTTCTCGTATCCAAAAGAGATACTTCAGAAAGCTTTGTCTGTACACACGAAGGAAGACTCAAAGTATAAGCAAATACAGGCTTTTTTTTTCTTTCTTGGGATAGTAATTTATTTCCCCTTCAAATTCTCTGTGTTTTTGAGTCAAAGGGGTATTCTCGGAAAGTGGCTATGTACACAACATTAAAAACGGCAAATATTGTTTGCAAACTTAGCTATTGTTACAATCTCTTTTCTTAAAAAGGAAAACAAGGTGTGGCTCTTGAAGCTAATTGCTACATTGACGTCTTTGTTAACTGACGTAATTACTATATAAGGTGGACCTTTTTTTGTTTTATCTTCTTTTTTTACATTAGCTTTTAACTATTTATTTCGATTTTTTTGTTTTGAAACAACAAAATGACCATTGAACTCTACTCAACAAACTATTATTTGGCCTGTGGTCTTGGTGGTATTTTGGCTTGCGGGTAAGGGCTCACCAAGTCTTTTCTACAGTACAAAATAATTCATTTATCATCGTAGACCTACTCACTCACTCGTGACACCATTGGATCTAGTGAAATGTCGTAATCAAGTAAGTATCTGCAAGTCAAAAGGAATGCATCTAATTTGAATTTATTAATAAGGTCAAGCCTGGGCTCTACAAAAGTGTATTTGATGGTTGGAAGACCATTGCAAAGTCTGAAGGTACCGGTGCTGTCTTTACCGGTATTGGTCCAACTGCTATAGGTTATGCCTTACAAGGAGCAGGAAAGTACGGCTTTTATGAGGTATTCAAGTCAAAATATGCCAATATGGTGGGCGAAGAATACGCTAAGAAATACAGTACATTTCTGTTTCTTGGCGCTTCTGCTTCTGCTGAATTGATTGCCGACGTTTTACTGTGTCCCTGGGAGGCTTTGAAGATCAGAATGCAAACCTCTATCCCCCCTTTTGCAAAGACTACTGGTGAAGGATTCAAGAAGATTATGGCTACTGAAGGCCTTTCTGGTTTCTATAAAGGTCTTGTGCCTCTGTGGAGTCGACAGGTAAAATTCATAAATCAGACTATAGTTAGCAGAGTGGTTAATAAATATCTTTTTTTTTTTCAACACAGGTTCCTTACACAATGGTTAAGTTTGCCTCTTTTGAAAAGACCGTAGAGTTGCTTTACAAGACCTTTTTGCCAAAGCCTAGATCTGAATATAACAAAGCTCAACAGGTAAAAACCGAGACAAAAAAGAAGTGGATTGAAGGATTGATGCAAACCATCGATACTTTGATTTCTTAAACACTCAAAAAAGAAAAGAAAAGAAAATGAAGTGCTTTATACTGAAGGGTTTGTCTATAGCTTGGTGTTAGCTTTGCTGGTGGCTATATTGCAGGTGTCTTCTGTGCTGTTGTGTCACACCCTGCTGATGTACTTGTTTCAAAGATGAACAACCTTTCCAAAACTGCTGCCGGAGAAAAGAAGCCTGGTGCTGTAGATATCGCCAAGCAACTAGGATGGAAGGGACTTTGGACAGGATTAGGCCCTCGTATTTTTATGATCGGTACCTTGACAGCCCTTCAATGGTTAGTGTATGATACTTTTAAAATTAATATGGGATTTCCCACCACTGGGGGTAGTGAAGAGCCCAAAAAATCCGAAAACTAAAATAAATGCAATTATATTCAAAAAAAGAAAGGCTGACCAATAATTTCTACGAGCATCGTTTTATTAAGCGGACTATACTACAAGCCATTCAGCGTATTGTCCGAACTTTTTTCGCAAGTGCTTTTTTTTTTTTTTTTTTTTTTGACTACCTTTTTATTTGTAATCATGTCAAACAGCGAAATTCTACCACCTCCTAATCAAGACATTGAGTCCCTGTGCTATTTGGAAACGATGTAAAAATAAGAACCGCTCTACAACAAAGACCTGTTTATAATTAAACCGAAAGTCTTTTTTTATGGCAGGTTTCAAGAGCATGGATTTGACGATGGCTTCCGAGATGGCGAAAAATCGGGAGAATTAGAAGGACGCATATTTGGCTGCGAAAAAGCCTTTGAACTGGGCAAAGAAATTGGATTTTATTCTGGCTGCGTAGAAATGTGGCAACAGCTATCGGCTCAATACCCGGAAGCCGTGTCACAAAAGTAAGATATTTGTTTTAAAGTGCAAAATACATAAGCCTGTGTTTGTTTGTTTTTTAAAAAATAGAAATTGTCTTATAGGATATCAAAACAGTTAGAAAGTTTACAGAAACTAATTGATCAATTTCCGGAATATAACGATCATGACGTGGATATGTTTGCTTTGAGAGATAAAATGAAAAACAAACTGAAAGTGATCAGCTCGCTATTGGGTGTCCAGCAAAAGTATTTGTCTACAGAAACGCCTAAAATGACCTATTAGAGATATAGGTAGTGTACATTTATTGTTTTCTTCCATGTAAATAAACAAGGTATTCAAGCTGAAGGTTTAAGCTGACACTTGTCATAGTATCTCTATTTTGTTCAATATGCAGGTATTGCTTACAAGAAAAAATTCCAATAGCTATTTTGAAATCCACACTGTTTTGATTAAGAAAAGCAAGCATGTTTAGTACCTGAGCACAAAACGAAAACTAAAAAAAAACTACATCTTCTACAGAGAGAACAGTCTTTCTTTTAAAAAATAGTAGAAGACTGTACATTGAAAAGATCCAGCTGCTTCTTGACGGTTTTTTTTGGCATTATACTCATGTTGATATTGACAGCCCACTGTCAATATCTACTGCTAAGTACCCAATTACAGCCACTTTTATTTAATTGAAGGAACATTTTTTGTATGAATTTGAATACCGCTCTCTATTTAGGGGGTTCAGACGACACACGGACACTCTCTCTATGTCCGACCATTAAAAGGTTGAGGGATCTTCACGTAAAAGCTAGACAATTCTGTGTTTTTGGGAGATATCCAACAGCTGAGACGTGTAGTAAATCTAATACTGATGCTACAGTTAAAGAGATAAGAAAATGCATTAGGTATAGGCGCTGATGGTAGTAACAGAATAATAACAATAAAAAAGCAAAAAGAAAACATCTATAGAAGTTTGTAAACCAAAACAAACCACAAGTAGTCTAAAAACAAGGTTAAAATTTATTGCGTTCTGTATGATTGAACTGAAAGTGTATTCTGGTTACATATCACTTAATGCTGTCTCCAAGATATCTCTCAAGCAAAACGTTTAGTCTTTCGCTTGAAATCGAAAACGCATTTAGTTGAAAGACCTAACAAATAAAAGCAACAACCTTTAGTCTTTTCTTTTTTATCTTTGGTTTTTTGCGGAGAAAGTAAATAGTGATTGCATAACCTCGGACTCTTGTCATTGTTTAATTATATTTAGCGTCTGCCTTATAACCAGTACAGAGTTTGGCCGTTTTTTGCTAAGCTGTAACGTTTTCCAATATATATGTATTTTTTAAAAAGGGTCTTCAAACAACGTTGTTTCTTTAAGTTTAGTTTATTGAAGTATAAAAAGGGCTTTTTTTCAGTGTGACAGTGGTCACAAACAACGGCACGGATAAAGGTTACACTAACATACCTTTCGAAGCAAACCGGGTCGAGAATAAAAATTTTGAGTTTGAACGCGTCTTTTATCTTTTTTTTTTTTTTTTCTTGTTTTCAATAATTCCAAAACTGTCAAAATGAATGCGATGTGGCTTCTTCAGCAATTAAAAGAGCATGATCTTGAGCATGTAAATCCTACTTAAAGATGCTCATCGATTATATAGCTTTTAACATTTCTTCAATAGTTTTATTTAAAGTAAAAATAAGAATAAAAAAGAGGGGACAGAAAATAGAAGATTATTAGGAAGCTAAACCTTTTCTTTTTTAAAAAGACTATTTTCTCTAAGAATAATTGAACTGCAAGACCTGGCTAGAGTAAAACTTTTTTTTGCTACTCTAAACAGAATTTTGATTTCTTTTTATTATAGATATCCCCAGATGATTATACTAAAATAGGCATCGAAACGGACGAGGACAAACATAAATTCGCAAATCTATCTCGAAACATGAAGAATAAGCTACAGTCTACGCAAAATCCACAGGGTGCGGATCGAACTAAGCGAAGGGCTGTTTCAGTTGTCAAGGCAACGACTTCACCAGTCAGAAAGACTACGCATCGCATGACAATAACAGCACAAATACCTCGCACACCGCCTAGACCCTCTCAAAAAGAACGTCCATTTTCTATACCACCTTACAAAGATACAAACCTGCAGGACTCTGTATCACGGAAAAGAACAGTTCACCCAACACCTGCCAAAAGAGCAAAATCCTCGGAAGAGTCTGAAAAGCGGCCGAGATTGAACGAGCGTCCAGCAGGCCGTTTGCTGGATGTGTATGGTGTTCCTTACAGCCAAAAAAATAAAACGCAAGAAACGGACTTGACAAACGAAATACCTAAACGAGCATTTGAGCCGTTATTAAAAACCAAAACAAATGTCCCTTACAACGAAATGCACCAGCGTATTCGCGTTTGTGTGAGAAAGAGGCCTTTAAACAAGAAGGAGCTGGCATCCAAAGACGTAGATATTGCATCCATTGTGGGAACTCGTACTGTAGAGCTACATGCAGAAAAGTAATAAAAAGAGGTTTCCTCTTTGGACCCTAAATAAGCTATAGGCTAACTGATTTACGAATAGGAATCGAATTGATCTAACCCGGTTCACAGAAGTGCATAGATTTACATTCGACGAAGCATTTGATAGCCATGTAGAGAACACTGAGGTGGGAATGCAGAGGCACTATTGTTTGGTTATTAATATGCTTTTTTTTTTTTTTTTTTTTTTTTTTTTTTGGAATTTTCGTTACGATAGGTCTATACAAGAACAGCGCAGCCTTTAATAGAGTATATATTTTCTGGTGGCAACGGAACCTGCTTTGCATAGTAAATGTATATACCGTTGATTTGTTATCGTCTCTAACAATATTAAACAGTGGTCAAACTGGGTCTGGAAAAACGCACACCATGTTGGATACTAGCGACGGACTATATGTGCTTGCAGCCCAAGACATATTTCGAATGCTATCACAACCACGACACTCTCACTTATCAGCTCATGTCGGGTTCTACGAGATTTATCAAAACCAACTTTACGATCTTTTGAACCAGCGAAATAAACTGATTGCCAGAGATGATGGGAACAACAACGTAGTCATTGCTGGGCTTCATGAATTTCATATTAAAGATCAAGAGGACCTGTTGATGTCGTTCAATTACGGAAACCAAGCTAGAACTACCGGAAAAACAGGTGTCAATAACAAATCGTCAAGGTCTCATGCAGTGCTTCAGATTGCTTTAAAAACCTCAGACCCAGCTTCGACAGTCCACGGAAAACTGAGTTTTATTGATCTAGCTGGTAGCGAAAGAGGAGCCGATCGAGGAGATGCAAACAATAAAACAAGGTAAGCAAAAAAACGGAGCCTAGACTCTTTCGCTATAACCTACGCTACACTATCATAGATTGGAAGGTGCAGAAATTAATAAGAGCTTACTGGCGTTAAAAGAGTGTATTCGAGCACTTGATCAAGACAAAAAACATGCGCCATTTAGAGGAAGTAAACTAACACAGGTACTTATATTAACACCAATTGTTCTTTTAACACTTTTTCTGACTAGGTTCTACGTGATTGTTTTGTTGGAAATGCTCGCACTTGTATGATTGCCACTATATCTCCAAACAGCCCAAACAGCGACCATACATTAAACACGCTTCGATATGCAGACAGGTAGTACCTTATTTGTTTACAAAACTATTGTTTCTAAAAAAAAAAAAAAAAAAAAAAAACTGCTTAGAGTAAAGCAATTGAAAGGCGAGTCCGATCCAAGACTTACGAGCGATCCAGAGCCGATAACTGAGATAAACTTGGAAGATGAGCAAGACGAAATTTTAAGCTTTACTAGCGTTTTCATGTCAGACGAAGATGAGCAGGTGGAGAATATATTGGATGTTGATTTTCCTTCTGAGGTAGCTACCAGCGCGTTGAACACACCAAATAGCGATAGGCATTGGGGCACAAACGAGTATGAAGAGTCCACCACAAATTCGCTTTCCGGAATAGAAGATTTATTAAATGTCCAAACTACTCAGATGTTAGAAGAGAAGCAAATTGTTCAGATGAAAAAGCGAATTCGACAGTTCACAAAATTACATCGAGGACAGATTAAGGATTTGGAGGACTACCTAAAAGACGAAAAGAAAATCAACACAAAAATGTCTTTGCTAGTAAACGGTGACGACGACAACGAGGATGACCAGTCAGATGAAGAGTATGTTAAAAAAGAATACGAAAGCTATCTCAATGATTTAGATGAGATGCTAACACATACCGTTCATTGTATGGAGATCGTACAAGAAAAGATCAAAATTGAATTGAGCGATTTAATTACGTACCAATAAACCGCTCTTCTTATATATACCAAACAATGTTACCCTAAAAGATAGTCAGCATTGCTACTCCTCTTTGCGCTATTTATTGTTATCATTGCTATTTTAGCTATGCTATTTATATGGCAGTAATACTCAACGAACAAAACACACTATGTAATTTTAATGCGTATATGTTTTTTTTTTTTTTTTTTTTTTTTTTTTTTAGGAAATACTCTACGGCAATATAAAGCGAACGTGTCTTTTTGGAATGTCTCAGTCTCTTTTAAGGATTAATTACATGAGATTTTCACCTTAGTAGAAACAAAGCTTTTCTAGAACATTTTAGAGTAGGGAGTTTTTATATCACTCCTTAAATACCTTGTTTTCCTTCCCCTCTTTATGCCATTGATCGCTATCAATCTCCTTCTTTTTTTTTTTTTTGTTCGAATATAAGCTTTATTATTCTATAGTCTTTTTTTTTGTTTGTTCATTTCATTACAAAATGAATCAAACACATTTTGATACTCAAACTGAAGATAACATACCGCTCTCACATTACATAAAAAGCGAATCGGAAGACGATGATCAGGACCTTGTACCAATAGCATACTTGAACTGCGGTATGAAGCTCCAATCGGCTGCAGAAAAATACAAAGAAAAAATAATGAAGCAACAATTCAGCAAGTCGAGCTTTATTAGTGATGATGATGATGTACCTCTTTCTCAAACTTATTGCAAAAAATGCTAATGACAGTGATAATAATAACAATATCAATAATAACGATAATAATGACCGCAGTTGTAATAAGCGCTATAATTTAATAAAAATTGGCTGGTTCAATCACTTCTTTTTTTTTGTAAGGTACAGATTTCCAGACAGGCGAATGTTTATTTTATGCAAGCGGAGAGTGGTATAACTAAACGTATGACTTTATGCTTAGTTTTTTTACTTTATCTATTAATCCATCGACTGACTCTTGTACACTATCTGATGAAACGTCGATCATAGCTAGTTTGTCAGTCACATCTGCAATGGCAGCATTGATTTCATTTCTGTGAGATAGAAACAATGAACTCGATAGTCCGTAGTTATTCGGCTCTATTAAAGAAGAGAATGTTTGAGCATGTTGACTTGCCAAATGTGTAACTAACACTTGGGTGATCTATGCATTTGCAAATAAATATGTTTGGATATTTTGCTACTGTTTCTTGTATTTACCGATAATAGATCATTGTACTCTTGCTTTGCACACTCAGAAGCCCATTCTACTTGCTCCTTTCTATGCTGTAAAAGATTGTCCATTTTAAACTTTGCAAGCAACAGTGGTGATAGACGAAATGGGTCTGAGGCTGGTATCTTGGCACCTATTCGATTTTGCATACAAACATACATTTACTCTTTTCTTTTACGCAAACAATCATTTTAAACATACCAACCTTCATGTAATAACATTAAAACACACTGATGATTGCAGGCTAATACAGCTAAACAAAACCAAAATGCGTCACTTAGTCTGCTCTTTTTTTTTTTTCTCTGTATTCCCCCTTACCCATATGCATTGGCTGCAACCCATCCGTATCCCCCAAACCATTGTTCACATCAGATCCAGCACGTATCAATAGCTGGGCTACTTCTGTTGCTATCTGTAGGTTGTCTGTTCTACTACAAGCTATATGTAGAGGTGTTCTTAAGTTGCTGTCTCTAATCGTATCTGGGTTTAGTTGCTGTAAAGCTTCTAATACCTCTTGAACTATACAGTGAAAAACAAGCATGAATTATGAGAAAAATACCGAATGCCAATGATGTATACCTTCTTCTGCTGATTTTCTGGCGCAGGCATCCAATACAATGTATTCGGCAGTGGTACGATCTAGTGAATCACGTAGTCTTTCTGGCTTCTCGTACTGTTGATCTTGGTAAGCTGCTGATCTAGTTACTTTGTTTTGCATTGATGTTTTAAATATATATATATATATGTATATATATCTTTTTGAGGATATATATGTCGTTGTATTTTTATGTGCGTGTTTGAAGGGGAAATAGATAAAAAAGGAAGAAGGTGAGAAAAAATGGCCAACTCTAACAAACCTCGTCATACACATCACGTGATGGCGCTGAATGCCACATCAATACTCTATCTTGTGACAAAAACCTTCCAAATTTTTTATTAAGATGAGCGCTTAAATTTAACATTTGAATTCCTGTGGAGCTCCTTTTTTTTTTTTCTTTTTCTTACTAAATAGCTTGCAGTTGGGATTCCATTTTGATATAGCGACCATTTTAAGGAGAATGAAGGAGAATAAATTATGGATATCCGTTGTTTACACATACTATTTAAAAAGGCTAAATATTCGTTTGAGAGCTTGCATATGAACAAATCTAGGACTACTCAAGAAAATGGCTCGTCCTTAAAGAGTCACGTTGCTTAAAATATGAAATGCAGTCAGCACGTTAACGTTACAAAAGATAAAACAATGCATAATCCTTTTTCTTTTACTAACCCGCTTTTTAAACCAAGTTGGGGGTTTCTTTTCTACAAAACACATGGACAGATTTTGGGTATATCTTCATACATGTTTAGAGTAGCAGATTTAATTTCAAAAAGTCCTTATCTCCAGATATATGTATATGTGGTTATTAGCAGAGTATAGACAAAACTCAATGGGAGAAATAAAAACGGACGATAATATCAAGAGCTGCTTTGATTTATTCACAAAGGAGCCATTCAACTATACATGCCTCCTCTTGCTCTTCCCACTCGCCGTCTTGAAGAAACCATTCTTCGTCGCCTTCTATTGTCCCCTCTTCTTTCTCTTTGACAAGGTTTTCTGTCTGAGTGCCTTGGTCTATACCTTGAGGACACGGAGCTAGGAGAGCAGCAGATTTTCTTTCAATGGTAGAAGGGTCTTGCTGAAGATAAAAAAAGCGCTCTCTTCTTGGCAAGATTGAGACTCTATTTTGCAAAATGTCTTCTGATACACGTTCAAACTGCAACACCTTGTTTAATACAGCATTGTTGCTTGTCCCTGTCTCTTTCTCACTTTGAATACCTTGTAGCTGTTGTTGACGCATCTGTCGAAGCAAAGACCGACGTTTAGCAGCTGGCGGTATAGATAATGGCTCTTCAGACTTCAAGATATCATCCCACTGCTTGATAGATGAGCTAACTGATCCTCGATTATTTATTTGACCATTATATTTTTCGTGGACGTAGGTTTCAGGCGAGGATTGTTGCCTAGCTGGCTCAGGAGTTCTTTCAGCAGTATCTTTCAAAGGGACTTGGGGTATTTCTTTTTCTTTTTTTTCAGGAAGATCAGGCGCTTTCTCTGTCTCAGTCTGGGTACCTTCTAGTGACTTTATGCGACGTAGGTTCTCTCGACTTTTCCGACTACTAACACTACTTCTTCTAAGTATTGGGCCTTCAATAGGAGTGATCTTAGAAGATTTTGTTGTGGGGCTTTCTTGTACAGTAGCAACTGGAGACTGCTTTTCAAGGTTTGTAGATAGAGATACTGGTATTGTACTGGGGTCTGAAGAGCTACTGGAAGAAAAAGATTCATTGCTAGATGATGATGATATACTGGATAGAGTAGAGCATTGGGACATTTGTGGCCTTTTTTCGAGCACAGCTTTGTCCATTTGCTTAGGTAACTCCTGGGGGTTCTCATATTGGACTAAAACGCTCTTCGAAGATGAAAGAGGAACTGTTTTGAGAGTTTTTGGGGGCTCGGAAGGACTCTCTCGAGCTTGAGAAATATTGCGAGATAAATTGGAGCTTTTTGGTGTCTGGCTCATTGTCTGAGTCGAAGCCCTGGGCGAAGAAATAGAGCGTCTTTCCCAAGTAAGCTCAGGCGCTGTGTTTTCCTGGTTAAGGTTTTTGATTTCAATATGTTTCAATCGATTGGGCGTCAAAGAGACTTTGACTGTACCACCTGAACGGACTAGATCGTCAAAATCCATTGTTGGTTTGCTGTCAGGATCGTAAATAGACGAACCGGAAGTAACATACTCTTTACCATCAATGTTATTGAATGACTTTCTGTTGTTTTTAAGAACATGGTAGGTAGACTTTCTATTGTTGTTAATATAAGTAGGTGTATTTGGTTGGGAAGGTATAGAGAGCGAGGCTGAAGAAGAGTAATATTTTTCTAGATTTTCATCCGAAAGTTCCAAGTCCACAGAATCGCTGAAGCTGATATCTAGTATTGAGCCTGTTTTATCTGATAGCTTTTGTTTAGCTAAAAGAATATACATATAGAAAACCTTACTTTGTGTATTTTCATGATTTGGTGTAGTTACACTATGAAAACTTTTTCTATTTTGAACAGACAAAAGGAGTTTATTTGGTATACCAAGTCTTTTCTTTTGACACGAAAAAAATTAGAAACAATACAAAAGCTGGCTATTTAAATACCTACCTCCATTTTTTCTTTTAAACGCATACTGTTAAACACGCTCCCTAACTGCATGTCGTCTACTATAGCTATATACACCTCTTTTATACGAGCATAGTCTGTATCTTCGTGCTCACAAGATATTGCAACAGCAGTTAATAGGTATTCTGCTATATGCTCCATTACAGTTGTTACGTAGATAGCAATTATAGGCGAAATCGCTATCTTTTCGTCTATGCTGATGCTTCTTTTCTGTATTGACTTTTGCAAATATAGCTGATCCTCTTTATCAGCCAATGTACAGTATTCAAAACACTTTTCTTTTAACAAAACGGTTGCATCCTCTACTGGGAACTGATCTTTTTCTATCAACCGCATACGCTCATACTGCTCAAAATCAATCGATTCAGTCTCTGCAAACGTCTTGACCTCCAACTCCGCTTCAACAATTGCATTTTTTCCTAGTGTGGATGGTAACAAACTGAAGACTACTGTTTTAATATCTGACAGGTCCAAAGACAAAGAAGAAGTCAGTATCAAACCAACAAACTCGTCTAAAAATTGGTTTATGTTTTGAAGGGCATCAGTTGAAACTCGAAAGGGGCCAATCTCTGAGATGATGGCATTAGCTGCTCTTTGGCAAATGTAGTGCTCGTCCATATTAAAAAAAAAGTAGATTAATAGAATAGAAGCACTTTTAAAGTTGTTTGGGATTGAATTTGAATTTATTTAGGTAATTGAACAGTACACCTTTTTCCGTAATTACTGATACACATGGTCCTTTCACTTAAAAAACAAATAACAAAAAGAACGTTTAAATTCCGACAGCCATCCCTCATAATCTGGAATTGTATCCAAAAGCGTAATATCAGTAGGGGATTGAGACGCAATGAGTTTTTCTAGCTCTCGAAAATAAGGCAATTATAACGCATTATATGTTCTAATAAACGTGCATGGACAGAGTTTCCCTGGTAAACTATATCCTTGTTCTATAGGTACGAAGCTTTAAAGATCTTAGCCTCTTGATAGACACTATTAATAACAAAGATGCAATTGAGCTCTATTCGACTCTTATAAAGGGGCTGATTGATTTAGTCTTTTGTATGAAGCGTAAAAGCGCTTGTAATAAAAAGAGAAGAGCTAAAAATCACGATATACGATTGAGTGTATAACTAACTCTTTATAATGTTGTACCTTAGCTGAGGTAAATTACAATAAGGGTCGAGATCGTTTTGTGATTAAGCATGTTAACTGACTTAATATTAGATATTGACTGCAGGTTTTGTAAAGTATATAGCTATAAATAGTGTAACTGAGAGACCGGTTCTTGTCAAAGATATAAAACCTGATTCTAGGTTACGCGAATGTGTACAATTAATATCCTACGTTAGTTTTTTTTTTTTTTTTTTTTTAGCGAAAAGCCAGTACCAAGTACTATCAATCCTGAAAACCATACTAATCGCTTTTAATAAAAAAAAAAGTTTCCCAAATAGGACTATCACATGTACATATTAACATATTAGCATATACAATTGTCGACCTAGAGATGCTACAGAAAATCAAGAGCGCTTCTCTCCAAATTGGCAGAAAATAACCCTTGGTTTTAATACATCCAGAAAAGGCCGAATTTGTGCTAGGAAAAGCACATACTTATGCATAAACCAAAACTAAAATAGAGTTTGATAAGTAAATGGTTTTGGTTTTAAATATTGCCAAACCTATATTATCAAGAATTGTTGCAATAAAAAAGACTAAAAAAATTCAGAGAATAGGCTGAAGTAGTTGCTAGCTATATAGTAATATCGCCATCTTTGTTTGGTAGCTCCTATTGAGTAGCCTTGTAGCTAGCAACTCATTCACTAGCAAACATACTCAATAGCACCAATACAGTCCAGGCTTGATAAAATTACTGTCTACCCTCTTTCGCGGTCAGTTGCCTCTTTAACAACAATACATACTTGTCTATATCAATGAAAATACGAAAGTAAATCCAGACACGCTCCAGTTGTATAACACAGTTACAAGATCTCCAGGTCAGTAAAATGTAGTAACTCTACACTGTGTCTTTTTTTTTTTTTTTAGCTTGCAAGTTGCCTTATTCTTTTTAGTTTATGGTGTACTATCAAAAAGGATGTAAAGCCTAGAAAAGCCAGACGCAAAGGTGCAAAATAAGATTGAATTTAGACTACAAAAACGAGATTTCTGTAATGAAACTTATTCATAAACGCGCTGAGAGGGCTATATCAAAACCAAAGATATTCAACTAAACGTTTTTTATCTATTTGTGTATAAGAAATTGTAGGGGATAAAACTGAAGAGTCTTGTGCTTTGCAGTAGCTCTCAATGTTCCATAGATATAAAACAGCAGTAGAGATTTTATTAGACAGTATTGAAGTTTAGATCTATAAACTCTAATAATGCTATAGAAAACACGCATTTATTATATCGTTATATTGATATAAAATTATATGCACGCTTTTGTCGTTTTATAAACTTTTGTTTATCTAAATCTCAACGCATCTAGCTGTACCTGTCCATAATTTCTAAGAGATTGTAATGCCAGCAAAAAAAGGATTCAGAATAAAGGCACCACTAATGAAACACATATAAATAACGCGATGACCCTCTTACTAAAGAAAATTACAGTCATGTTTTTTGCTGTTGTAAAAGGATAGTTTAAGAGCTGTATGCGAACTCTACTGTAGAATACTGCAACTTCATACAAGGAGTACTGTGCTATTTTAGAATGTAAACTACCTGAGTCTTAAATTAGTTCTAGCAGCTTCTTACAAACAATTCGCAGTATACTGCTGTTAAGATATCGAAAGAGTGAACACTGAGATTATATTATGTCCTTAAATCCAGCTCCTGGCCGAGTTTTTTTCAGAAAAAGCAATATATCTGGCTCAATAAACTGATCTATACAATATGGATTATCGAGTGTTGGTAACTTCTTCAAATGATGTAATGAAATTTCAAATAAAAAAAAATATAGCGAATTGTGTGGTGGCTTTATATACAAAACATTTTTTTTTCAAAACTCCTTTAACTGTTCCCTGAGTGCGTTGTCTAAATCTAAAGTTGCGAGGAAAGAGAACATGAATGAATATTACATAAACCGAGTTTTTTTTTTCACACTTACAATGGGAGCAACAGGTTTGGCATCATTGGCAAATGATCTGGTAAGAACTATACCCAAGCCTTCAATCAGACCCAAAAGGGCACTACCAACGGCAGCGGATACAGCGGCAGCCTTGACACCACCACGAGCGGCCAAAACACCACCTGTCAATCCACCGGAAATAATAGAGTTCCAGGGATCTTCCTTTTGTCTAATACCTTTCAAACCACAGTCGAATGTTGAAAAAAGCCCACCCCAAACGGCAAAGTTGCCTCCTAAAACTGGCGCACGGGCTTTCATAGCTGATACAGCACCAACAAGACGTTCGCCCTACAAGGGAAATAATAAGTATAGAGCTCTGTTTTTTTTAAGAAAGGTATATGTACTCTAGGTGAATTCTTAGCACCTTTGACAGAATGCCAAAGACCACCACCGACAGCACCCATAACAAAAGCACCTCCCAAATCGCTAAAAATGACCCAAGGGCTACGATATACACAAAAAAAAAACTGTGAGTTTTTATAAAAAAAAAAAAAAAAAAAAAGTACCAAGGGTCTCTGTTGTGATCTTGTGAGCGTGTCATATTAAGTGTATTAAGTTAATGTATTTCCAGTTTTAGTGTGGAGATTTCCAAAGAAATAAGAGAAAAAAAATTAAAAGAACAGAATGATTTGGGTTCCAGGGTTGAAGGACTTACTCTAGTCAAAGCAGTCACAAGTGAGTGCGGCACAGTTGCAAGCTGAGAAATATTTTATGAAACAAAGTCATAACCAATGTAAAGACTTCAAGACTTTTAAAGCTACAACGATGTCTATGGTACGCCCTTTCTTATCTCGGAAATTGAAACTGCAAGATAGGCCAGGTACCTGAATAACAGCCTTGATAATATACTTTTCTATTGCAGGGTATTGACTATAAAATTTGCACGGAATTGTAACCTAATTTTGGTGGGATCAAGAAGATGTTTTGATTATTAGCAATATAATATGATTTTTGACCACTTTTTTATTTCAGGTTACCGAGCAAGTCGTTGGCTTTTGAAGTTTGCTAAAACCTGAATATTGCTACGACTAAAAAATATCGTTCTGAAATTTCGTAGTAAATATTTTTCCAAAAAAAAAAAAAGGCTTGTAAATGAGAAAAACAGATAACTAAGCAAAAGGTCTGCGATGAGCAAGGTTAGCTATAACGATTCGAGGAGCAAATCAAAGAGAACATATCAAACACCCCTATCCATGCACTTCCTTTACATGGAAGTAATGGCATTGCTTTTTGAAGAATACGTATATACACAATGAAATAGACAGAACACAAGAGCTGTCTTCAAATAGGGTAGAGCAACTTCGTTTTTCTAACCAAGTAAAAAAGTGCAAGCACTTTCAATCTTATTATAGAAAAAAACTCTATACTTTTCGCACAGTTAGAACGACGTTTTTATTTTTATTTTCTATTCCTCATCATCGTCATCGTCACTGTAAGCTGCTAGTAAGGAAAGAGAGGTACCGTTGTCCACTTTGGCTTTTTTCGGTTCAGGGCTTTTTATTTCTGCCTTTTTCTCTGGTTTTGATTCTGCTGTTTCCTTTTTTTCGCCCTCTTTATCGTCTTCTCTGTCGCGCTTCTTTATGACCACAATATCTTTATATTTATTTTTAGACTTATTTGGGACAATGGGTCTTCTCTGCCCTATAGAAGAGCCTGATGTTCCAACTACTTTAGATGCTAAGGGTTGTGGTGCTGTCTTAGCATCTTCAACTTCTTGTCGAAACTTTTCCAACTCTAATCGCTCTTTAATTCTTTTCTCTTCGTCCAGTTTCTTTTTTTGATCAGACAATGTTTTAAAGTACTCTGCTTCCTCTTCATCCAATCGTTTTATGTGATTAGAAAGACGGGAATCTTCTGCAAACTTTTCTTCACGTAGATTTCTTTGTTCTTCGAGGCGCTCATAAAGTGTTCTTGGATCATGATCTTGGGCTCTCACTAACTGTTGTTAAGAAACATTTCGCTTCGCAAATTGCAAAATGCTTACCAGGCGGAGCATTCTTGTCTGAATCCAATGTTTGTTCGGAGTCGGCTTGTACAATAGAACGAGAAACAAAAGAGTTTTTAATGTTAAAAGACATGACACTCGAGAAGAAAAAAGCATAAATATTCATTTGGCCTATAGTCACGACTGGATTTAAAAACAGCGAACTCTTCCTTAAACGATAGTTTTTTTATCAATAGCTGCCAATCATTGCCTTACGCTTACTTTCGAATTAGCTTACTGTAAAACGCTTATTTTTTTTCTCTGCAAATTCTTATGTTGTCGCTCTCTGATAACGGTTCAATTAGCCTACATTAAGCTAATTTTCAAGGCTTTGTGTGTTTTGTTAAAGAAGCGCTGGCATCAGATATAGTATGAGAAAGCGTTTTAGTGCATTCAGTATTTTACAACTTTTTAAGGGAAAGTCTCATGCAAAAAAAGAGACAATGACATTTTTCGCTTCAAACTTTTATACACTATTCTAGAGCAGAAACGTTTTCGTTGGGCTTTTATAAGAATATTGTTAACACAGGTTTTTCTGATTGGCTATTTCAGCGCGCTTTTAAAGATGGTGGGTTTTTTTTTTTTTTTTGAAACTTCAAAAAAATTAGTTTTTTGATTTTCTTTTTCAGTAATGGCTACGAGTGCTGAAGAACTAGAGGAATTTGTCTGCAACGAAGTCGCTTCACTGTAAGAAACATAACAAAACAAAAAAAATTTCTTGAAAAAAAGCAAACAGTAACAGATTCTCATATTTTTTCTTTTTCATGTGATGAAGTTGTGACGCCGATCCCAAAGTATTAGCACAGTACATCATTGCTTTAATCGGTAAAGGGGAGCGTAATGAAGCTTTAAGAGCTTCACTTGAAGATAAGCTCAATGAGTTTTTTGAAGATCGTAAGAAAGCCATCACTTTTTTTTTTTGTTCTAACTTAGCTATGTTTAGAGACGACGCCTTTTATTGACCGTTTGTTCACAAAGCTGAATAGTAACAGTAGTAAGCCTACTAGTCAACCGGAGGCCTTCGGCTCTTATTCTGACGAAGAGGATGATGATGGCGACCGTAACTTTAAGCATAGACGTCAAAGATCAGAGGCCCGAACCGATATTCCTGAACAAACCAAACGTCGATACCCTGACGATAATACGCACAGCTCCAATAAGCATTTTCGTAGTAACAACGATGACAGAAAACCTCCTTACAACGCTTCGTCAGGTGGCTACTCCGCCTTTGATCGAGGCAGGGGAAGAGGAAATGGTCGTGCTAACTTAGGACGAGGAACAACAAAGCTACCAATGTGTCGCGATTATATAGGTAATTGGTTTGCAACTTCAAGTAGAAGACTTTACTTATACGCGACCTTTTTTTTTAGAAAAAGGATACTGTATGAGTGGTGATACATGTCCCTTTGATCATGGTAGGGATAGGATCATTGTAGAAGATACCAACAATAACAATTTTGTGCCACCTAACGGCAGTATATCTATGCTTAATCGTGGCATAGTCAATCAAAACGTAAATATCAACGATGCCTATGATCCAGAAAGAGCCTCCTTGCTACCAGAAGGTTTGCCTTCTGATATGCGTGGTGGTATGCCTCGTCGAGGTGGCTTTCGCGGCGGAAGAGGTGGTGGACGCGGAGGGTTCCGTAACCAAGGAAATAACTCAACCAATACAACTCTTGTTGTTGAAAAGATTCCCCTTGAGTCGTGCCAAATCTCCACTGTCAATGAGTTTTTCTCTAAATTTGGTACCATTACCAACATTAGCGTCCAGTCACATGCGCAGAAGGCCATTATTCAGTATGGAACTCGTAGTGAGGCTGAGAAAGCTTATACTTGTCCTGATTCCGTTTTCGGAAATCGTTTTGTAAAGGTCTATTGGCACAAAGAAGAATCGACCCCTGCACTAGTGACAGGTTCCAATGCTATATCACCGGCTGAAACTACCGAAACAGAAAACACTAACAAACGTAAAGCAGATGAGCCAGATCCAGAAGCAGTAGCTGCACGCGCTGCTGAGATTGCCAAGGCAAGAGAAGAGAAACATAAAAAGCATCAGGAACACATGCAGGCTATTCTGGAAATTCAAAAAAAAAGAGAGCAGCAACTTCAACAACAAATTGAAGAACAAAAACGATTGTTTGGCAAACTTTCTAACAGTTCGAACATGAGCACAGAAGAGAAAACAGAGATCTTGAAGCAGCTCAAAAACGTTCAATCTAATATTGATAATAGCAAAAATCAAACGATCTCGGAAACTCTTTCAGACTCTTCTAATAAGGCAGAGACAATGTCGGATCTTCAAAAGAAATTAGTGCATCTAGAAGCAGAGGTAAGGGTTGAACAAAGCAAAACCAATTGATACTAATATCATTGAGAACAGGCCTCACTTCTTGGTGGTGGAGCCCCTTACTCTAATCGTGGTGGTTTTTCTTCCAGAGGGCGAGGAGGAGTGGCTTCTACCAGAGGAGGATACACCCGAATGAGCCTGGATAACAGAACTACTAAAATTGAAGTAAAAAATATTCCTGAAGGCACTACCGAAGAGGAGTTGCGTGCATACTTTGAGGTAGTATTTGTCTTTCTTCTATAACGACTTGGAAAAATTAGCCTAACTCTTTTTTTTTTATCTTTTAGAATTACGGTCAGATTGTTTTATTTGAGATGAATCAATCCGAAGCTCTTGTTCAATATTCACAGCGATATCTTGCTGAAAAAGCAATGTTTTATGCACCCAACTTTTCTAAAGGAAAGCTTCAGCTTGCTTGGTCATATAGAGATCCTTCTACAACTCCAAAGCCCACTGAAACTGCTCAATCTACAGAGCCAATCAAGGAGTCTGAATCTACGTCTACTGAAGTATTATAACGAAGAAAATGAAAGACTAGTTTATTCAGATTCATATCTTGTACATAAAAAAATTTTTATAAAAAAGAATAAAGTTCTTTTGTCTTTTTATGCTGCAAACTCAAGCGTTTCTTTTGTTTTAACAAATGACAGCCAGTCAGATGCAGTATTGGGTAGTAGCCCCATTGAGTTGACTCTATAGATACCAAGTAAGATAACAATAACTTGAAGACTGATAAATGACAGTTTTGGCAAGGTTAAATCAATCTTTTTTTTTGTGCTTGTTGATTCAAATCGGCTGAAAGCTTTAAAAAGAACGTTGGTAGCTGCTTAAAGATAAAGTGTTGACTTACTTTCTTGGGTTGACATGATTGCTTTAATAGGCTGAATAAAAAGCATAGTAGCTGTTATCATTACTGAAAAAATTTGAAGACTGTTGCCTGACATGTACATCATGAATAAACTCATTGGCACAGATTTTGCTGGAGCTAAGGCAACATCCCAAGCTCTTTTCATTTTAAGCGATACTTGGTCATCTCTATCTAAATTACGTGTTGTCTTATCTGATTTGGAATATTTTTGTAAGGTAGATGGTTGAAATCCTATAGGGTTAGGAAGCTTGGAGTTGCTAGGTATTCTCTTTTCATCAACAACTTGAAATCATTAGAAGCTATTTAAATTCAAACCTTGGGTTTTTTGAAAGCGAAGCATAATCAACAGACCAATCAGACATTGTTGTTCCAAGAAATAAGAAGAAAAGAAAAGAAAAAGTTACATATTAATTTATTAAAGCTATAAAAGCATCATCTTTAATAAAAGCCTTGATCCCAGCGCATCCCACAATAGCAAAAGATATACCATAAAAATTTACACTATAAAGCAAGCGAATAAACCGACGCTCATAAGATGCCTCTACAAGCGAGTATATAACAGCAAAAGTAGTGAAACTAACAATAAAGAGATCAGATACGCCATATATAAATATATATATTATCTCAAAACCCACATCCATGCAAGAATCATAACAGCCCTTGTAGAACCTCGAGCAAACGTATTTAAAGACAAAACAGAGAGTAGCATTAAGACAAGGTCACGAAGAACATCATTGGATCGGTCCAGTCTAGTCTGTATCGTTTCTGTTTTTTTTTTTTTTTTTTGAACGGGACTGACATATTAAAACTCTTGAAAAAAATACTTACATATATACCAACCGACCAAACAGGAGCAGGAAGAAGCTTTTTCTCATGACTAGCCGTATTGAATGCAGTTGTCTCATTACTCTCGGGATTCACAACACCTGAGTCTATAGCAATCAGGTTATCTCCTCCAAAAGCATTCCTAACAAACCAAGAAATGCCCCATAAAACCCATAAGGTGGAAAAGGCTATCCATCCTACCCGAACGTGCCAGTCATACAAGAAATCTGAAATGGGTAAAATATTTTGAACAATGTTAAGTTGATAATTAGCTTCCATTATGTCAATTTTAAGCACGAGAAAGAACAAAAAAATTAGATCCTAATCGTTTTATATGCCTTTTTTTTTTTTTTTAGAATCCATTGCAAAGAGAAAGAGACAAGACGCGATTTCATGTACTTACTTTACACAAATATAATATCGATATTATATTAATAAATAGGCAGTTGATTATTTTCTTCAAAAAACATAAGAACACAAACAAGGGTTCCCGCTCTCTTTTGGTTTACATAAACAAACTATTGCTACGTAACCGTAATACCATGTAAGAGCAAACAAGAAACATTATAAACTGAAAGTGCAACATAAAGCAGCATCAACGAATTGGAATGTAAATTCAAAACCACCAAAAGTATAAAAAAAAAGATGATAGACGTTTAGACCAAAGCCTAATTCATTCTTAAAACAGCATTTTGTTGGAAAGAAAAATGAGAACTCAAAAATTATGCTCTCTGAAAGCCAGTATTTTTTTCTAAAATTCAAAAAAGTATACTTTTATGTAAACTGTAGATTTTTGGAGCATTAAATTATTTTTATATTGTTTTTTTAATGCTCTTGGTCTTTGTCTAGATTGGTTCGAAACAGCAAAGACGTTCTTCATAAAAGTTGTTAGCGAATACCTTTTTAAAAAAAAAAATGCTACAGGCTCATAAGTATTTAGTGTTATAACATTTGAGGTAAGTTTTCCCTTTTTTGCTCTAGTTTGATAAATTCTACACGTAAAGATGATACAAAAACCATGAGCTCTCACAAAAACACACATACGTACACATCATTGTTTTTTTTGGGGGAAGACCAAATGTGCTGATTTAATGCAATGGTATGTACTTTTAGTGTCTAACGTTTGTTTAGTAATAAATAGACCATGTTGGGTTTTGATTTGTGAGGGAAAAACTATGCACAGTTCTTGATTAGGTTTAAATGGCTGAAAAAAAAGGAGGATCATCCAAATCGAAACATGGCTCTTTAGATACATCAATCGACACTGTATAGCTTATATATAATACCTTAAAAATAGCCTAAAATTTTTTGTTGTGTAATCCAGTTTTTCTGGTTTGTTTATTTAAAAAACGGCTGAAGAAAAAAAACCGGAAAGGGCTTAACAAAGATTAGAGTACGCCCTTTTAAAATGCCGTACTACGAAATTTGTAAAACACACTATGCTCTTTGTAGACCTTGACAACAGACATCTCTTAGGCGCTTCAGGCGATAGCAACACCACTAAAAGTGAAAAATTTACTCTTATATAGTTAATAAAGTTTTAGTCAGTATGTGCAATTGTAAACAACCAGTAAAGGGTTTGGCTGGTTTTCTCCAATAGATATTTCTCTTTATGTATGGCAAAAACAGAGCTTAACAAACCAAAAGCAAACAAACCTTGCCATTCTTAGTTAATATCTTATGACAAAGTAGATCTTTATTCTAGGCCCATTTAATAACATTTGGTATCTCTATTTTCTTTTTTTATTGTTCGCTCTAGTTGCTTCGAAGCACAAAATATCTGCTCAACTATAAAGGGCAGAAAACAATACGACTTACTACAATATAAAAATCGCTTTATATCTTTCTTGACTTTGTTTTGGTAAATTTAGCATCACTCAAATAGCGCTTGAGGATACAAGTAAAAATAGTAAAAAAAAAAAAAAGTTCTTGTATTCACAACAGAAACGATGTTGATTTCTCGTTATGTCCAAAAACATTTCATATTCCGCGTTGATACGCTCAAAAGGAAAAAGTGGTAACTCGAGTAAAAAAACTAATAAAAGGTTGAACAACCATTGTTTAGCTATTTTTCATAGTAGATATAGAAATGGGTTCAGTACGTTCATTTTTTCAGTTATAAAATAAACTAGAAGTAATATGAAAGTAAGAGAAAGAAAAACTATATTGAAACTAGGCACAAGACACAATGTGTATCGTTTCTTTATATTGTTTCATGATTATGGAAAAAAGAATGGCCCTATATTTTGTTTCCTTACAGGATTCTGAGGATACCTTTTTTTATATAAACCTAAAGCAACCCTTTATAGAAGGGCCAATATATGAAAACAGGAGAAATGCATGAATAGAGGGAAATTAAGCCTTTTTAATCACCAAACTCAGTGGGTATCTCATTGTATTAGAAAAAGAAGATAGTAAAGCAAAGCAAAACATGTTCAGGAGCTTTGATTTTTATTTACTGCTCAGACATAGTCAGCCTCGTACAGCTACACATTATCAAAAAGCGTATTTTTGCGTTACAAAGGCGTGAGTTTTCTCGGTCGGAGAAACTAAAGTTATGCTGCAGGACTATGTCTTTTACTAAAAAAGACAAGCTTAAACAAAATAAGGAGAAGCTTTGTAAATGAATCGTTTCTTCATTTAAAAAAGATAAATTACTTAGGTTCAGTATTAAATTTGGGCAAGTAGTAATTATAACCGAATACATTATATAGATTTAGAGTGCTTCTTTTTTGTCTTGAGTAGCATTTCGGCGCTGTTCATCGTGGTTATACCAAAAAAAAAAGTAAAGAATGTACTACAGTGAGAACGGTGAGTTTTGTCACTTCAATAAAGTTGAACATCCGCAATAAAAAAATTAGCAGCCCGAAAAGAATTGTCCCTTTATGTCTAAAAGCTTTGCCCTTTTGGAATAAAAGAAAAATTGCAATAGGTTAAATCGAACTGGCCTATAAACAATATGTACTGTTAGAACTCGCTAAAAACTGTATGTGAAGCTATAGCACACAAAGGAAGTTAAGCATAGTTAATGGCTGCTTTTTCTTCATTCGTCGTCGCTTTTTTTTTTTTGGCTCTTTTTGTCTTTGAATATGATAATATGAGAATTTCCAAGTATTACATGGTTTGTATGATTTGAATAGATCCCCCCTTTTTTTTTGCCTTCGTTGAATATATTGTCTCAATTTTGTTCTTTCGGATTCTCATAAGCTTTCAATGAATTGAATATTTTAGAAATATAGGTTTTGGCAGTATCATTTTGATCTTCACTTGTAGCTTTGCCGTTGTTTTCTAAACAGTTTTGTAATTGTTTAATTTAGAGCAGCCCTTCTTTTATATGACTCTTTGCCTTTTTATTAGTGTTCACGTCTTCGTTATTACTGACGATATGCTCAAAAGTCCTTTTAATTTGATTCAATTGATGTGTTGCGCTTGATTTACAAATCGCTTTGTCATATCCATTGGACATAATTTTCTTCCCAACAGACGATAACAATACTAGAGTTGGATTCGAACAATGGTGTCGGGGTATTTTCTGTAGGAGTAGTAAAGTAACCTAAAGCTGCCAGATAATCCAATGTTATCTGATGACAGTAGGAATAATTCGAAACGGTATTTGAAATTAGTAGAAAACATTATCCAGCCCAAAATCTGCAGCTCGCTTAGAGTAGATGTCCCCCATTAATGTCATCAATAAATCTTAACAGCACATATTGCTTATAGGCCAGTTCGATTTAACCTATTGCAATTTTTCTTTTATTCCAAAAGGGCAAAGCTTTTAGACATAAAGGGACAATTCTTTTCGGGCTGCTAATTTTTTTATTGCGGATGTTCAACTTTATTGAAGCGATAAAATTCACCATTCTTACTATTTTAAAAGGATGAATTTCAGAAACGGAAAACTTCCTTGTAATTGTATCTTCTAAAGTGGTTTGGTTATTTAAAAGAAACAAGTTATTTGTTTAAAGTCATCCTTAATTGTTTTTTTTTCGGAGAAAAAAGGGAAAAGAAGGTTCTCCGACCCCTTTGTTCTGAGTTTGTAACGAAGTCTGCTTGTACTACCTTTCCACTATTTCGTAGATGTTATTTTTGTATGCCTAGAGCTACAACTTGTATGTCAAACAACAACATAAATACTTTAAAGCAAAGAGTTTTTTTTTAATAATCATTCTGCAAAACCTGTTTATAATACATAAATATTAACCATTTGTATTTATTTTTTGTTCTACGTACTGAATAGACAAACGAGACGAAAGCTTTTGTTAATACCAATAGAGCCATATGCTAAGTATTTAGGCTTTTGCACTTGGGAGTAATCAAATACTGTCTAAAGATAAATATTTACCGCGGTAATGTCCTGTCAGTAATAACAATTTAAAGCTTTGCATATGAGTGTTTCAATTAAAAAGTGTTACTCGTCTACTTTCTTTTTTTTTTTTGTGTATTTTACCACACTTTACTAAAACCAGCCGCATCAGTAATAAGAGTTTTCTATATAAATTTGAATTGCTTCTATTTGACAACCTTAGTTTATTTTTTGTTGTGAATTGCCTAGCTATTGACTTTTGCTACTATTTAACCAGCTCCAGATTGACCTTTGTTACTAGGGCCAAACGTTAAAAAACAGTGCCACTATTTTCTAGCCATTCAATGCAATCTATGAGATTCAATGAGGCAATTAGTAGGCATACTGCTATACGCTCTCCGGAATTCTAATTACACCAAAGCAAAGGCATAATGGCAGAGCTGCTTTTCGTAAAGGGGTACCTAAAACGCAAGATTCCGCACTGTTTTTAATCATTGGCAAAAGTATTCGATAAACTCTTTCCGAGTAAAAATAATATTATATATAGCACTGTAAATCTAGAATAAATATCTTGCTGTTTTGTTTGACACACACTTGTAACAACGCTTTACAATATATGCATGGCGCTTGATCTTTAAAAAACAAAAGTTCTCAACTGCTTTGAAAATAAACACCGATCTTGTATATAAATTTCTTGCAAACATTTCTCTGGTTTTTATGTTATCTGTTAGCAAGAAACATCGCTCCTTTTAATAGCTAGAACAACCTGAAAAAGCCAGTTTACAAAAGCAAGCTTTGTCTCGTACAGACCGCAAATTTCAATATGCGCTTCAAATAAGCCATACTACATTTTGGAAAGCGAGCTTTGAGATGGTTGGAACTAAAAACTAAACTGAGCCTCACTAAAACAAATTTGATAGGCTGGTTTTTTGTTCTATAGAACGCCTTTCAAAGTGAATTATTTGCCCCCCCAGAATTCAAACAATTCTGGTATTCTGTTAAAAAGAAAATGAAACGTGAGAAATCATTGAGCCAAAAAACTCTACTTCGAAGAACTGCTGAAGTTTGCAATTCGCACATTTCGTTACCGCTTTGAAAAACGCTCAATGAAATAACAAAAACCAACTAATCAGATTCTTACTTTTGCTCATTTTTTTATTACGCGTATCAACGAGAACATATTAACACGTATGGTCAACACATCTATTTAAGTTCTTTCCTTCAAAAAATTTTTGTGCCGTCATCCTAAAAATAATGGCGACTCTGTATCTTTTACGAGCGCTAGCAATAGTAATTTAAATACACCAGCCTCTGATATTTTTAATACCAGTGTGTATGGGCCAAAGGTTGATGTTTGACGTGTTGATGTTGAAATAGCAAAACTGAAATAAAAACAAAATTGTACTGCCCTTTGTTCTAATTGTGTGTATGGAACAATAGAATGTTAGTTAGTGTTGAAATAATCATTCAGTAAAATCTCACCAAGTCAAAAAGTCTACTTGTTTCTATATTGACTTTAGGATTTGTATTGAAGGCAAAATAATTCATAATTCCCACTCCTTAATCATAAGTTTTATTGATTAGTGTCAGTACAGCATCCTTTTTTTTTAAAAAAAAAACACACGACATTCTTGTCCAAAATTGTGCGACTTCGGTTTCTATAAACATACGACACACCTTTTTTTAAGAGCGCAACACCTTAACTTTTTTTTTTTTTGCGGTATTGTTTTGGCAAAATGTGTATATAAAACCATCCAAAAAAGTTAGCGAAAAAAGTGCCTGGTGGTACCAAAAACAAAACTATTCCTACAAAAAGAAAGTGCCTCTTGAGAATGGCTTAATATCATTGGTTTTCAAAGAAAGGGTGCAGGGACTGAGTCCAAAAGCTCTATAAGCGCTGGGTTTTTCATACAATGGGTGCTGTTGAAATAGCATACAAGTTGGGGATAGTAAATATTTCTGTTTGCTTGGTCATTGTTTGTTGTATGTAGTACAGATTTATAGCGGTATTGGTTTCGGAACTAGACTTTATCTGCTGTTGTAAAAAAAAAGAAAAAAAGGCACCAAGCCCAAAGGGTGAGCCTTTCTGGGCAACAGTAAAGCACGAAAGCTATAGATGCTTGCGGTTTTTGCATGCATATAACACCGCTGAAGCTCTGAAAATGTATATTGCTTGGTGTTTTTTGAAATATCTACTCAAACGGACATAGAGAAGGTATATGATATTACCGTATAAACTAGCTTTCCCAATATAGGACGGTTGTTGAAGCAGAGAGATTTTTACGCTATCTGTTAGCAACTCAACAGGTTTTTCAAAGCTTTTGATTTAGACGCAAATTACTGTAGAGATCAAACATGTACAACTGATTCCTATTTAGTAACTAACGGACCAATCTTGTTCCACATGGAAACACCACGTTATTTTTTTTTTTTAAAATGCACATTTTCAAGTTTTACTCCTATTTCGCTTTGTACTCCTTAAAAAATTTTATAAGGTTTGCAATATATACACAAAAGAAAAAAAGAACCAAGAAAAACGAGGAGATTCTTATCTCTCATATTGGGTGCTATTGAAATTTTTTTTTTTTTTTTTTTTTTTTTTCATATCATCCGTCAGTTACCTATATTTTTCGACCAGCGATCATGTCATTCAAGAGGCAAATTTCGCCTGATCTCACTATTTTAACTTGAGATTAAATTTGACCGTCTGATCCTTGTTTTCTTTACGATAAAGCAAGGGAAAAAAATAGCCATGAGTTGTAACTTTAAATTTTTTTTGTAAGATGTTCTACTCAGTGACTGCCAATCGGCTGGCACCTTTTTTAATGTGAAAAAGAAATCTAAAGGGACAATGCTTGAAAGTCCGCTATTGCACAGGTGGGTGGGAAGCTGCTTTCAAAAAGCTGAAGACAGCTTTTGTTAAGTCTCATAGTTTCAGTCGGCGATTGTTTTTTATTTGAATAAATAGTGGACTTTATTTTCTAATTTTTTTTTTTTCAACTTGATTTTATTTCTAATTTTTTTTTATTATCACAACAATGAATACTGCTCACGCTTCTTTCGACTACAACCACCGCTTTTCAATTGTTTCCAAACATGAAAGTGTTCAGTATTTAACTGCTGCCTGTATAGCTCAATGGGCAAAAAGTAGCCCAAGCACAAAAGCAACTCTTACTTTGGATGGTGGCGATACCGTGGATCTACCTGTTTTTGCTTTAAGACGTCGAAATGCTGTTGTTGCTCGATCGCCTGATGCACCTCTATGCGAAATAGCTGTCTAAACAAACCATTACTCTATAGATATACCCTTTACCTACCACTATCTTTTATCCCCCAACTCTTTTGTTAAAAGAGAGAAAACACTGTTATTATCTGTTATTATTTGTTATTTTTATTCTACTTTCTACTCTTTTTATACACAACCTTTATAGACACAATATGGACAAAAAAAGAACTTCCTTTGTCTGTAAAATAAATAGACTTTTTCTCGAACGACTTGTGAGAGATTCTTTTGTTTATAATAATTGTAGATTTTAGGTCTGCAAAGAAATTTGAGGATCTCATTTTGGGCATTTCATCTTTTGTAAGATTTCATTCTCTTACTTATACAAATTTGTAATTCCTTTTGAAGGCGAACTTTAGTATCATATTAATAGTAGAATTCTGACACTACCTGTCAAATAGACCTTTAGTTCAAGTTACATGTCACGCCATTTTTTTATTTTTCATTTTCAGGGCAAAAACGTCATTTGTAGCAACAAAAGTAGCCCTCGCTCCTCAAAATTTAACATTAGCCGTTCGAAGTTGTTTTTGTCGTGTGTATTCATATTCAATGGTTGATTTTGAATGGATTGCTTCATTACTCATTTGTTATGCATATATCAGTTGTGATACCCGGCTCTGTAACACGCAAGCTATTAAGATACAGCTATTTTGTCTACAAAAAAACGGTAAATACACTATGGCGGCCAAAGAGCTCTAATTTTTAGCTATAATAGAATATACTTGAATTTTTTTTTTGATTAATAAGGAAGGAACATGAAGGCAGAGCATTAAACTGAGTGACGTTTGAATTTCTTTGATTTAAAATGATACAAAAAAAAAAGTGTGTGGGAACAATACAATGCCAAAAGCAAAATTTTTATTAAGTCAAGCCATGAGTAGATGGCAAAACCAAGTAACACATGTATGAATTGGTTATAAACAAGATGCGTTTTTTGTGATCAAAATTTTACAACTAAAGCAAAGGTCTAATCCAGAGCAGCCGTTATGAAACTAGGGCCTGAAGGATACATTGTCTGAGAACAGGGTTCAGGAGGACAAACTCTATCGCTAATGCAGGTGTTATATCTGTTTATATCTTAGATGAGATCTAATTATTAGCCATAACTTTTTATAGTAGTTACTATGTATCGAATAAGGATAGTATCCATACAATTCAGTAAGCAGTAAAACATGTGTGTATGTATTTTTCCGCATTTTTATAAAATAAAAAGAGAAATTTTAACGAACAGGCTCGATTCGTTTTGCACACTTTTCCTAAAATACGATTCAAAATAAACCATTTGTAATATGGCTGATGTTTTTAACAAATACATTCGTTATGGGGAAAACTATTTTCAGTATAAGAATTTTTCTAGTAATTATTGTATTTTTATTAAGGGCATTTATACAAAATAAGTTTAGGATCGATCTATGACATAGATTTTTCGTAGTGAACATTCGGTGTCTGTCGATTGATTTCTCCAGATGGACGCGCTCCAGAGCTACTATAACCTGGCGGGGGTTGAACCTCTCTGTATTGACTTTCAATTCTATCCCAGTCCACCTGCATCACGTTTTGATCGCCTTGCTGGTACCCTTTACTGTGTGTATTTTTACGACGGTAGAGTAATAAGGCTCCAGATATGATGACAGCAGCCTTAAAAAAAAAAATTATAAATGTGTTTTTTTTTTAAGAAGAAAAAGGTAAGACTTACCCCTACTACACTTCCCACAGCAATTCCTGCTTTGGCACCACTACTGAGACCACTGCTACTATTTGGATCGTCACTACCATGTGTACCAGTAGAATTACCGCCTTTGTCTTTATTGTCGACTGGTGGATATATGGCTGTATAGTGGATGTTTGATACATCAGATACATCAAATGTCAGTAGATTAGGACTAGGGCTTCCATTAAGATCTTTTCCAAATAAGATAAAAAGAGTTGTATTAACCAAAACAGCTATACACAGTTAAAAAAATGAGGACAGGGTTAGATGGTTGAATACAACTTTTTTTCTCTAATGTAACATACGTGAATGGCCAAAACGTGCCCCGTTGGATGTAACAGATCCAGGAACAGTCAAGTTTACCTGTTCAGTCCAGACATTTGAATTCAAATTAAGCGTATAACAAAAGTCGGTGACGGCTAGTTTTTGATACGATTTAGTTATGGTCAGAAAAGGGGGGGGTAAAGTCACTCACCGAGTACTCCAGTATTAGTCCCGCCATACAAAATGATGTCTTCAGAGTTGGGCACTATCAAGGTATTATTAACTATATACAAAAAGCTTTCTCAATTCAACATACTTAGCGTGGCAGAATGATATAGTCTATCTGAAGGTATTTTGCCATTAGGTTGTGCTGTGAATTTCACAAGAGACCAAGATCCTTGCATAGTATCAAAAACATAAGAGTTGGAAAAAGAAAATCTTGAAGATGTTGAGGGCGAGTAATAAGTTCCTCCCATATAGTATATCTTTCCTGTTTTAGGATTGAGTGTAGCTGTCTGTGAATTGACAAAGAAATTGGGCGGAATGTTGGTTTGAGGTGTAAAATGACTCCACGCCTAGTAAAAGTGTGTCGTTAGATGTATTTTTTTTTTAGAAATAAAAAAAAACCTTGGATGTCGTATTGAAAACAGTTATAGAGTCAAAGCCTCTAACAGACGTCGTCTTATCACCAGTTGGGGGTATTATTGTTCCATAAATTGATACCATGGGAGAAGATGTGTTAGACCGACTATCAAAGCACATAGTTAGATCGGGCTGTTTTTCGTCTGACATTCTTTATTTTACTCTTCAAAGCCTCCGTAAAACCCTATAGTGTCTTGGGTCTTTGAGGGTAGGTTTGTGGCAGTTCCAAAGTAACTACAGACATATTAATATACTTGCTTTGGCGACTGAACTGCTGCTTTCTTACATTTGGCGTTCTGTTCTATTGGTTTCGGAGTAATCAGGTAGGGTTTCCCAAGTGTTATCAACAGCGTTATACAAAATAGTTTGATTTACAAAAACTCTGTTTGCATTGCCTGTGGGGCCAAGATTTTGGCCACCCACCAAGATAAATCTTTTTCCGTCTGGTAAAACAGTGAATTCTGGAGTTCTTCGTCCTTCTGCTTCAAACGGGAGTTCTGGGGTTACTAAATTCCACTTGTTATTTAGAACTTCGCTAGACTCTCCGTAGAACTGATTGATTTCAAGAGAGTAAAGCTTGTTATCAACATTAAAGTCATTTATAGAGGCTGCCAAATCTCCACCAAAACAATAAATTTTTGAATTTAGGTAGCCACATGCTTAGAAAAAAAATTAGCTCTTGCAGGAGGAGTTCAACTGCCGAAAAAGAGGTTTGTTAAAATCAACTGTACCAGAAAAAATTCGAGAGTTCAATATGCCAGCTTGAACTTCGAGAAGAGCCCCAGAGATCAAAGCTCCCACTATTAGGTGACTTTTCATTTTTTTGGTACAAAGTTAAAAACAAATGTTTTTTGTCGTGAGTCTTCAATTTATATCTGCTTCTAAGTGCAACGTAGAACAAAGGCTCAGCCTGTATTAATTCAGCTATAACTTTTTGAGGAGTTCCATGCAGTGTAGATCGATCAGTATGTATCTTGATAAGTAAAAATAAACGAATTATAAGGTCTATGTACGTAATTTGATAAAGGCACAGGATTCTTCCGACTCACCAAAAGGTATACATACATATTCGTTAGCGATCAGTTTTCTTAATCGCTATGACATTATTGCTTATCTTTACAGCGCAGTTAGCAGACGCTGTCGGCAATAGAATTGTTTCCCTTTTGAATCCTAATATCACTAGCGTCGCGGACATTTCTGCAAAAAAAAAAAATGCATCTTGAGGTCTTTATATTGACGGACGCAACTTTTTTGGAATTTTTTGTATGTAGATTTTTGTTTCTAACAATCAAAAAAAGCTTCTCTAGTCAAAGTCCATTTTTCGCATTAGTTCATGGAGGTAGGATTTTGCCTTGTGATTCATTTCGTATATAAAGTCACGTGGCCAATGCCGTTTACAAAATGAAGGATTTGATGATACGACAGAGACACTTTTTGGACGAAATGCTTTTATATCGAAATGATGATGGAATTGGTTTTCTGGGATTCAATGACAAGGGTTTTTAGTCGACTTTCTTGGGTAATAACATATATACTACGTTGCTTATATATCTTCAAGAAACTATAGAATTTGTGTCGATAAATTCAAAGAATGAATATAATACGTAGCCTATCGTCGAGAATAAAAAGGCAAAAAAATCCAAAGACAAAAAAAAGTCTTTGAAGGCAGCATAGCCTAACATACCACAAGACTTATGAATATAATAAGAGACACTCTTATAGGGCACAAAAAAGCTTTTTTTACTGTGATGGGCAATTCTAGAGTCCGTTATTTCATATCTGTTATTGGATTTTTCAGTAAGAGAAGATGTAGTATTTTGTTCATGCTCTCCTTTTGAATTTTATGCTTAACAGTTCGTTTTTCTTTTTAGCAATGGTCCAAATGTCTCTGCAAAACCTTTAAATTTAGCATTCACTAGTATATGCTCTTGCTCATAAAACGCCAAAAGCTAAGTTAAAGTACTATATATTTGTAAAGTTAAGCAAGATATATATGGGGGATAGTCTACGAGCAAAGTCATATAATGGCAAAAAGGATGTTTTCCGCTCTAGCAAAAACTTGAATAGTAAGCATGAAATACGTATCCCTTTTAAATAGTGGCAAATTCACTGGTCTTTGTCTCTATGCTTATGTAAATGGAATTATACATAGTGCAATTTTTTCAAGAGGTGGTACAGATTCTCTCCTACATGGCAAAATTGTCACGTGAACCAGTCGAATGTTGGCGAAGTCGAATATGAACGGCCCTATATAGTCGGATGCTCTGAGAGCCCTTTGCTTTTTTTTTTAGAGCAATAGTTTTGCGTACTAAAAGGCACATACTGCGTCTGCTCTTTTATTTTTTGAAGATATACTTAAAATGTTAGAGAGCAGAGAAAATAATACTACATTTATTAACAAATTAACAAAAAGATTCTTTAGGAAAATAAAAAGATTTATCCAACTTAAGGCTATCTTCTCTCTTCTCAAACTATCAGTAGACAAAACCTAACATAACCAAAAAATACGAGATAGATACAGTGTTTCCAAAATCAATGTCGCATTTTATAATACAAATTATACAGAAATGTACGACATCAATTTTGGAAACACTATAGGCTAGACTTTCAAGTAAAAAGAGAGCCATAAACAGCAGTCTGAGCATTTTGCTCTTCTGTCCATTGGCTGATTGAATAACCAATGAGAAGCATCTCAAATCACTGTAACATTGTAGTGTTCCTTAGTTTATTATGTTCAAAGCCTTGTTATTTTTCAACAGATTTTAATATTCAGATACTCTAGTATATTTTGTGAGTTTATGATTCTATATTCCAGTAATATTTCAAAGAGGACAGAGGTTTTGTCAAAACTGATGCAACTAGATAGAGTTCTCTATTAAACAAAAATATTAGAAACTTTAAGAAATGCTTAAGAAAAAACCCTCATTACTTAATCTAGGACGTCTCTGAAGGTTTCTCTTTCTTTTTTATAGATGTGTTAATCTCTTTGACAGTACGGACTGAATTTTTGTTTATCTACCCCAGTCTTTCTTTTTGGCTTGCAACAGACAGTAAAAAGTTTGAATACATAGCGTTTTATGTAGTCACAGCGAACTGCTATTGGCTTGGTGATATTTGATTATGGCAATAATAGACTAAATAAAACTAAAAAAATAAAGAACAAAAAATAACTGACCTACCTGAGGTCTTTTTTTTTTTTTTTTACGCTTTTGTTTTTATGCATAAGATGGTCTTTAACGCGTATTCTTGTGCTTCAAAGCAAATAGAAAATTATAATAAAACTATAGAAGATATAAAAAAAAGACTAGAAAGAGCGAGAGTACAAGAACTAATCTTTCAAAAAAAAAAAAGATTGGCCTCAAAAAATATATAATGTGTACTCTTTGTTTAGTGTAAAGGGGGCAAAAAGGCGTTTCTCTCTTTTTTTACACGCCCCATGTTCATATATGTAGGAGATGCGGACTTATCACATTCAAATGCAAGAAACTTAAGAATCCAATTCTCTCTAGTATGGTTTACAACCTTTATGGAGACCGGTGTAAAATATAGGGTACAGAGATAGCAAAAAGAATAGATTTTTTTTAGGACCTATAAGACTAAGACGGACAGTTAAAGTATTTAGCATAGAAGCAGATCTGGTGTAAGGGAGTCATATGACCCATGTTATACTCCTGCCCATACTGATACCAGAGTAAAGACCTTGATGAGTAGTGGTGCCGCTATACAGTGAAAAAACCTAGAAATGTATGCCTAAGAATGCGGTAAAGACAGTGTCGCTACTGAAAAAGAAGTTGATGGCCTTAAACAAGAGGAGACTTCTGTTTGGCTCAATGAGTGGTATTCAGCCTTTTATACTACCTGAGCTGTTTGAGCTGAACAGCATTTACTTTTTATTACAACAATATTTTTTACATTGTGTTTTTTTTCTTCGTATAAAAGGTTAAGGTTTGTATTGCCTTTCAATAAAGGTGCATTTACATTTACATTGAAATTCAGAGAGCCAGGCACTTCAAAATATGATCCTATCGTTGAGTTATATTTGACACTGAGGAGTAGATGGCAGATGACAACTAAAGCCATGTACTGTATCAGCGCGATTTTTTTAAAAAAGCAAATCCAAGTCCTTGTTCCAAACCTGAATTAGTAGAAAGGTATCTGTTTGCCAGGAAAAAATCTGATAAACATAAACAGCTGGTCAAGTCTACACGACGCCCTTATCTCATTGCGGCAAAGTAGGATTTTTGTTGAAGAAACAAAAGTTTTTATTTATCAGATCAATGTTCTTTTAAGCCTGACAGCGACTAGTAAAAGGTAGTACATTTATGACAAGTAAAAGTATTTTTAGATTAGTCGGAACAATAAAAGCTCCAACTCTGAATAGGTGGTTACAAGAATGACCCTAAAACCTAAATGAGCGCAGTAGCTTTAAGATTTATTATGGGGTGTCTGAACAGAGAAACATATCGAAGAGCATCAAATATAAAAGAAAATTAATTGCCAACGACAAGTATTACTGGGCTTTGGGGTAAAACAAACGTCTATCAGGTAACTTAAAGCCGCCCTTTAAAAAAATCCCCAATGTAGTTCCTTGCCAAAAATGAAAAAAAGACAGTAAGGCTGGCTAAGAGAAATCAGTGGTAATAGGTAACTTTGTCTGCAATTAAAAATTGAATTTTATCACTTTCCTTAATCCAAAAAGACCCATAGAAACGTGGGTTTCTCCAGAGAGGCCCCCATTGAAGCTACTATATGGTGCTTGTATAAGAAAAAAAAGTTTGTTACAACGTACAAAATTAGAATTCGTTTTTGTTCCGTTTATTTTACTCAGCAATAGCTAAAACTCACCAGACATAGATTTCCAATGGCGAAAAAAATCAAACGCAGATTAAAATCTATGCTTTTTTTCTATCTCACTGTTGAAAACATTGTTTACAATACAAAATATACAGTTTTAAAGAAAGGTGCACCAGTTTGGGGTGAAAAGGAGGTGCTTCATTTAGAATTAAGATTAACCTAAAGCGAACGGAAAGAGATTGAGCAAGTCAATGTTCGATTGGGGGCTTAGTGCGCTCTTTATATCTGTAAAACGCTATCTTTATAGCCATGTTGCCTTTCTTCTCCATATTCTGTTTGCACCAACTTGTATATTTGTATGTTACTGATACGTGACACAAGTTGAGCCTTGTGTGTCACTAAAAGTTGGAATCATAGATTTGTCAGCGAGTAGACTAAGAAGCTGTAGTGTAATAGATCAACAAACAGAGAATCTTACAGATTTATATCAAGATGCATTATGGTTTGCCAAATAAAGTGGAACAAAAAGTACGCTGGGGTTTTAATTCAAAGTTCTCTATATATGTAAGAATATAACCTTGTTAAATTGTAGCGTTAAACAAATGTCACATAAGGCTCAAACAATTTTTTTGTGCTGAACACTTGTGACACAGCCCCAAAGCTGTATAAATACTAGCCACCTTTTTTTTTTATTAAAAAAAGGGGAACTCTTTCTTTAAAGAATAGAATGAAAAACTTAAGCGTTGCAGGTCTACTAATACTTTGCGCCTCTTTTAAAGTAGATGCATCTATTGTAAACTCAAGAATATTCTCTGGTAACTTTAGCTTAACCTTAAAAAAACTGACTTAGTCTTTACTAATACTTTTGTTCAGCCTGTGTATACACAAATAAGAAAATTTTTTGTTTTGGCGGTGATAAGCAAAGATCTTTTGATGCACCTTTTGATGTTGAAAATACATTATACTCCCTTGACATTAACCAGTACTACGGGCAGCCTAGTGAAAACCTAAACAATAAATGGAATACAGTTGTTCCCAACAATAAATTCGATACAGAAGTACGAAGAGCACCGCAATTTACAGCTTTAGCAAACGATAAAGGCTTTATTGTAGTGGGTGGTGGCAATCAAGGGTCTACAGGAGTCAACCATATTTTTGTCAATCAAACAATTATATACAACGCTGTGGATAACACTTGGGAGACCTCAACTCCTTACTCGGAGGAAGGCAGAGGAATACGTCAAATGTACATATAAAAAACACACAATCAGCTCAAAGCAACAGGTTGGCTAATCGACTCTATAGGGATCTCGGAACTGCAATCAACCTACCCTCAGAAACTCAAGACACAATCGGATTCTATGGAGGCTTTGAGGAGTAAGTTTTTTTGTAGAATATACAGGATGCAATTTAAGGCACTAACAAACCAATTGCTAGATTTTATAATAGATCTACTCCAATGGTATCCGTAAACGGACAGACTATACCCCCATTTCCTGACAATACTTCATCTGTCAGAGGCTTCGACTCATTAACTGTTTTCAACACTACATCAAAGGTATTTCCGTTTTTTTTTTTTTTAAAAAAAAAACAAAAAACTAAGACTATTTTTAGATGTGGAGTAGATTTGCCCCTCAGACCAATATTCCATCCAGCTTTTTCATTAATTCGCAGACTGTGACACTAAATCCCAAAACGGGAAAAATTTACTACTTAGGAGGAACTTACTACACACCTGATACTGGCTATAGGTTTTCCTTTTCTAACTCTTATGTATTTGATACCAAGCAAGGATCGTGGTCTCTGGTAAAATTTCAGGCACCACCTAATAGCAGAGTTCCCTCAGACAGACTTTACCATTCTGCCACCATGAGTATGTAATAGCCTGCAAGTTGATTAGCACATAAACTTACATTTTATATGATAGTGCCCAACTCTGAAGACATACTTTTGTATGGCGGCACAAATGACGGAAAGCTTGGTAAGAAGCAAAAAACTGATTACTTTATGTATCGCTAACATTATACAACTGAAGCTGTAACCGATTTCTGTTATACTCTCAACTTGAACACAAACCTTTGGACTGAGCAAGTAAATGTGTCTGTTCCTACTTCCGTAGCTTCGAGCGGTGCTCGTTTTGGCCATTCACGTATGATATACATAATCAATGTATAACAAATAATTCACCTTTATCTAACTAATTGTACATATTTAGCTGTATTGGTCAACACAACCCTCTTCATTATATTTGGAAAAGATTTAAATGGGTATCCTAACCCCAATTTATTGACATTTGACATATCCAATATTTCGAACATTCATTACACCGCCACATACCCCTCTGTAGTAGCCCCAATCAACACACCCAATAGCACTAATGTTCCCAAGTCCCTTGATGGCGATAATTCTTTAAGTTCTGGAGCAAAAGCTGGAATTGCTGTAGGATGCGTACTTGGGGTAAGTTGGTTGGATATACACCTTTGATTGAAATTTTTTTTTGTAGGCTACTGCCATTATTGTTGGCGCTATCTTAATCTATCGCCGTAAAAGCAAAAGCAATAACAGATATAGACAAAACGACCAAAATGTAATGCAGGTGGATTGGGACAAAATTGAGAGTCAGTACAGAGAATCACAAGCTCCACCTGTCTACACCAGCACTAGCGCAAGACCTTCGGGTGAATTTACTCGACAAACACCTGACGTACACTATGAAAAGCCTATGTCTTACAAATAGACCCTATACATTTTTATATGTGCGTATATATACATATATGCACATTGTATTGATACAGTGCATACAATAATATTAATAATTTTCCCCTTCAATTTTTTTTAAAAAAAACAAAATGAAGTAAGCGTCTTTTTCTTCTTTTTTCTTGATGCTCTCAGTCAGTTGCTTGTGGTTTACTATGCAGTTATAAACGTATCGAGTAGTAAGAGGAGGGCGATAGCAATTATAAAGGCATAAAAAAACTATCAACGAAATAAACAAATGAAGGATTTGTTGAGATCTTCAACAAAAGCAGCCCTCTTGATGCAAATTGAGATCAAATCTAACAGGATAAAATAAAATATAAAACAAAACATATATTATCTCAAAACAATAGAGAAATGGTTCAGCCTAAAGATACGACAGGATTGGTGCAACTAAAGATAGAGCTAGTTTTTTCTCAAGCTTTGGAGCAAATCGTATTCCCAGTTTTAGTAGCAACTGTATGTTAGGGTATGAAAACCAAGTATAGAGATATTCGGTTTAAACAAAGTATTAAGGCACATCCATAGTAAAATTATAACAGGATATCAATATCTCGCCAGCTGCTCGTGAGATGAGCTACGTTTGGGCAAAATTATAAAAGCTAAATTACAAAAAGAGCAGAAGATGCTTCTCATTGAATGTACAGATTTTTTACTTGTATATAAATAGGTGTGGGTGTACGGTTTATTTGGCTCTATCTCAAAATTGCAGAATGAGTTGATGGGTGAAAGGCTTTTAAAAATTTCGTTGGATATTATAATGGCTATCCTTTGTATTTATTCTCTCCTTTTCTTTTGTTTTTATTGTTTGTCAAATTATATAGACACCTGCAAAAAAAACAATGTTTATGATGAGGCGTTAAGCTCAAAGCAACATTTTTATATACTTTGCCCGATACATATAAGTCAGCAGTGGTTTTTAGTTATTTTTCAGCTGTAGCTGAGTTATTTAGCTCTACAAAGTTTTGAGAGTCTACTCATGTTTACTTAGAAGATGGTATTACCCCCTCTTTTTTTAGTATCAAACAAAAGCTCAAGTAGAGAATAAAATGCTTCATAAAGAGGACTAATAAAACTTGCCAAATTGCTTTTCGAGATGTTGTAGTTATTTGAAAACGATAACAATAATATATCTATTGACTCGCTTTTTATGTTGACATAACTTGACATCAAACCATGAGCGTTTAGAAATGGCTTCTTTTTTTTTTTTTTTTTTACTTTAGAGTAAGTTTTTGAAGTAGTCGAATATTTAGTAGCTGGAAAAAGACAAGAGATGAGCAGCACCGCGGATATGTCCACACATTAAAAAATCCTAACTTGT
>JAIXMR010000005.1:0-285000 GCA_025677835.1 Sporodiniella umbellata
ATCTTTCAGATCAAGACCTTTTAAAATAAGAAGCGGGTTTAAAAAAAATAAATAAATTAGCCAAAGCCATGTTTATTAGTTTGGAGGTTGGTAAACATTAACCCAACCGCAAGTTGTACATTCGTAAAGTTGTTTTGTTCCTCCGCAGGGTATAAGAGGCACAAAGCAAAAGGTGAAGCATTCGTTAGATTTCACAAGGTAGACACTATGCGCTTGACAATTTGGACAATGCCAGACATGACTACGCGATTTGCGTTTAAACCGTTCAAGGCCAACTTTTTTTTTTTTTTTTTTTTTTTAAAAAATAAAATTTCTTGATTTTTAGTTTATAGTTTTCAGGCAATTTTTCACTTACAAGTAAAACAAAAAAACATGAGGGATTTGTGTGTGTAATTTTTTTTTCCTTTGGAAAATGAAAAGAAAAGAAAAACAAGAATTTTTTTTTTTTAAAAAAAATACAAGAATAGTGAATGTACGTCATGTGCAAGTATAATATTAACAGATCAACCTTTTTTTTTTTTTTTTTTTTATTAATGCAAGCGGTCTTTTTCTTAAATAGTGTACATGAGATGTGTGAGTGTGTGTATGTGCGAGAGAGGATAGCTTGTGAACGCTAGGAATATTATTTGGTGGGGATACCAGCATATTCATCAAAGCCTAAGGCCAGATTTAAGTTTTGAACAGCTTGAGTAGCAGCTCCTTTGAGGAGATTATCCAAAGTGGTTGAGATCACCACTCGCTTTCCTTCTGGGTGTACATTAAAACCACCGATACGTACAACGTGCTGACTGGCGTTATCACGGACCAAAGGTTCCCCGCTCTCCAAGACGTGGATAAGTTTCTCACCCTGATAGAATTCTTCAAAGAGTGATCGAACCTCACCAGCGTTCATTGTTTTCTTCAGAGGTACGTTGACAGTCAGAGCGATACCCTGGAACCAAGAGGCTACATGAGGTATAAAGTTAACAGGGGTGCCCAGTTGATAGGAAACTTCTCGTTCGTGGATATGATTTGTTAGGCTGTAGGGAATCAAGTTGTCTTTGAGGAACGCGGGATCGTTCTTGGGTGAGGGTTTGGTACCTGCACCCGAATAACCGGATACGCCAAACACGGTAGGCGCCTGATGAGGATCCAAAAAAGGCAGCAAGGGGCGTAAGGAGACTTGGGCGCCAGTAGCGTAACAGCCTGGGTTGGCAATACGGTTAGCCCCAGCAAGCTCAGCTCGGTTGAACTCTGGCAGGCCATAAGCCCAGCTTGAATTGAATCGATAGTCCGCACTCAGGTCGACCAATACCTTTTCAGTAGATGCGCCTTGTTGAACATCCTTATTGATCTGGTCCACAAAGGGCGTACAGACACCGTTGGGCAAGGCCAGTACCCATGCATCCACATGGGATTCCGATTTGAGGTCTTGAGGCTTCAGATTCACATAGTTCAGACTAGCCTTGGTATATTCTTCCAAAGACTTGCCTTCCAATTCACGCGAGCTGACATGAGTGAGGTTAAGATGAGGATGCCCGTTCAAAAGTTGAATGAGTTCGCGTCCCGTATAACCACGCGCACCAATAAGGCCTACATTTTTAGATCGAAAGGTTGAAAAGGAGCGTCGTTGGGTGCCGGAGAAAGGGGAAGCTACAGATGCGCTGAGCGTACGTTGAATGGGCTCGGTCTCTTCAATACCGTAAAAGAAAGTGGTAGACTGATCTTTGGGGTTCTTGAGAGAGCCGTCAGCCCGTTCAAAATGCCATGAAGGGTCCAGATCACCATCCTTGCTCTTTGAGGGCACTCGCCAAGTCAAGCTACTGTAGTCTTTACGGATAGCGCTCCATAGGTTCTCAGGCACGTTGTTCAGTACAGCTGTCTTGGTGGTCAGAAGCTTTTCTAATACTGCAGGTTGCTCGGGGTTCTCTGGATCGCGCGTAACGATAGCCAGGATCTCTCCCGGTTCGTCTGTATAGATCTGAATAGGCTTGCCCTGGAGAGAACGAAGGTAAGAAGCTACAGAGATACTTCCAGAGAGTACAGCGTTATCTTCTGTTTCCATAATGCGACGGATCTTATCAGGATCCATGCCTTCTACACTGTCGTATTTATAAAGTTTGTGGCCACGGCGGATCAATGTGCCAGCACCTGAATCAGTAAAGAGCTCCTTATGAAGATGGCCAGCAGAAATAATAGCCACGGAGGAGGAACGGGGAAGACCATCCAGCAGCTCTTTACATTGCTTGATCTTGAGTTTGGTACCGTATCGTACCCAAGGTTCTTTCAAGAGGTCTTCATATTCCTTTTGAAGCAGGGTTAGTGGCTTGTCTATCTCCAACATCTCTTTCCCCCCCTTTTTTTTTTTTTTACCTCATCTAGATTGATAGTGTCTATCTTTTTGCCTGTGACACCGTGGTACAAGCCATTCTTTTCATTTAGAAACACGATTTTCAAGGGTTCAAGTACGGTAGCGAGTTCAGCAGCAGCAACATCTGCGTTGACGTTCAAGATTTGACCCTCAGGCGTTTCAGCAAGCGAAGTAAGGATGGGAAGGGCTCCTGCACGAATAGAAGATTCGATGACTTCTTTGTTAACGCCCGTAATCTTTCCTACGTAACCGTATTTATCTTGATCAAGATAGTCAGCCACAAAGACACCACCTGGGATAGGTCTGGCTTTTGTGCCGTGACGTTCGAGGGCATCGACCAGTTTAAGGTTCTCTGCCATGAATACTTTACGCGCGATTTCAAGTGTACGGGGATCGGTAATACGGATACCTTCTTCATATTGAGGTTCGATACGAGCCTCTTCCAAAAGTTGGTTCAATTGAGGCCCTGCACCATGAAGTACGATAGGATACAACCCCACTCGGTTCAAAAAAGTCAAGGCAGAGGCCAGTGTTTCTAATTCGTCTGTCAAGACAGCCCCACCTACCTTGATGACTGCAAATTTTTGGGATTCCACAGAAGAAAAGTGACGAAGATACTGCTCGACCTCTTTTCGAGAGCCAATGTTATACAATAGTTTGACAATCGTTTCCTTTGGTTTTTAGAAATTTTATGTATGAGATAGCTGCTAAAAAAATATGTATATACAAGCTATATATATATATAAAGGTCTGGTTTACCTTTTCTGTGTTGGGTTTTGAAGAAACTTGTTGGTATCTTCTTCCGGATACCAATGGTGTTGCCACTGCTCTTTTGAGTATAGGACGAGAAAGAGAGCCAGCTCTAACCAATGTATTTCGTGTGATAGATAACATCTTTCCAACTAAGAGGCTTGAATAAATAAATGGAGAAAAGCAAAAGAATGAAAAAAAAAAAAAAAAAAAAAAACAAGAGCAGAAGAGGGTTTTATTTTGTAAGCTACATGTTCGGACTTCTAATACTTCAGTGAAGTTTGTTTTAGTGAATTAGAACAGAGTATAGTCTGTATGTAGAAATATACCTTGCATTAAAGTCTAAAAAACAGACAGAGATTATTTATAGAAAGCTTTTATGCTCTCTTGTTTTTTCTGCATTTTCTTTTACTGTTATTTGGTTTTTCCTTAAAACAATGATAAGAGGCCGGAGTTTTGAAAGGTGGTATGCATTAAATATGACTCAATGGAAAAAAATTTCACGGCCCTTTACAGCTCATTTTGTGTACACTTTTTTTTTCGTGTAATATCAGATAATAATGCAATACTCTGTGGCTGTTGGATCATTAGATGAAAATTAGAAAGTAATTTGAATAAGGTCGCATTAAAAGTTGAGTTTGGGTCTTAATCGCGGTTTGTCTTCATTTAATATAAATAAAGAGGCATTTTTTATAGAGGTAAATTCAGACAAAAGATGAAGAGAATCTTAGAGTGTTCGTAAGCGTGTGGAGTGACACCCATAAATTTTTTTTTTCTTTTCTTTTCTCATGTTTGTCTTTTCTTTCTTTCTTTTCCTTTTGTCAATTTATCTTCTCTTTTGCTTCTTAAAACATGCATACTTTTGTCATATTCAGTGGATTCCATTTTGGAGGTGGTCAATGGGCTTTTATTTCCCAAGCTTTGATGGATGTTTAAAAGAGAGTTGTCGGCCATGGAATTCAATTCAAAGCGTCTGGCCATACTTTATCAGTTGCGACACTAGCGATAACATCTATTGTGTAATAAATCAAAAGGCTAGCTGAAACTGAAAGGGTTTGTTGAACGCTTTGGCAATCTGAAGAGTCGTTGTGCCTGTCTGGGGTAGTTCTATATCCATGGCGCTAACGTCTTTCTGAGTTCCTTTGTCATCATTAGTCATAGTTATTGGCTCCAGCTCGAAGATCTTTACTCCCCCACTTTTTTTCTCAGGACAATGTCAAGTGTTATATTTTAAACTGTTAGCTGTAGTAGCTTTCCTTTTGTGTACAGTTATCATAATAAGACACATGTATTTTCCTTATGTAACCTTGAGATACTAATACTACAAATGGACACTTTAATATGGTTTTAAGAAAGGTCCTGAGAGCCAAAAAAAAAAAAAAAAAAAAAAAAAAAATCTCTGCAACGATTTTTTCTGTATTTAGAATCTCATTTCCAGTTGACTAAGAAACCCATACGCGGCCTTTTAAATCAGGGCGACAGATCCAGTCTGGCGCGTAAAGACTGGTTTGAAAAGCCATTCTATGCAGGAAAAGAAAGGAGGCGAATTGAAAAAAGAAATCGATCAGGCTTAAAAAATAATAGGTAAAAAAGTCTAAAAATAAGCTTAAAGCATTGCTGATGCAGGTTTAGAATAGTGTCAGTATAACTTGTATAAATAAGGCTTGTTTTGAGGGAGAATAAATAAGGGAAAAAGAGTGTTTTGTGTGTGTGTGTGTGCGAGTGTTTTGTACTGTTTTTCTTTTCTTTTTTGTTCCTTTGTTTTTATATGTACAAGATTATGCAGAATAAAATAGGAAAAGATGGATAATAATAAATATATACACGCATTAAGCTACATGGAAAATAATCGTAAAAAATAAAGGGAGGAGAGAGAGAAGTAGTCAGACGATATCAAAGAATTCAGTAAACCGACTTGTCATCTGCCTTCCGGTAGGCTCGATATGAATAGGCGGAAGAGGCTGAATAGGTGGTAGGGTATAACTTGTGCTTTCTATTTGTTAAAGACGCCTTTAATCATCTCTTTTTTTTTTTTTTGGGATTGTGTTACCTGGAGCTGAAATGTTCACTGGGATCTCTATCGTCTCTCTCTTGTTTCGTTTCATATACCAGCATAAAAAAACCAAAAGTCCTGTAATCAACGCCACACCGCCAATGATAGATCCCAAGAGGATGGCTCGTAGGCTCATCAGGTCGTTTTCAGGTAATGACAGTGTTCTTATAGGGGATTTCTCTTCTTTTGGACGTGAAGCAAGAAGAATGAGGTGCAAAAACAAAAAGAGGCAAAAGAAGTAAAATATATAGAAGTCAAAAAAAAAAAAAAAAAACCAGAAAAAACAGAAAAAACAGAAAAAAAAAAACGTCTTATATAACATTCTATTCTTGGTGTTTGACTTCAGTAACGTCATGATGTTTTTATAGATTATTTTCCTTTTAAGAGAATAGAAGAAAAAGAATAGAGACACGCTCTTTTTTGTAAACAGCTTATCGTTTTTGTTTTATGTTTTTTCGTGTTTATTGGTGAAAATGCGAATATAGATACTCTTTGCAATGGATTTATCCAGCCTTGTAGCTATTAAAGAAAAAAAAGTAAAAGTGAGCTGTCAAAAAAGAAGAAAGTTTTCTCAAGAATCTTACAATTGCCAGTAAGCACCTGTGAACAAGAGAATGGTTTTGGAAAATGAAATGTTAATGTGGCTGACAATAGAAACAAGCAAAGGGCTTACCCAAGAAAGGAGCAGCAAAACCGAGACCGAGGTACAAGGTCATCTTGATAGCAAGACCGGCTCTGTTCTTGGTGTTGAAGGGAATGTTCTACAAAAAGAGGAAAATCGTTATTGGATCGTCCTATTGGCTCCAACTAATCCTTACTTGTCCGTTAGAGTTAGAGAAGTGGTAAAGATCGGAGCGAACAAGTTGGCGGGAAGCGGAAGAACGCATGGCGGTACGAGCGAGGATGTTGGAGTACATTTTAAAGTAACAATGAAAGAAAAAAAAAAAAAAAAAATTAAATCTAAATCAATTCAGCAAGTTTTTTTTTCGCAGACTGATTGGCAGGGGGTCCGCCTTTTCTCTGTTGGCTAAAAAAAAAAAAAAAAAAAAAAAAAAAAAAAAAAGCCGATGTCATCTCGTCCTGATGTGACTTCTTTTGGTGATAGTGGGGGTGTATTTAAGAATAGGAAACCAAAGAGAGAAAACAAGATGGATCTCGATAATCCACATCAATCAAAACCCACAGACTAAAGCTTATTTTGGTTCTTAGACCCATCGCTTTTTTTTTTTTTTTTTTTTTTTCCCACATTTGTTTGATTTATTTCACTTTGTTTTTCTTTCTTTTTCTTTTGTTTTTTATTTTATTTATCTAAATATCAGAAAATGAGTGACAAGTAAGTAGACAGAAAAGAGAGAAAGGTGGCCATGCTAAGCGCTAAAGTAGAAAGATTCTTTTGCTTGGTTCCGGCTTTGTTGCCGCTCCCTGTGTTGAGTATTTGGCCCGCAAGTCAGAGAACAAGATCACTATCGGTACTGCTCTCGTTTAGCCCAACGTGTCCAGTCTAACCATTTACTGTTAATAGCTAGTAGAAGACTTGAGAATGCTCAGGCGCTTTCCAAGAAATTCCCTGGTACGACAGCCGTCTCTTGCGATATTGCAGATGAAAAGGCTATTGAAGACTTGGTGTCAAAACATGACGTGACGATTAGGTAACCCCAGCTTGTTTGTTTGTATAGCTCATCCTAACGCGTCATTCTTTTTTTTTTTTTTTTTGTGGGGATACGAAGTTTGATTCCCTATATTTACCATGCCAAGGTCATCCAAGCAGCCGTGAAACACAAGAAACACGTAGTGACCACCTCTTATGTATCTCCTGCGATGATGGAATTTGATCAAGCGTAAAGCCTATAACAACCGCAAAACAAAAACAGATTCTAACTAAATATCGGCTAGTGCCAAAGATGCCGGTATTACGGTCATGAATGAGATTGGTCTTGATCCTGGAATTGATCACCTTTATGCAGTCAAGACGATTGAAGAGGTACATCAGGAAGGTGGCAAGGTAAGGTTTTGGAAACGATTCAATCACCGAATTCTCACGCAGGTATCGATAGCTGACAGAGTTCATTTCTTTCTGTGGCGGTCTTCCAGCGCCCGAAGATTCCAACAACCCTTTTGGCTACAAATTCTCCTGGTCTGCCCGCGGCGTACTGTTGGCTTTAAAGAACGTGGCCCGGTACCTTGAAGATGGCAAGGTAGTCGAGGTGTCCGGCACCGATCTGATGGACTCAGCCAGAAAATTGAACACTGGCTACCCCGGATTTGCCTTTGTGGGCTACGGTAACCGTGATTCGACACCGTACGATAAACGCTACCACATACCTGAAGCAAAGACGATCCTTCGCGGCAGCATACGTTACGATGGCTTCTGTCAGCTTGTGAAGGCTTTGGTCATTCTTGGCTTCCTGAGCGAAGAAGAGGAGGCTCATCTGTCTGCCAACAGCGCAGAGATCTCCTGGCGCCAGGTAGTAGCCCACGCCTTGGACTTGCAGAACAATACGACGGACAGTCTGAGAGCTGCTATCGTAGCCAAATGCGACTTGGATCACAACGATCATAAGGCACAAATCCTGGACGGCATGCGCTGGCTTGGGTTCTTTTCTGATGAAAAAGTCCATCGTCGGGGATCTCTCTTGGATACCCTTTGTGCCACCCTCGAAGAAAAGATGCAGTACGACGAAAACGAACGCGATCTTGTCTTTTTACAACACAGATTTGAAATCGAACTCAAAGATGGCTCGCATCAAACACGCACTTCTACACTTATCGAATACGGCAAAGTAGGTGGTTATTCTGCTATGGCTAAAACAGTCGGTGTTCCTTGTGGTATTGCTACACAGCTCGTTTTGGATCGTAAGCTGACTGCTACAGGCATCTTGGCTCCTATGACTCGGGAAATCAATCAACCCATCATTGAATTGTTGGAAAAAGAAGGGATTGGCATGGTGGAAAAGGTTTTGTAAAATCAAATCCCCCCCCTCTCATACACACACACACATACACATACATATATATATATATATATATATATACGTTGTTTTTGTTTTTCGTAATAAAGCGTTTTATTATTCATGTTTATTATTATTATTATTATTGTTATTATTTTTTACATGCCTGACTTTCTAAGCTTCTTCACTTTTTTACCTCCCTTTTTCTGAAAATCACGCCAGCTGTTGACCCGCGTATCTCGAGACTCTTCCCATTTTTTGGCATCTTCTGCCTTTCTCTTTCTATCCTTGACAGCTTCCTCTGCCTTTCTCTTCTCAGCCCCTTCTGCTTCCATTTCTTTCTTCATCTGTCGTCTTTTACGTAGTTCCATCTCGATCAGGATCTGTCGTATTTTGTCTTTGACCTGCACTTTGGCTTTCTCTGTCTGTAGGTAAGGGTATTCCTTTTCATCCACAATCAGAATGGAATCTAACGAGGCAGACAGTTTCATGTTGCCCTCTTCATCTGTGGTCATTGTCGGCGGTTTGACGACGACTTCCGTTTTCACTTTATGTCCGTTTTCTCGCAAGACTTCCACCCGTGCTTCCTCAATCACCGTCAACAGCAGCTTGATCTTGGGCTCATCCGAAAGTTCTCCTTCTGCCTTCTTGAGAAGGTCAAACGCATCCTGGGCTCGTTCATGTTGAGCCTTGTCAGGATGGATCATCAAACTCTTCTTGCGGTACGCCATCTTGACTGCTTTGGCTTCCGGTTTGCCATAAGGCAATTCAAGAATCGAAAAAGGGTCTAGTTTGAAACACGAAAGAACACGTTCAATCTCCACATGCTTTTCTGTTTGTGAAAAATACTTGTCTAAATCTTCAACAGTTGCCATTTGAAAAAAAAAAAAAAAAAAAAAAAAAAAAGATTGAAAGAAAACCGATTTTTGGTTTAATTTTTCTCTAGTAATTTATGGGTGATTTTATTAGATTTATTCTTGATGATTTTATACGGTGGCTGGGTTTGTTTGTTGACAAGCACTTTGAGGGAATCCAAAAGGGTTGGATTGGCTTCAAAAAGGCGCTCAAAGTGGATAGGCTCTGACAGACAAGCCTTTTTAGGGCTGTCGATGTCTCGGGTGGGGATTACAGAGGTATTCAGGTTCCAATCGGCTATTTCGTCGGGTTCCTCAGGCGAAGGGGGAATGAACTTTTCGCCGCCCAGGTACGTTTTACTCATCGTCATCTCTTCGCGCCTATTCTCTCGCTGGCTTTCCTCGGTGGTCACCGGCTGACGGGTGATATTCAAGAGCAAAGGAGTATACCAGGCTACCGTGCTCAGACTGGCTTCTTCTTCCCACTGCTCGGGCGAATAGAGTCGGATGGAAACCAGCGGATCAGAGAATCGCACCGTCTTCTTTCGAGTCCTTTGTGTCTTTTCCCAATGCTCTGTAAGCTCAAGTATGGACCCTAGCGTGGAATGATCGTCCCTTTCTCGTGCTTTGATCATCAGTGCCTGCGTTCGTACGTAGAGATCATGTTTCATCAACGTTCGCTTTGGGAAAGGAATGGCTTGCAGTTTAGACACCACACAGCGCAGCCGTGGCCCATCCCAGACTTTGTTCATCAGGGCATCTCTCAACATCACAGCCACTTGCTCATGTTCTGCAAAAGCCTTTAAGCATTCTGCATCCTGGGTTTTCAACACACATTCAACAAAGGGCTCGCCTGAACCTACCAGCGAAATAAAAGCAGTCAGGTCCTCTTTACTCTGAAGCCCTACTTGGTTCAGCCTGTCCGCTTTGGATTTTTGTTTGATTTTATTCATTCTTTTATCTTAACACACTCACTTTCTCACCCCCCCTTTTTTTTTTTTTTTTTTTTTAATAATAAAAAGACCCCTCCAAAAGCTTTTGTATAGCTTTTATAAAAGTAAAAGAAATTAAAAGGAAGAAAAAAAAAAAAAAAAAAAAAAAAAAGAGAGGTTCCTAAAAGTGTGTGCTTGTGATCTCCCTGATGCACTAGAAAGTTCAAAATGAATGACGCCAACAGTCCTAAAAGAAAGAGAGAAGAAAAAAAAAAAGGGGAAGGGGAAAGGGAAAAGTAAGACTGTTCATAGAAGATAGACCCAAGCGTTCTATCCAGTGTGTTGCGATCGGTAACCATCGTTATTGTCTATGTAGATGTCGTTTGTATTGTTTTTACTCGTTGCATATGCGTGTGTGTAACTACTCTTTTAATAACAAACTTGCTCCTAACGAAGCATTCTTCTATCCTCTGTTTGTATGCATGTCACTGAATTAGATTGATATTTTGAATGGACTATCAACAAAGCGCCCTTCCTCTTTTGGCCTGCCATCCCACTCTATCAGATACAGAAAGAAAATAAAAACAAAACAGGCGTGAACGTCGGATCATGAATGAACGGCTTTTGAGTTTAAAATGCCATCCATTGGCCCAAAAAAAAAAAAACTTGAATTGAAAGCCAGCGATTCATTATGGCAGGAGATCTGCAGTCATTGAAAACCACCGTGGTCTTAAGTTAAACATCTATGGCTTATGGACCCAATATCTGTAGACGCGTGAAACTTTACTGGATCCAACACGCTCTTTAATAAACAAAGTTGGGTTCCATTCAGTCTATTTTCTAGAAAAAAGGGCCAAAAGATCCAAGGGGTATATTGTTTATTTAAAACAGCTTAGAAAAAGGGAAGCTTAATCATTGTGTTTTCCGGAGTAAAAAGTAAAGCACACATGACGTACCAAGCCGTCAGTGCTAAAGTAAAAGAAACCCAGCCGCTAGCAATGTTCATCTTGTGAGAGCCAGCAAGACCACCGATACCTCCAAATAGGAATGCCAAAAATACTTGCAGAAGGACAAACCGGATCAAGACTGGCTGGCGAAGAGCCCCTAGAAGAAAAAGAAAAGCAGCAATAGCGTATCCAATTTCTACTAAACCAATGCATTGGCCTACAGCAGCTTCGCCGCCACTTGTTATGGCTGCAGACAGAAATCCAGAACCTGGAAGCATCATGATACCAAAGGTTAAGAAAAACCCAGAGAAAGTAAGCATACTTGTAGCTGCAAACATATTGCCAATGATCAATTCACAGATACCGCATATGAATTGACCCATGGCCCCATAGCCAAAAGCAACGCCAATGGCAACCTGGGGCAAGTTGGTAATCAAGCCTGTGTTGTAAAGACCGAGCACAAATGAACAAAGAGCAAAAGCGCCAAAACCAAGGGGAGCAGGATTTAATTTAGCAAGAGCTGCACTACCTGTCAAAGGATGAGGCTTAGGATGTTGAGAAATATGACGCTCTTCGGCATAGCTACTTTCAATAGGTATAGCTACTGTCTCTTCATGGCTGAACTCAGGCTTTTGATCGATGTAAGACATATTCTTTAAAAGAGATTTATTTAATAGCTATAGTAATAAGAGACACAACACAGAAATAACACTGTGGTATTTATACTCAAAAAAAAAAAAAGCTATTCATGCAACACAGGTTCTCCAAAAAGGTCTCAAAAGGAAAGTAACACCATCTACTTTCCCCACATTTCATACTGAACACCAAAAAAGAAAACGTTCAAGAATGCGGGAAAATGATCATTGTGTGTGTGTGGGGGGAAACCCAAAAAAATAAAAAATCAGGAGATCTAGCCTACTCATAATAATATATTCCGTGGAAATATCGTCGAGTGCCGATACATGCTAAACTTTTTTTTTCTTTTCTTTTCCCAGACTCGCACGCTTATTTAGAACCCTCACGTACACTAATTCCTAAAACTCGGCTCAAATCACTCCAGTTGGCTTCTATATCTTTCTCTTAACACGCTCTGTGTCGTCTTTATTTACTAATTTTTTTTTCTTTTAAAAAAACAAGAGAACCGTTCGTGTGCATTCAACTATAGAGTTCTCGTAGCAGTTTTTTTTTTTTTTTTTTTTTTTTTTTTGATGGTTTACTTTAAGAAAACGCTAGAGCTATGAGGCAAAGAAGTAGTAATGGTTCATTATAACCGTGTTTTTTTTTCTTTGTCATCAGATATCCCACGATAATATGTACTGTCCGTAAGCTTTTTGGCAGGGTCTTTCCTCTTTTTTTTTTTTTTTTTTTTTTGACTTTCTTTCTCTACTCTCTTTTTTTGATTTTATTTAGCTCCCACCGTTACCAGTATTTTCTTCAGCTTCGATTTTCTCATGGGAACTATATATGGAGAAATTGTCTCTATCCAATTAAACTGAGCAGATTCGATAGAGTGAACAGAATAAAGCCGTACCTCGCATCTAATGGGCGACATCTATACTTAAAATGGTAGTGGAATGGTCCGGTAGTGAGACAAACCAAAAAGAAAAAAAAAACAGTAAAAAACAAACACGAAAAAGCAAAACCAAAGTTTGTCTCAAAAAGCCTTTATTGAACTCAAAATAAAACAATAGCCTTTGTTTATTTTAATTATTTTTGCCTTTTGAATTATTGAAGCCAAAACAGATGGTTAGAAAATAAATTTCGGGTTTCTTTTTTTTTTTTTTTTCTGCGTGAGAATGGTAAATCTTGGTTGTTTAAATATAGAAGCAGATGTTCTTGTTTTTTACTGTTCAACAAAAACATACGGTGTAGGAGGATACACAAAGGCTGCCTTAATCTTTTACCTGCATAAAAGTGGTTGTTTTACATCGGATATATACTTTTTAAGGTTTTGTACAAACACAAACATATAGAAACAATCTGAAAGTAACTGGATGTGTTGTAAAAGGCTGCAGCCAGAACACAGCTACGTTTTTTTTTTTTTTTTTTTTTTTTAAAAAAAGTGAAATCTATGACTTTACAAAAGGAAAAGATAGGGATTGTGATTTTGGCTCACTATAGCTGTTCATTATCTGAATATCCAAGCAAAAAAAAAAAAAAAAATCTATGTTGTTGTAATGCGTACACTTGTCTATCTATCTTGCAAAAGACATACTGAATCATATTGATGTAACTCGATACAAACTTTGTTTAAGCAATACCTATGAAAAGAGAGTACATAGATAGATATAGACCGCACTAGAATTACATGGATAATTAAATGCAGACGTGTTGTCAAAGGGTTTGTATACTCGCCCCGTCTTTTTTTTTTTTTTTTGTCTTTTTCTGCTTGCTCAGTTAAAAATATATAGGGCACAAGTTCATTGTTCAGCCATATCACTGAGCTCATAGCTGCCAAAAAAAAAAAAAAAAAAAAAAAAAAAAAAAATTGGATATAATTGGCCAATCAACACAGCACGCTACAGATCTTAGCCCAAAAAGTAAAGTTTCTTTTTGCACCTGTCCTAAATTTTCAAGATTAACACAGATTACACACGGCAATTCAGTAAACCAGAGCAGACATATTTCTATTTGTTTCAGCATGCAGTCCAATTCTGTTAATGAGGAAAGTTTCGAATTAGTTACTTCTTCTGGACTTGTTCAAGAACAAGACCATTTACTTAAAGATGATTCTTCCTCTGAAGAGGAAGAGGAAGAAGAAGAGGAGGAGTATATTATTCCTGTTGAATCTATCCTCGGCTGGACTAAAGTAATAAACCAGTAAGAAATCGATGTCTTCAGCTTATTCTTGCATGTATAGTGTCAACAAGTTACTATTGCAGTTTTGGCTTTTATATGTATAATCCTATTAATTATACTATCAATAATTAAAGTGGCGAATTCGCCCTTAAGATCCCGAGATTGGCTGTACCTAAACGGAACGCATAGTTTCGCATCTACTGTAATATTAATATCCCTAGATGGCTTTCGCCCTGATTTCCTCGAAAGAAATTTGACGCCGCATATAAACAGACTATGTACATATATATATATATATACACTCGTATAGCTATTTTTTTTTTTTTCCTCTACCGCTCACAAACAATTTAAACAGCCAATAATGGTATTAAAGCAAAGTACATCCATCCTGCTTTTCCTGTAAGTATGACTGTCTATTTGAAAATCTCGACTCATGTCTCTTTATAAATGCTAAGCCAACTGCATACCCCAATCATTGGACTCTAATGACCGGTCTTTACCCTGAGACTCATGGTATTGTAGGAAATGACTTTTACGATCCAGTCTTGGGCAAATTTGAATCCACCAATCAGTCAGTGACCTCAGACGATCGATGGTGGAAAGGTGAACCAGTAAGTGGCTGTTTTTGTATACCCTTTCACTTATATTTTGATTAGATTTGGTCTACTTTGAAAAAAAATGAGCAAAAGACCGCGTCTATAATGTGGCCCGGAAGTAACACAAAGCACAATGCACCAGATTATGTTTCGTTTAATGATTCAGAATCTGTTATGGAAAAAGTTCAGACTACGCTCAGTTGGATAGATTTACCTGACAATGAAAGACCACAGCTGATATCAGTTCATGTGCCACAGGCTGACCAAAAGAAAAATCCAACTAATATCAAAAGCAAAGCGGTAAGCTCGTAGTTTCTTTTTTTTTTTTTTTTTTTTATTTGTAGAATTCTTACCTTCAAGTAGATAAGGAACCATATCAAACAGTCAGACGATGCAATCGGGTTTCTATTAAAAGGGCTAGAAGAAAGAAATATAGAATCACACGTTCATGTTGTAATTGTAAGTACCTGTACCTTCTTTACAGAAAGCCATTAAGCTCTCCTTAGGTAAGCGGGCATGGCGTTTCTCCTACAAACAAACATAGAGTGATATATTATGAGGACATCCTTCCGCGCCATCTTCTAAAATATGTCCTTAATGCCTCACCTAGCTCCGGTATCTATCTTCAAAATGAACTACCACAGGATGTTATACAAGATATATATCGGCATCTGTCAAACCAAGCTCAATCTCATCATTTTAAGGTGTATTTAAAGCAAGAAATGCCAGAGCGATACCACTACAGACGCTCTGACCGTATTTCGCCGATCCAAGTGATCCCAGACACAGGATATATCTTTGCTTCTCACAAAACGCGCTTGAACGATATAGACAGCTACTGTGGCTATGATAACCTCGATGATGATATGCGTGCTATATTTATAGCCAATGGACCTAAAGTCCGTGGCTCATACGTTGAAGGAAGCATCTTAGCTCCCTTTTTTAACATAGAGTTGTATGAGTTTCTCACAGGATTGCTTAATATCGACGCTTCGCCAAACAATGGGACTTTGAAAGGAGATTTCCCAATCATCTATAAACCCATATTCTAATGATTCGTTTTGTTTTTTGTTACTTCAAAATGTCTCCAATACGGAAATACGAGTCTTTTTTTTTTTTTTTTTTTTTTTTGGTTAACCGTTTATTATGTGTCATAATTAATAATAAAGACATTGTATTTTTCTGTGCGTAGGTTACTGTTTCATAAGATCTGGTATCAGAGGTATAGTTGAGGTGATCCTTTAGTAAATACATTCATTTTTTGTTTTGTTTGGACAAAAGTGAAAAATTTTAAGCTGATTGAGGCCCAAAAATCTCCAATGCTACGGTTGCGTCCACTGTAAGTTCTTTTGAGAAAGACTCAATTTGAACTTGCTCAGCATAGCCTAAGTCTGGACTGTCTTCCCGTTTGTCAGTGACAGCCAGAAGGACTCTATCCTCAGGATCTATTTCCTGATTACCAATACTTTCATGTCGGTTCAAACAATAAATCCAATAATGAACACTTGATTTGCTCACTGGCGGTGAGTTCTCATCTTTTGTTGCCTTTTTACCTCCTGGAACATCTTTTTGTAGCTCAAACCGGCAGGAAAGTACTCTTTTTTTTGGTGTTGTATGGGCTTCTACCTGAACACGATAAGTTGCACCTAGAATAGTTTCTGTGCTTGAATAAAACTTCTTGCTAAGTATCTTCATTTCAGCTTCTCCATCTGAACGCCACATTTTTTCTTCATCTTCGCTTGGTTCATCAAAAACGTCAGCTTCCTCAACCCATCCGTTTTTTGTTGATGGTTTCGATAGTTTTATAGATACACAGAATCGAAATCGAGGGGTACCTAGCAAAAGCTTTTTCCTTTTGACATCTAGAGGATTTACATCAAAATATTCGTTGAGAGCTGCTGAAAGAGGCGCTGCTGTATGGTAGGGGTACAGAACCCGTTCGAGTGCCTCACGTTGCCACAGGGCTCTAAAAACAATTGTCTCTTCCACAATACCATCACGTCTCACATCACTCAGCTGATCAAATGTCATGTTGCTATAATGCACTGTAGTCTTGAGTAGGTATGATAGTACGGTTGCCTTATCAATCACCCCTCCAGACGACGCATCAGCCACTAATGTTTCAAAAGGGACCAACGCTGTAAAGCTGAGCCGAGTAGTCGGTTTACACGCTGGCTCTGTGAGTTCCTCGGATCCAATACGCCTTCGTTTCACAGCACGTACAGATGCAGGTGTCAGAGGTCGAACAAATCCCGAGAGTCGTTTATCGTTTCTATCGACAGGACCTTTGGATGTCCACTTGATATCGCCTACCGACTCCATAAAGCATAAAAGAACACTTTTTAAAAGTTGATAACGTTCGTATTCATTTGATACAAACAAACAATCTGCACTAAGGACATCTGCCATATAATCTGCCGGTAGTTCTGATAAGCGACGAGGCTCTTCAGGGCCATGGCGTAAGAGAAGAAGAAGAGAAGCATCACGTAATAAAAGATAAGAGCAATGTCCTCTAGGTAGCTGACAGATCGTTTCTAAATCACGCATGATGCATTCCAAAGATAGCTGTTGTTGTGTATAGCGATGAACGCAGGCCTGTACGAGGTCTTGTTGTTCAAAAAGTACAGCAACTGAAAGCACTCGCAATGTATCCTGATCTTGCATTTTATTTAACAAGTGATCTTTTTGTGTACTGTAAAGCCATTCGAGAACAAACCGTAAATGAGTTGAAAGAAGTGGTAGACAGACTTGATTAGTATTCGCCTTTTGCCAATGTCGTCGAATGATATGCTGAAAAGGAACAAGAAGAAACCCACACTGAGTAAAGGCTTCGGCTAGATGAACTGTCAGGTAGGTTTTTCCTTCTTGTATAATATGATTTGAACAGTTGTTGTCTTCTGTTAGCAGGTGGCGTAAAAAAGGCGATTGGCACACAATAGCTTTGTGAACATTGTATCGAATGGTGAAGGGAAACGACGGGTGTAAAAACTCAAGCGATAGATCAGAAAAGAGTGAGTTTTCAAACATGTTCTCTATCAAATGGCGTTCTAGCGTTGACATTTCGATTTTATTGTTTAAGAAGAGAAAAAAAAAAAAAAAAACAATAAAAGACTTCACGCATCAGGTTTTTTTTTTTTTTTTTTTTTTTTTTTTTTTGTCAATAGCTATTTCTTCTGCGTTCAACGTCGCACAAAATTCTTTCTTTACTGCCATACATTGGCCAGCAAGTCTTCTTCTTCGTTCGTGTATAGTGGGGATCCTCTTGACCAAGCATTGGGCTCAGAATATGTGGGGTTTTGGTATCCTTGAAGTTCAGAACTATGTTCAGCAGGTACGTGAGATATGGAGATAGAGGGTACAGGTTCTTGAGATGTATAGGTGGAGGGGGTTGGTTCCTGATGCGATGTGAGGTGCTGTGGTATTGGGTCGTTATTTAGCGACCTTTTACGTTGTAGAGTTTCTTGGTATTGCTTTTCTGGCTGCTTTTGAGGAGTAGATACAGAAGCTTGGGGTTGAGGGTATCGGAAAGAATGGTTAGGCGTAGAGAGCGAAGGTTTTTGAATAGGTGGGTCTTTGATCAGTTTCTTCTTTTTCGCGTGGATACTTGGAGGTGCCACTTTCAATCTTTGTTCTTCTTGCTCTTGCTCTTTTAACAGGTCGTCTACAAGTACATATTTGCCTTTTCCTTGTTCAATTACTACATCAATACATCCTTCTCTAGGGTGACCTAAGCGTCTCATCACTTCACTGCCATTAGTTGTACCGTAAGTAGGTCTTTGTGCTTGACGCCAAAGAGGCTCTCGAAAGTCAATGACTGGATAGTTGTAGTCGCCAAATTCCATACGACGACTGTCTTTGAATAGTACTTCCATATCTTCTGTGGGGTCTTCGAATGTCAAAGGTTCTGAGTCTTCGTCTTCGTGGACTGCTTCGCCGGGGCCGGTAGGTAAATACTTGGATGTAGGCGCGGGTCCTATCCAGTGTTTTTTAGACGTCATGTTAGAGTAACGTAAGCCGGCCATAATACGGGAGTTACGACTGCTTCCAATATGTGCTACACCTTCCGATGGTTCAAACGATCGATAACTAAATCCAGATCCTCGTAGTGTAAGTAAGGTGTCCATATAAACGTCTTTAAGCCCTAACGAATCCTGAATGGCAATACGAATAGGTACACGCGCTGAATGAACACTAGTGTCAAAATAATCTTCATAAGAAAATGAAAAGGAATGGGCAATAGCAAAAGGAACCATTTCAATACACACAAGAAAATCCTGAATGGCTACAGAAATATGCTCAGCTAAAACAAAACTGTTAGCTCTTTTTTGTATATAAGGTTTTGTCTTCAAACCTTCTGGTATAACTCCAGCGGAGACGAGGATGGCTACCACTACACTTTGCCAGAATGAGAAGAAAATGATAGCTTTCACGCACAAAAACTTGGGCAGTGGTCTACAAAGTACGTCAGTTATCTAGCACAAAAATATCCAGGGTATGAATCCTACCTAAAGCTTACTAAGTCTTTCTTGGTAGCATAAAAGAAGACCATCAAACACCATAAACAAAACGATACACTCAGATTGTAAACAAAAGTGATCCAAAAATAGGAGCTTGTAAAACCAAAGTCCCCTTCTCGATAATGGTTGGTTGCTTTTAGAGCCATGGTAATGACAGCCAAAATAGGCTTGACATAAACAAACTGAAGAATGCCTCTTTTAACAAACAAGAAGGTATAAGGATCACCAACAAAAATCTCTCGAGAGTAAAGCGTTCCCGGAAAAAAGTTTTCTGAAGGTGGTCGAGAATGTAGCATAATAATGAGCGCTCTCTCCCCGCCCAACTTGTTAAGCAGTAAATTGAAGAATGCGTAAATGACAAAGGCTTCGTAAATGTCTCGGAAGGTGTCAACATAAAATGCAACGTTGAGTGACACAAGTGAAATGTATGTACTGATGCCATAGATGGGAACCCTATTGATTGACTTAGTGTCTGTATATATATATATAAACTATGTCTAATTTACATCCATAGTATTCGAGTCACCTGTCTTTGTTGATTCTTTATGTCGTATTATAAAAGGGAGGTAGGTTATTACTGACTTGTGACAACTTTGTTTATTTACTCAACTTACAGGCTTTCTATAATTTTTCCAATGCAACCAGACAGAAAGAAAAGAAATGCAAGAGCCAATTATTGTACATATTAGCGCTAGTTGTATTAATATTGTATTGAATTCTGCTCCTGCTCCTCCATTATTTGATTCCATTGCTGTTGACAATGCTGAAAAAAAAAGTAACAAAATAAATGAAGGGCATCACATTTTACTAGGAAAGCGGAATTTTAAATTCATGTGTCCACTGTTTTTAGCCTAGCTTGCTTGATCAGTGGCCTCTAATTCTCCCAAGCGACTCCTCTAAAAGCTATTGAGCTAGTAAAAAAGAAACAAAAAACTATAATGACCAAAATTATACAGGCGTTTCTTACCGGTATCTAGTAAAGTCGGCTACAGGCTGATAGCTTCTGTTGGCCATCTGATTCTTAAAATGACCGAGCGGATAATGAAATCGTGTTGGCATGAATTCAGGAAATTTCACTGCTCCTAGATAATTCGGTTCTAAGACGATCCAAAAGTAGTTTCTTTTTACAAAAAATGCACAGCGTCTATTCAAATATCAAAGAAAAAAAAGAGAGGAAAAGAAAGGAGCTTCTCTTAAGTTCCAACTTTGAATAACGTTTGGCATTATAAAGACACAGCCTGTCTATCCATCAATAATAATATTGAATCGTAAAGCGAAAAAGTATAGCAAAACTCTATAATCATAGTCAGATGGTCTTTTCTACTATTTATTGTCTATTCACTGGTTGTTTTAGGCAATCGATAAGAAAAAAAAGTGAAGACGTATACGCTGGCTCACTTTTTGGCATCAGACCAAACAGAACAATAAAGCATTGCATACTCAAAAAGCTTCCAACTACTGTAAAGAAAATAGTTTTTCGTCAATCGAATAGCCTCAGAGGTGCTGTCTTTATATAAGAGTATTTTAATTTTGAAAAAACGTTTTAACAGTCAACAATGAGCAGTTGGTAAAACTGATTATATACCACAGGGGAAGAAAGTACCATTATGATTTAGTATTTTTGTATATGCACATAATATTTTATTGTATGGAAATATTTTTCTAGAAAAAAGGGGAAAGACTAGGTAAGATTTGTAACTACAAGATTTAATATCACTAAATTATGTTGGATTAACAAAGCAACGAGCAAAGATAAAAAAAAAAAAAAACCGCTTCAACTGCGACAAATTAGCAGAGAGTATAAACTCTGTTTAAAAAACTAACTGGTATCAGCCCATGTTGGGTTTCAATGTGGTTTGATCGACTGTTCTAATGTATGCAAAGTACAGTACGGAAAAGACAAGTTTGCATATTGGACGTTTGCTTAAAAAATTTAAAATAAGGGCATTTCTTAGCTATTCTCTGTTTCCCAGAAAGAGAAATTTGTCTGTTTTAAACCATTTGGAGTGGTATCATCAGGCTATGTATTGTTTTTGTACTATACGCTTTTTCTATTTTAGGACTAATCGTTTAATATGCTGCATTAAGCGTCTGTTTTTCAATTAAGTCATGAAAAAGGCAAGAGTGTGTTATTAGTATGAGTGTGATAAATTCGGATAGACTTACACCAAGAAAGGCGCTTCATGGGTTTGTGTCAAGTTCGTGTGAAAATAATGGTGAATAACAAAGCGTATTGAGCTATAAACAAATATAAAAGGATGAAATTCAATACATTTATGCATATTTAGGAAAAAGATACCAAAAGCTTTTCTTTTCTTTTACGTGGCTCTTGATAGACAAAACATGCAACCAAGGGCAGCTCTCAATACTGTCTTTTTGGGCAAGTCTTATTTTGTTCTATTGAAGCCCCGTGCTCTGATAGTTAGCTCAATTGTGGCTTTTGCTTAATAAAAAAAGGGCTCGTTTGTTTTTTTTAGTCAAACACTATGTTCACGCAATGTTGTGTTTTACAGAACACAAAAAATCTAAAAACAAAAGATTTGTTTGTTTGTTTTTGCTTCCGTAAAAGAAAAAAAAGGGGGATATAATGCATTCTTTTTCTCATATCTGTATTGCCAATCTACATGAAAAAAAAAAGAAACTCTCAAGAGACGAAATAAAGACAAAAGGCGTTTGCTTTTCAGAAACGAATATGGCAGAAAATCTTATTCAGTTTTACAAGTACGTTAAGCGATGTGCTTCTATTTTTTTTATATAAAGGCTGAGTTTATTTGATCTAAGAATATACAATGAATGTCTTTAGGAGAAGACTGTACCTTTTTTTTTTTTTTTTTTTTTTGCAGATCAAAGTCCCGGGCTTAAATGACGGAGGATTGTGAGACAAGACAAAGTCTCCTGCTCGGTATGTTCCTACAGAGTGTTTGACAATGGAGAAGATAAGAATCTTGAATCAAATACTTTAATAGACTCTGTCAGTAATAAAACAAGAGAAGAAGCCTTTTCTTTACAAGTAGTGCACATGAAGACAAAATCTATTGCCTTTTTTTTTTTTTTTTGCTTTCTTTCAGATATTCTTCATGTGCACTTTATTATTGTATTCTATATAAATAGCAGAAGGTGCAAAAAAAAAAAAAAAAAAGAAACAGACAAGAAAAAAAGAAAAAGAAAAAAAGGGGTGGGGTATTCTCATTCCAGGACGTTTAGTGGCCAATGGATGTTCTACTTCTTTGTGAAGGAGAGCGGGGTAAATTTGAGACTGTGGAGGCAACTACATCCCTAAAGTTTTGAGGTGACCATCGCGTCCCAATATCTGAATTTTCAACCATGGACTCTTGTAATCTTCTTCTTTTGTTATGAAATAATAGACCTGCAAGACCTAGAGCGGCAACACAACCAATGCCTACACCAAGACCGATTCCAAGTGCTTTATTACTCACACTGTTGGATACCGATAGCTCATTGCCTCCAAAAATCGAAGGATCAGAAGTTTGGGACGGTAAGGTTTGTTGTATAGTAGATGAAGGAAGCAGAGTACTACTGTAAGAAAGATCATCTTCATCGTTGTTTTTATCATCTTCATCATAAGAATCGGTGCCCTCGTAATTATCACTATTGTATGCATCATCATCTTGCTCGCTAGATTCTATATCATTGCTGCTCTCGTCGTCTTGATCTTCGGTAATTTCAGATTCATCAGAATCCAAAACGTCGTCATCTATGTTGCTATCAACGTCGTCGCGACCATCTGCAAAGGTATCACCGGTTTCGTTGTTTTGACTGGTATTGCTAGTTTGGGTGTTGCTGTTAGCATTACTGGTACCGCTAGTTTGAGCGTTGCTGTTAGCATTACTAGTGTTGCTAGTTTGAGTGTTGCTGTTAGCATTACTAGTGTTGCTAGTTTGAGTGTTACTGTTGGCGTTATTGACATCCTGTTTTCTGTCTAAAGTATTGCTATTGCTAGCACGGTTACTACTAACAGTAGTTTCTACATCGTTTCTATTATCGCCACGGGTCCTTGTGGGCTTAGGAAGAGATGCTGCAGCATAAGTAGCATCAGGATAGTCTTTGGTGACGGTTTGGTCTAGAATAATAGTAACGGTTGGTATAATCGAGTGTGTAGCAGTATCTTTAGATAAAACAGCATGATCTGAATCCCCCTTATCTCTACTTCTAGACATTTTGCTCTCAGTGTTTGTTGCAATGGGGGTGTCGAAAGTCTTTATGTTTTGAGTGTGTCTTAAAATACCCTCATAGGGCTCGCTGCTCACTGTCGGAGTCGGACAGTGGTGTGTTACTGCGCGTGTCGTACACTTTTTAATAATCACAGTTGCCTCTGATTGCTTTAATATCTTGGTTGAATGCCAACAGTGCTTTTTCAAATGATGTCTACACCTTCGGTGTTCTGCATTGAACAAAAAGAAAGGTAAAAGAGATAAAAATTGTTTAACAAAATAAAAAATTATTAAAGAAGGGGGAAGTTTATAGTGTTCGTACCTGGTTTTATTTTTGTCGCTGTTGCGGTTCTATTATAATTTTCTGTAGTATTATTGTGTTGAGTTACAAACGAATAAGAGGAATTCAATTTAAGCGACATTCGTTGATCGTTGCCCAGCGCCAAACAGAAATTGGTTATAGTGAGGACTAGATAAAGAAGGGGAATTTTCTGGTTCATCAAAAAGCATCAAGAGAAAAAAAAAGAAGAAAAGAAAAAAAGGAATGAAAAAATAAAAAGCGAAAATAAAGAGAAAGCAAAGACTTAAAAAATAAAAATCAAAGCCCAAATAAAAAAAAGTAGACATGGAAGCCCCAATGAAACTCGTTTGCTTATGATACGCCAATGAAAAAAAAATATCTGCGTCGCTAAAAAAGTTTAATTGCGAGTTCCTAAAATAAGGAGGTTGTTCTCCTTTCCAAACAAATTTAAGTGTTCATCTTTGAACTAGGCTTACGGTAGCATATAGTAACACGAGAAGCTTCCCAAAAAAAAAAACTCTTTGTTTTGACATGTGTAACTTTAGTTTAAAGCGTATTCACAGGCATTTTATCTTTTACTGACTACAAATGATAATTGCAAAAACAAGGAGTGTCAAAACTCCAAAGGGCAACTATTTCAAAAGACATAAAATAAAAAAAAAAGGGAGCAGAGAAAAATAGCAATAACAATTGAAACCAACAATATAATTCTTTGTATTTGTACTGCTCGTTTAAGCGTGTCTTTCAGGAGCTTCCTTGTCACTAAACCTCTATCGTAATTCGTGCGTGTTTGTTGTTTACCAGTAGTGAGGAAGGGGAGAGGAGGTTGCTGTACGAACAAACTCCACTCCAAACATGACACTTTAAAAGGCCGTGGCTTTTCTCGCTAGATTTAGGTACTAATCTGGAGTCGTTCCTAAGGCTTTTTAAAAACAATCCGAGTTTGCAGACCTTTGTTTACGGAAGCCACAAAAGTAGTAGTACGAAAATAGTTCAAAGACCTTTTTTGGCGTTAGCTCTATAAGTTGTAGCATTCGTCATTTTATTAATGAACTCGAAGATGCTTAAAATCTCATAATCTTGTTGATTTTGCAAAACAATCAGATTTTATCTAGTTAAACACATTTCATAAATATATATGAAGACTTTTTGTAAGAGGGCGTTCAAATTCTTGTCTTTAGGCGACCTCATACAAAACTTTCTGCTGGCCGATCTTAATACTACAGTCATATGGACTCTTTTTTTTTCTTGTAGTCCTTTTTCACAGCGTTATACTGCGGGCTTAAAAAGTTAAAGCGCGGGAAATGAATTTCAATGAGCCACAGAGTCAGCAAAGTCTAGAGTGCAGTTGATTTGCTCTCCCAAAGACTTTTACTCCAAGAATGGGAAAGGGCGTTCGCTTTACGACACATAGTTTTTCTCTTCCCTCTTTTCCTTTTTATACCCAATGTATCTAGTGCACTACTATCTTTCCCCCTATTATTTTCTGTTTCTTGTTGAACTAAGTGTTTAGTGAGGTAGCGTTTGAAGTTGTTGGGTTATTTCGAGCCGCACCCCAGAACAAGTTGCTTAGCGAAATGTATACTAAAAAAGCCAAACTCTTCAGTTTTTTTTTGTTGGTTCTACTGCCTTTTCCTTGCTGTAATCACAAAAGAACCCGCAGGCAATTTGATTGTGAGATATGCTTTTCTGACGTTGTAATGAAAAAACAGGCCAATTACCTAATTCTAGCGCTCGTTGAAGCCAGCAACTCTGACAAGGGCTAAATCCAAAAAACGAAATATAAAAGGCATTAGACTGCGGAGATCATAAAATAAAGACAGCTGGAGAAAAAAGGGAGGCCATTTCTTTTTCTTTTCTTTTTATAGTTGAGAAAAAAAAGAGCATGTCTACACCTACCCGAAAGGAAATCAAGTCTTTGTATAGGTCGTATTTACGCATCGTAAAAGAGTGGCCTGAGGATAAAATAAGACCCAATAGAGGAATGAAACAGATATTAGACAAAAAGGTCAAAGACCAATTCCGGTCACAACACCCAATTGATTTTTCAAAAGCACAGCAGGAAATGAAAGTGCTTGATTATATGCTGGACAACAAGTTTCAAGAAAAGGTATATACTTTTTTTTATGCAACTATTGACTAAAAAATAATGGGTTGTTAAATGCTTCTGTATAAAAGTACCCTATTTCAGAAAAAATATTAATGCCTGCAACCAATCCAAACTACTACTCCAGACTCGTTACCACATTAGAGGCTCAACATGACACTAAAAAATCGATTTGGCAAAAACTTTTTGCAAAATAGAACAACAATCTGAATTCTTTCACTAAAAAAAGTCAACATAGAAAAGAAAAAGAAGGTGTTCCTTTGCACCAAAGACAATAATTGAATAAATTACTGCGTAGCCGTGTTAAACATATTACTAGAAAAGATTGACAGGTTTCTTGTAAAATCAATCAGAATTAAAAAAAAGAAAGACGATACTTTTTCCTTAAGCTGTCCATAAAAATAATGTTTTTTATCGCTTTCTTTGTTAAAACAGGATTGCAAAAAAAAATATAAACAATAACTTTTGTATTACTCCAAAAGAATGCATAAAAACTGTTAACAATGGGGGCTGACTTGCTGAGCTTGATGTGGATGAAGCGTTGGGTAAAGTTGTGACTAGAGGGCCTAATGTTCCCTCTGTCAAGTTTTTTTGGATGTCAGAAATTACACCTAAAAAGATAAAGTGAGTATTAATCCCTTTATTAGAGTCATATGTACTTTGTATGGTACAGGCTTGAGAGGCTTTTGTACAACCAAGCTGCGTTTCAGTAGAGTTAAAAAAGAAGGTCATGTTTTTTATATGAAGAAACGCATCCTCTTTTACAGGCCCTTGACTGAAATTGGCATTACCATCTGTCCAGTGGTTAAACATAAGTCTACCGGGTTTGTTCAGTATGTTTGTTGTCATTTTGTATCTTTCGATGCCATCAATATAAAACAAAACCGTCCCAGGAAACCAGTCATATCGATACTCATGGTAGTCCTAAGATAAAAAAAAAGTATATAAGTAAAAGTACTCTTAGCACGGTTCTTAGTAGTAGAAAGAAGCTTACTTCTGTGGGATCAAAATCATAATCCCAATTTCCATGTGTTAATGAGGAAGCTCTTCCATGATCAGTGATACCAGGATGTACTGCGAAATATGCTTGAGGTTTGCTAAGAGCTGATACAACTTCGATGTCGATTTCGCCTTCAGGGTGATAAACAAACATTCCTGCTACAGCACCTTTTACTTTAGTCAACTTCATATAGCTTCGGAACGATCCGTACAAAAAGCTTTGTCTATAGAATACGATATAAGGCATGCTCTCCAAAAAAAGAAAAAAGAAACCAGTGTACCTTTTTGTACCAAAGCCTCCACAAGTGATTCTTTGGCTTGCCTGATCTATAGACACAGCAATTCGCATTGCGCTATCAAGCGTGTCGACGTTATCTCTTGAAAACACACGAGACAAACTATCATTGTGTTTTGCGCCCACTGTATAGTTGGCAAAAAATAGCTCTTGTACTGTATGTAGATTGGCAATGGGCAACTGTCTTTCAAAGTTCAAATGCCACACCTCTGACCATACAGTGGTTGCATTGTCTTGAAATCCACAATCGCATTGGGTTGAGTCAGTATTTATAATACCGCTAAAGACAACTGAAAAATAAATGAACAGTAAGAACATCATCAGATCAAATAAAAAAGCAAGAGAAAAAGTAAAGATAAAATAATAATAATAAAAAAGGACTTTCACAGACATGTATTCTCTCTTTCTTTTTTTTTTTCAAGGTATTTCAGAAACAACTGCCGAAATATATTTGAATGAACACTTTATCTTTGTATAGAGGGCTCGTATGAGTAATCGCCTGGATTTGAATATGTTTATGAAATTTATAAAGCTTGCGATTATGCTCTATGCTTTAATTTGCTGAGTGTTTTGCCCTAAAGAAACGCCCCAACGTAAACACATGCAAACAGAAACCCCTTCTCTTAGCTACCTTCATTTTCAAAAAGTCCGATACCAGCTCTTCTTCTTCTAGCGCCGTTGGAAAGGCGTGGATATTGTGTTGAACTTTCATTCGGTCTAGTATGGGGGTTAGTATTGACCTGGCAGAAAGGTGTATTTTACTTTGTCTTCTTCTTTCAGGGCGTAGTGACTGTGAATCGTACGAGCTTACTTTTTTTCGAAAAACCTTTCGTCCCTGTATAATCTTTTTTTCGACGATATCCATTAGATCTGTAGCGCCTATGTCGTTTTTGTTTTCTTTGATCTGTTTTCTTCGCTCTTCAATGGTTTGCAACACAGTCTCTAAAAGGAGTTTCTTTTCCATCTTTGTATAAAGTAAGTATTGGATAAGATAAAATGTGCTTTACATTGTACTCTTCTTCTATAAGTCTCTCTTCAATCTCGTATTGGTTCAAATTAATACTCAGCTCGTATTCCTTGTAGTGTTCTGCATATTCAATTGTCTGTTCCCTTTTAACTTCAGCATCCGCAACTATCTCTTCAAACGCCGAGTGCGTTCCTAAATAGATATAGGTAAATCCATGAAACTACACCTTTGATTCTTACCTCGCTGTATAGTTTCCAACTCGTCTTTTAACGATAAAAGCCTTCCTCTAAAAATGCTTTTTTTTTTGTTTTGTATAAGAATTTTATAAATCCGTAACCTTTTAAGGTCTTTTTTTAAGCGTCCAAAAAACCTACTCGTCGCATTGTTCCCAATATTCACTGTCCATTTGATGCATTAAGCCATCAAATTCTAATTTTTGGCGAGCAAATTCATCTTCACTAACTTCAGAGACCTCATCTAAGTTATGATTTACTGTAAGCAAAAGGGTATTTGTTATAAACAAGGGATTTATTTTTGTTGTGTGGACATGCATACACAGACCGTCTGTTACCTTGAGAAATTGTCCCCATTGGTTTGATAGGCTTTTGTTCTTGAGCAGACGATGTTGTTTGCCAAAGCGGATAAGATTGCCATTCAGTAGACTGAGAAATAGGTGGTAACGGAGGCCGGTAGAAACGATCGTCGTAGTAGATGTTTTGTGGCATATATGGCCTCGTATAGTAAGGGGGCTGCTGTGAATCAGCGCCGGCTTGTGCAACAATAAAGCCAAATTGAGGAAGCATACAGAAAAAAAAAGACAAGAAATGAAGGAAAAAAAAAAGAAATTTTAATATACATTTTATGGCTGTATGTATAGCTTAGGTTGGCCAATCAAAAAAAAAAGGTGTATTCCCCAGTTCGTGTCTGCGTTTGAATTGTGATTTTCTTTTATCGCTGTAGCAGATTTTGATCTCAATAAAAAACCCATAAAAAAACTTCAATAGAAACAATGAGGATTTAGAAAACAAAACCGTAAGTTTTGTAAGTGATGTATCTCTTTTTACTTGATATAAAGAATACCTGTTTCGATTGAGCAAAAGTAAATAGCTTGAGGCTCTACTATTCCACAACGCGTAAATAGGCAATATCAAATAAAACAAGTACAACTTTCAATGGCCATTTAAAAATTAGGGGTCAAAAGGTTTGTAAGTTGGCTTGATGAGTTTGGTTTTCCATAAAATAAAAAGAGATGGAGCAAAAGAAAAAGAAAATCAGTACAACACAATAACTACAGCCTGGATCTGTAGTATTGATTGATTCATGAGAATAGTATATAATTGTTGAAAACATCAATGCTAGTGATGCTCTATGGGAAACAGAGCAGACACAGATACAATCGCTTTATAACAGGACTGATAAATGAGGTTGATGTTTTTCTTTTCTTTTTTTTTTTTTTTGGGTTCACAGATTCAAGTAGGTGATATCAACAGTTCCTGTTTTTAAAGAACAAAAGGTGTAATGACTAAATCTATGGTAGAAGTTGTACAGTAACGCAAATCTTAAAAAATAGTAGAGGAAAACTTGGATTTAACGGACATTTAATCTTATTAAATTTGACTCGATTTAATAAAAAAAGCCGTTTAAAGCCGACTGATTTGGCAGTTTCCGTATACTTCTCTCCAAACTAGCCTAATCTACTACACTAAAATCCTACACAGAAACGCTTCCTCTTTTTAAGTACGTCACTATTCTCTTTATAAAAAAAACCTATTTATTTGAATTTTCTTTGCTGGCCTCTTTTTGACTAAATATACAATATGTACTTGAGAATTAACAATGAATTCATCATTCAGATAACATCTACTAACTTGCGACAAATAATCAGTAAACACTAGGGAAATCCTTTTTTTTTTTAACAAGCGATTTTTGTGGAATACTAAAATGAAAGCTTCTAAATAGAGGTTTGTGATACTTTTGATCGAGCAAGTACCCAACAATTATTTAACGCCTTTGAAACTAAAGTCGTTGGCCGAAAAAAATGGCAGTATAATCTCTCTTGTAAATATACATTATATATGCTAACTCTACAAAGGAAACAACAAAAGAAAACTACATCGGAATTTTTAGCTCATGTTTTGTTTTGTTAAGATACGCATGCTTTTCATTTCAAGTGATGAGAGAGCTTCAGAAGAAATGTTTTCACAAATTCTTCATGTACATGTTACGCCTAAAAAGCTGCGTGAATGAATGTCTTTAAAACACTGTTATAATGGATATGTACAAGCAGCGCCTAATCGACTTCAAAAACTTTTTTTTTAAAATCGAAAAAAAAAAAAAGATAAGACGATAGCATCAACAAAGATATACTAAAGTACCCTAACACAAGATAGCTATGCTTTATAAGCTCAATTTCCCGTACTCGGGGACGAATTGCTTCTGTTCTCAGAGCTTTAGTTTATGCATCTACTTACGCAATTTTCGCTATTTGTGTAACTGAAGCATTTTTTTCATATTTATAGATCACTTTCTTTTTTTTTAAAAAAAAAGATAAAAAGACGAGGATTCAGTTTATTCTTTCTTTCCTTATGTCTGCTTCTTTTTAAGATGAACTGTATAGGCCAATGCCTGAGCAGGGGTACAACAAAAGGTGTTTTGGATTGCAAGATTCTGTGTCATCTAGACATAGCCTGTAGCGTTTACTATCAAAAAAGAAAAAAAGAAGGCATTCTTTGACTATATATAAAAAGCTGTTAAAATGCACACAACGTAGTTGATAAAAAGATAGTAGTTCAAATTGACAAATCCAAATTCATAAAGAAACATGGCCAGGAGATGAAATTGACAGAAAATGGTTCCTGGCTTGTCTGGAAAAACAGGTGAAAAGAAGCTCATTTGCGTCTGTTGTTGAGAATAAAGCAGTACCAACACATGCTTCTAAAACTGTGTTCAAAACACATACGGAATCCTACAACAATATATCTGACCTTAGATGTATATATGAAACGGCCAATCTCTCCACAGTTGTTGATGGTGTCGATGCTAATATTATAGAGAACATCCTACGATATAAAATGGCTGTTATATACAATAAAAAAACAATAATGAGTTTATGCTGGATATGGAACAATTAGGCTCACCAAAGTATTATACGGATGAAGGGTATGTTGAGCTTTATTTTTCAGAAATTCTCAGTATTCTTGCTATGTATGAGTATTATCTAAGTTGTTTCCTCCTATTGGTAAAATCCAGATAAAGCCTGTCATAACACTGCTAAAAGCACGCCTGTACAAGCAGAAGTTTGATTTCAAGAGGGATCACACTGTTCTCTTCGAAGCGGGAACCTTAGAAAGCATAAACATATCAGCTTATTGTAGTTTTTTTTTAAAAAAAAGTCTAAAGATACAACAAAGCGCTGAGGTGTTATATAACTTACTCTAGAAAACTATCTTTATTTGAATAAAAAGCCCAACTAGAACTGTCAATCAGCACTACAGACAGATTTTGCTTTTTTACGAAAAGTATTTAGTAACAGCAAGGTAGTCAAATGAAATAGACAAGTATTCATACTTCTGTTAGGATTATAAAAGGCAGGTATAAGGAGGTTGTGGTTACGAGAAGACTACGGTTTGTACAATCACAGCATGGAGTTTTGTTCAATCAAGACTAGCGATGGACTTCCGTGGTCTAGAAAAACAATCCTTCTAGTCAACACTTACCTCACCTCTCTCTCTCTCTTTTTTTTTTTTCGTTGGTGTTTAAAATTAAGATACAGTCTATAGTATTTTTTTCAAACATAATCATAGTTAAAGCAAATATGAAAGCAGGTTTCCTAATTGCTGTAAATAAAAGGGAACGCGTCAATTGTGTTTCAAAATAATGGCAAAACAAAAAAAACACTATGTCTATTGTTTTCTATTAAAAAAAGTTCTGTAAAGGCGCCTACTCGATAAACTTCTTTGCTCAAGAAAAAGGCATATTTTTCAAAGACCAACGAAATCCAGGTAGAAAACAATGTGTATACTCATGACCGATAAAACCCTAATAGTTTGCTAAAAACAAAATAAAAAAAGACTGATTTGTTTGCTTTTTTGTCTTTATTTTTATTTTTATTTTGTTATTGGACTGATTTACTTTTCTTCAGAATCGGCGTAGACATGTTTTCCTCTTTGTAGATATGTTGTCATACCTTTCCCACTACCAACAACACCCACTAGAGACAGCAATTTAATTAAATGACCAAACTCTAAAAAAAAAACCTACCTTTGCCGCCTGGGTTATCGGGTGATTTAAATATACTCTTTTTGTTAATAGGTGAGTGCTTCTTCTTGCCACCGACGGTGGCAAAGTTCAACCAGGCGTTTTTTTTGTGCTCAATTTCAGTTGCCTGCTTTTTTTTAGTGATCTTTGCTTGATCTGCTGCTGCTGTTTTTTTTTTCTTGTTCATTTCCTCCAAAAAAATTGCATTTGGATTGTTTTTTTTAACCTCTTCAAAAATCCCAACACGCTTTTTGTTAGCAATAGCTTTAATGTCTTCTGCTTTAACAAACTCAGTTTCATTGTACCCTTTGAAACGAACTGAAAACACCTGATCAGCACCACCAATGGCTGTAATGTTGGCTTTGTAAAACTGTCCATCGCCAGACCATCTGGCTAGAACCTCCTGATCTACAGAAAAAATTTGAGTTTTGAGAGCTGTTGCGGGTGCTTCTGTATCGGCCACTTTTGTTCGAGATGGTTTGATATTCTGTTCTGGTAGTTGTGCCTCAAACATAGCAATTAACTCCTTCAAGTCGCTTTGAAGTTTTAATAATTCTTCATTGGTTGTATCAGAAGCAAGTGCAAGCTCAACTTGTTCCAGTTGAAATTTGTACGATTCAATTTCTTCTGTTGAACTCATTATTACAATATGATGGCGGATATAAAAGTGTAATACACTAAAAAGATCAAAATAAAATAAAAAGCAAAGTACTGTTTTTTAAATATGGGTTTGTGCTGAAATTAAAAGAATTTTTACGTCAAGATAAAAATGGTTTTGCGTTGCTTAATAGTAAATTTTGCGCCAAAAAGTTAGAAAAAAAAAAAAACCTAAAATATCATAAAAGCTTCAACTCTTTTATTTAGTTTAAATATTAAAACAAACATACAAAGCGTTAGTGAAGTTGTTTCAAATAACAATATTGACACTTCATCTGACGACTATATGAAAGAGGACGAGCAAGAAGAAATGGAGGTTGAACAATTCCGTTTGAGCAAAGAATGAATGGAGAAAATGAGACGAATTGGGAGCGATTTTCTATCCTATGTACGCGAATGTGTGGAAGTAGATTTAACAGAGGAAGGGAATGAAGATTTTTTAGAGGTGCTTTTCTCCGCAGAGTTAATGCCATTGAGAAAAAGACATGCGGCTTTGACTGTTAAAACGAGAGGTTCTTACAGAAAGCATACTCCTAAATAAGTTGAGAAACTCTTCAACTTAATAATCGAAAAGGGAGTCAAGACAATGTACACACTGCCCAGATTTATGTTAAAACTTATAACAATTATCCCGAGAGATGACTCCCAGGATCTTATTCTAAACCTCGCAGAAGACCTCATATAGGTTGACTGAAGAGCATTCTGAATTTCCAGTTGATTATACTGAAAAGAATACTACTACTATGTTAGATAGGTTAAAGTTAAAACTTTGTGAGAAATTTGAGGGTTTCATTTCTGTTAGCCATAAATATTTAGTACATGAGCAGAAAAAACTAGCAGTAAGAAACCCTTACACAATAATAGCATCACAAAAAGCGATTGTTGAGCAATATAATAGTGATGCAGATATGGACTCTTCTAAGTAGAATTCAATAAAAAAAAACCTTTGGGAAAAGTTGACAAAAACGGTCGATAATACGTCACTAACATAAGGCATTTTCCCATGTTAACAAAACATGGCTTCTTAAATTAGACATAAAAGAACACTGTTGATTGACTTTTTATAAACACAATGATCAAATATTTTACGCGAGGTACCGCTTGGTCATATGGTAGTGACTATAATTGAGCATATAGACTTTTATTTTTTCCTACTCTGCGTATGCTTTTGCTTCCGAAACGAAAGTAGAGCAAAACTTTCAAGTATGCTCAGCAAAAGTATAGGTATCGATGGTTTTAAAAGTTAGTGAAATTACAGAGACCGTTGTGATAACTTTCTTCTTTTTTGATAAATTGTCTTCTCCATACGCTCTAAACAATTGAATAAACGAAATGTATTCTCTAGAACAATTGGTATTTTACTTTGATTCTTGTCATCAAGGCAAAAAAGTAGCTTACCATAATGCTCTTTCTGTTTAAGTTTATATACTAAGTATAGACAAAAAGGCCATACTCTATACTACATATCCACTTTTTGTTTCTTCCTTTAGCAAAAAGAGATATTTATTTCAAGACTTTCTAAAACATTGTTATCTATTGCCTAGAACTATGCTTTTTAGCACTAAGTAATAATTGATATTCGTTTTTTTTTTTTTTTTTTTTTGTCTTTATCCATAACGAAGGCCAACATAGAATCCAACCAAAAAGGTTGATTTGAATTGAATGTTGTTGGTCAATACGGCCATCACTCTCTTCCATCTAGATTGAAGATCTTTTGTTGTGACCTTTCCATCCCCATCCATATCTAAAGTTTTTGTATACTTGTTTTCAAATCGACTCCAGTTCACAGTAACATAACCTTCACCTGAAAGGTACTAGAGAAAATGTTAAAGAGTGATCTCAATCCAACAGACGCTTTCTTATTTATTTATTATTACCTGGACAAAGACAAACATGGTACCCACAAAAGCAGCAAATAACTTTCCAACTTTTTTTATTAAGAATCCGGTACAGACGCCAAGAAAAGTACCAAAGGTAAGCTCGCCTTTACGAATAAGAGGGGTTTGAGATTGACTGTAAGCATCTCTGTTTACTTGCGTAGGGATTGTATGAAGAGCTATAAAAGAAGATTAATGAAATGGCTAAATCATGAGAAAAAAAAAAAAAAGATAGTTAGTTACCTTCACACTGCACAGGCTTTCTGGCAAATAAAGATAGCGAGGCTGTACTGAGTGTAGCAAGAGGCAATATTTTAGATGCACCGATGGCAATGGGAGTACTTTTACAGTTCTGCTTCACTGGCTCTACGAAAGATCATGTTTAGTCTACAGCAGTATATTAGGTTACTTTACGAGTTAAAGCGTTAAACTGTCGTACGATTTGAGTTCTTGGTGTAGGCGAAAGACGCGAAGCTGCCTTTATATTGAACTGGTAAACTCTGGGTAGTCGAAGCATAAAAGACGATGATGTAAATCGAAAGAGTGAGAAAAATCAAATTTATGACGTCTTTTTTTTTTTTTTTTTGAAAATTTATTTATTGTGGCAATTGTGATGAGGTCCAAAACCGTAAAAAAAAGAAAATAAAAAAGCTTAGGAAGTCATGTAGGTGTTGATATCAATGTCTTCAGGAAGCGATGAGATGTTGACTTCGAATCTGCTTTGAACATCGTTCAAGACTTGGGTGTCGTTTTCGTCAGATACAAAGGTGATACCCAAACCCTTGGTACCGAAACGACCAGCACGGCCTACTCTGTGAAGGTAAGAGTCAGCGCCTTCAGGCATATCGTAGTTGATAACAATATTGACACGCTCAATATCGATACCACGGCCAAATATGTCAGTGGCAACCATGATACGCTTTTCGAATTCTTTAAAGGACTTATATCTCTTGATGCGTTCATCTTGAGTCATTTGAGAGTGAATACAGATACTGGGGAAGTTACATTCAGTCAAAATTCTGTTGAGTTCGTTAGCACGAGAGACAGAGCGTACAAAGATGCACACTTGGTTGAACTCGAGGGAATCCAAGAGATCGTTCAGTTTACGGTTCTTTTCTTTTTCATCCATCTTGATATAAAATTGTTGAAGACCGTGAAGAGTCAGCTTGGCTTCATCGTCAACGTAGATTTCAAGGGGGTTTTGCATGAACTTTTTACAGACAGGACGCATTTCTTTGGCTAAGGTGGCGGTAAACATCATGACTTGTTTGTGATGAGGTGTGGCGCGGAAGATATCTTGTACATCGCGACGCATATCTAATTGTTCCAACATTTTGTCACATTCATCTAACACAAAGTGCTTCACGTTGCCCAATCTAAGGTGCTTGTCACGAATCAAGGCCAAAACGCGACCAGGCGTACCGACAAGGATGTGTGGGCACTTGTTTTTGTCTTTGAGGGTTTCTACATCTTTTGTCATAGGAACTCCACCGTAGAAAACTTCTGTGCGGATTTCGGGGAGATACTTGGAGAAACGAGCGTATTCGTTCTTGATTTGGAAAGCCAATTCACGAGTATGACAGAGCACAATCACAGAGACTTCACCATTAATAGGCTCCAACTGTTGGAGGGTAGCCAGGACAAAGACAGCAGTCTTACCCATACCAGACTTGGCTTGACAGAGAACATCCATACCCAAGATAGATTGAGGGATACACTCTTGTTGGACTACACATTATTTTCGAGAAGTTTAGTCTATGCAAGTCCACCGCGTTTGGGGAAGAGCTGTATCTTTTATACCTTCAGAAGGGTGTTCAAAACCACAGTCGACGATACTTCTCAAAAGCTCAGGCTTCAATAAGAAATCACGGAAACCAGTGGAGTGAATACCGACATAGGAACCTTTCTTGTCTTTCTTATCTTCTTCCTCTACAATGGCAGTTTGAGGGGCAGCGGTTTCTTGAAGAGTTTGTTCATCTTCTTCTTCGTAATCAATGAGATCATCAGCGTGGTCGGCAGCAGACATACTGAGCAAGACAAAAAGAATGTGAGTAAAGTGATTTATAAAGAGAAGAGAATCAACTGTCTTCCTCCGAATTCGTGTTTCCAGTATAAATAGAAAAGAAGTGTCTTTCAAGTGCACACGTCATTTCAATCTTTTTTTTTTTTTTTTTTTTTTTGCGTAGAAATTTTTTTTAAACAGAACATCCATTATTGCGGAGTTTCCACAGAAATGAACCAACTTTTTGTGGTGATTACGTATTGCTCAATGCCATGTTCATCTAACTCTTTCATCTTCAAGGAAATGACGCGAATTACTCCCAGCAGTTTAAACCTTGCTTAATGAAAGACGTCTTTTTTCAAATTTCTTTTTTAAACACTCGCTTTTCTGCAGTGCGGTTGAAGTGGTTTTCTTCATCATGAATCAGGCATAGGGAGAATATCAAAGGATTCGAATTTCGGAGGATTTTTGTATATACAGCCAGTTGTTTCCATAGTAGACGACATTTACCTTTAATTTGAGAGTTGAGAGTCGAGGAGAGATGGATGGATGGATAAAAAAAAAGGTAAAGAAGTTGGTTTGAACCAAAAGAGAAAAAAGAAGCTAAAAATATGTATTTTCCCCCTGCTCAAGGAGACGATAACTGAGATTTAATATTTCCATTTTCGTCACATTGGTCTTAGTAGATGCATGCTCCTTTAATTTAAGGAGAAGAGCGAAAACAAAGCCAGTTTAGCCAGCGTTTTCCTCCAAACTTCGCGCTAGATTTGTCTCAAAGAAGTCTGTAAAAAGAGTGTGTCGACTTTTATGAGCACAAAGTCCCTATTAGTCTTGGTTTCGTACTATCCAAGCGACAGAAAAGGGTACCGGTCTGTATAAAGCTATCCATAGAATAAAACCTTGCAGCAGTGATCGAGCAGGACTTCTCAAAAATATCTTTGAAGGTTTCTTATAAATAATATACACTTTTTGTTCATTTAAGAGAAGTACAGCAGTGCCTATAAACGAAGCAGCGTTGTATTTTAATTCAAATGCTCTGCTTTTATTTAGTTGCTTGTATTTTGTTACTTTTTGTGAGCAAAAAAGAGGCGGCGTAGTATATGGCCTGTTACAGTCCAGAAAAACCCTCCAAAAAGCACAAACGGTTTCTAGAAAGCGGGAACTGACTGTATTAAACAGGCTCTAGAACTAAACAGAAAAAAAGTTTCAGCTGTTTGCCAACCAATGTTTAGACAAACAGGCTTTATTTTGTAGCAAAAAAGAGCTCTTTGTATCTACGCACTGTTTACAGCAAACAAACAGATAAGACATATAAGCAGCTTCTGTAGTTATACGATGAGATACTCAACTTTTCGAATGACTCATTATAACCAAAAAAAAAAATATTTTTAGCTCTCCATCTAAAAGAGAGGAAGGAGTCCACGCCTTTTGCTGTCATTACGAACACACTCTAACAGTACTTTGTTTTTGAAAGTATTAGGGGCGATCTTGCTAATCAAAAGACTTTAGATAAAAAAAACCCCCTTTGGAACCCTTTGCATTTAAAATACAAAGGCGTCAGGATAATCTGAAACTAGTTGATGGATCTAACCTTTTGAGTGGTAAAAAGCTGGACAAAACCTAGTGCTTTGCCACTCTATTGTCCGTACCCTAAACAATTTTGAAATCCAGACTGTAGCCAATGCACTTTATCTTGTATCAATATCCATTCAATTGACAGGCAACTGCATCGTAGCACCATGGACAAGAGCTTAGCTCCCATTTACTATTTGTGAATAGTCTCAGTGAGGGTTCCCACACTACCAAACAAGGGAGTTTGGGGTTGGCTGTATTACAATGAGTTTCAATGACTCAGAAACTCTATAAAGCCCTCTTATTTTTTTCTTTTCTTTTTACTTCTTGTATATAACTATATCTTTTTCTTTTTTGTTCATACCGAAAAAAAAAAAGATGTCCAAGGCAATTGTTATTGGTAAATTGCTAATCCCTCCTTTTTTTTTTTTTTTGGAGATATAGGATTAATACAGGTTAAATTAAATAATGGTAGGTGCTGGAGTATCTGGTTTGACTACTGGAATTTGTTTGCTGAGAAACAATTACTGTGACGTTTCAATACTATCTAAACACTTGCCTGGGGATCTATCATCAGAATATACATCTCCATGGGCTGGTGCCTCTATTATTACTGCTGCAAAACATGATGACTATCGATTGCAAGGTAACGCTACCAGGAACAAATGGGTTGAAGTAACTAAGCTTTTATTAGATATCGACCTCGAATCAAAGCGAGAGTTCAGCTATCTTGCTGACAATGTACCTGAGGCAAATGTTATTCGAAGCAAAGGTTTCCAGTATATTAGTGATCCTGATGTGCCTAAAGAACAGATCTATTGGGTTAAGAAGATTTATGACAATGTGAGAAAAAACGCGTCAAGCTATCTTTACTAATTGTTTTAGGTTCGGCCTATTCCTAAGGACAGCCTTATTCCGGGAGCCGCCGATGGATATACTTTTGATGCATGTAAAATCAAGAAATCTTTAGTACCCTGTCATTGACACTTTATTTTTTTACTTTCCTATGGATATGAACAGTCACTGTCCATGTTCCTAAATACCTGCAATGGCTTTTGAAAACATTCATCAAACTCGGCGGGCGTATTGAAAGATGCGAGCTAAGGAGCATTGATGAAGCTATGGTAAAACATCCAGACGTTGATGTCTTTGTTAACTGTAGTGGTCTTGGTTCGTTCAGCTTGAGCGATGTCAACGATAAGTCTATGTTCACTTTACGTGGACAAACGGTCTTAGTTCGCGCGCCGCATATTAAGGTGGGTCTTTTTACGAGACAGTTTGCAAAAATATGACTAACGCGCTATCTAGACTCAACATTATAACGATAGTACGTGTATCACCCACACCTATGTTATCACTAACCAATCGTATAGGCAACTTTTGTTGGACATATATTATACCTCGTAACGATGGCACCGTGATTTGTGGAGGAACAGTAGATCCAAACAACAAGTTGACAGTGCCTGATAAAAACATTGCTCAGGATATTTTGAAGCGTGTATATGAACTATGCCCTGATATTACACATGGAAAGGGCATCGAGGCTTTTGACATCATTTCACACAACGTTGGCTTCCGTCCAGCCCGTAAAGACGGAATTCGACTGGAAAAAGAAACCAGAGGTAACACTTCTCTCGCTTTTTTCTTTTTTCAAGTGGTCTGGTCTAAAATTTTTTTTTCTTAGTCGGGCCAAACGGTAAGAAGGTGGTGATTTGTCATAACTATGGTCATGGTTCATACGGTAAGCGAGTATTGAGCAAACCAGACATAAAGTCTAATTTTCTATAAACAAAGGATATCAATCTAGCTGGGGTTCTAGCCAAAGAGTAATTAAGCTCTTGAAAAATGGCCGTATTTCAAAGTTGTAAAAAAGACAATAAATGGATAAAAAAAGGAAGCGGGAGAGGCTAAAGAAATGTTGGTTTTTACTTTCAATAATAAAAACGGGTTAGAATGTTAGTGTTTGGGCGAGTCTGTCAAATGAATACGAGTGACAGCGGCATTGATATTTCCATTACGAGTAATGGCTCTTGCAGCAATGGTTGAAGTACGACGACGAAGAGCCACCGCCTCTTCTTCTTCAGGGGTCATGCCAAGCATACGATGCTCACGCACCATAGCTTTTTCAAATAATAGGTCAGGAAGTGTACACGTACCCAGCGCTCGACGCATGTGTGTTGTTAAGTAGCTAAGGCCAACCTGATATGAAGCATTCATCCATCCGAAACCTTCCCTTGGCACACATTTGAAGTCTGTCCCTACATTGCCATATTCGACTTCCACTTTATGAGATAAACTCACAACATCAAACTTTTCAGGCACCACGCCGTTAAAGTCGACAAAACCTTTAGTGATTCTAGAAGAAGAAAAAAGAGAAAAGGTCAGTCAACACAACCATACAGTATAACCAAACAACATACGTGAACAGCCATCGATAGGCTAGCCGCCTAGCAGTTTCAATCATGCCGTATTTGTCAAGGCCAGTCCAGGCTATCATCTGATGCGGTGCCCAGCCAAAGGGAAAGTCCCATTGTCGGTTAGGTCTTTCCAACGAGATAGTACCGCGTGAAGACTCTGTTCCGGAAACCAAGCCGCCCATGACTTCAAACTTTGAAAGCGAGTTTTTGACAATGCTTTGCGCTTGCTCATGGCTTGCGCAACCAGCCCAGAGAGCATAGAATGTAGTAGCACTCTCGTACGTTGTTTGTTCCTCTTTAATAGTATCATAATCGTAGTAGAGGGAGTCCTTCTCGTTCCATAGGTATTTGTTGATGCGTTCCTTACGATCGTTGGCCCTTGCTATCCATTCGTTTGCGTCCTGCTTGACACCTTCAAAGTCTTCCAAATGACCGCCCAGATGGTTTTTGATGGCGTCTGCAATATCCATCTCATACTTGTACAAAAGTGCATTGAGGTCAATAGTAGCCAAATTAGCGCAGACCTTATCAAATCTATATGTGGTATCATGTCCAGATTCTCTTACGGCACGGTCCTGTAAGAAATACTCATCTAATTCAGGTTCACTGATGGTCATGCTGTTGTATTTTTCGATAAAATCGTCCAATTCTATTTGATGCTTTTTAGCAAAGGGCTCTAGAATGTGTACAAAGTGAGATGCTTCTGTCTCTGGAGGAATACCAGAGCCGTCAGGACGGTAGCGTGAGAGCATTGTTTTTTTGTCCAAGCGCGGTTCAGCCATCCATACGTCCCAATACTCTTTAATAGCTGATTTGAGAACGCGGCCTAACCAAGTCTTGTTCTCTTGCTCTTTTTCGGGCGAAAGCTTTTCGTATACCTTGAGGGCCATATCGGTCAGAAAAGGAGGCTGTGAGCGTGCAAGGTAGTAGGATCGGTTGGCGTTTAAGATTTTTCCATAGTGTTTGATTTGATAGGCAAAGTTTTCGACCATACTGCGGACCAATTCAAGACGGCCGTCCTCCAATAACCCAAGAGCAGAGAAATAAGAGTCCCAGCCATACATTTCATTAAAACGGCCGCCAGGCACTACAAAGGGCTCACCTACGTAGGTATCCTTACCATCTTCTCCTTTTACTTTACACATCGCCAAGGTAAGTAAACCAGGGCGATCATTGATACTCTTGACATACTCAGCCGTGATGACTTTAGGTAGATACTCGACTTTCAAATTGAGATGTTTACGTACATTCGAAACTTTTGTGTAAAAATCAAAGGCTTCTTGATCGTCACAAGGAACATAGATTCTTGGATTTTGATTGGCTGATCTGTTTTTTGGGTCAGGACAGATCACTTCCAGCGAGTCCGCATCTATACGACGGGTCAAGCCATCCCAGAAATTGAATCGGATCATACGCGACAGACGGTCTACAGGATTTTCGTTCAGTCTGGCCTCATCTAGCACAATATGCTTTCTTCCGTAGTCGTTGGCAAGCGCCAGCTCCTGAAGTAAATTCGAAAGCATGTACGTGCCACGGATGTCAATTTTTCGATAGCCTCCGGAATCGGCAGTACCTAAAGACATTGTTTTGGGTCCCAGATCGTTAATAGTGATTTGAAAGTCTCCGTCCGTGTCTTCTTGTTCTAGAATCTTGCGCTGTGTTTCCTCGACATCAATCAGAAAACGATGAGCTTTATTCTTATCGTCTAAAATAAAGCATGGTTGAGTTCACATCGGCTCGTTTGAAAAAGAAGTGTATTAATTACCGTGTGAAGCACGACGCTTTCGAGTGCCTTCAAGATTGCTAGACTGGCCGCCTCCTAGTTGACGACTTCTCTAAAAGATGAATTGAACGAGTATCAGAAATACTGGATTTAAGCCCATATAAACTTCTATTTACGGTATGGGTTCTTGTCCTATGTCTTGCATTATCACCTGTGGTATAGTAAGTAGAGGCAGGAGCATGCACATCATGATAGATATCCGCACTAGGTAGGTTTGACATGCCAGAATTCTTTAGGAAAAAGAAAAAGAAAAAAAAAAGGGGGGGGGAGGGAGAGGGGAAACAACGTAAAACAGGTTAGATACGGATACGTCATTAAGGCGTTCAAGTCTAGAGTGAGAACAAAGGCATAACCGTGTTTAGAAAAAATACAAGCTCGGAGTTTCCTTCTTTTCTTCACCCGAAAGGAATAGAGTTTCTTAGGTTTTGCTTTCTATAAAAAAAAAAAAATGGTTGATCTTGCAATTGCTGACCGTCTTCGATCCTTTGAAACAGAAATTACAGAAAAGTACAGAGAAACTCCTGGAACATGCAATGAAAAAAAGGTAGTCTAGAAGAAGAGAAAGTTCTTTGTCTTTAACCGTCCTTGAAGAACCTTCCAAAGCCTCGCCAATCGAAAGAAATAGCACTGGACGATGTCTGCCCAAAAGGCTTTGACGCTCTTAAACAACACAAAGTAAAATCGTAAACGGCCAAATACAACAGATCTATCTGACGCTTTTCCCCTATTCAGACCCAAAAAAAAGAAAAAGGTGTCGATCTTGCAAAAGCTGAAGATGAGAAAAAAAAAGTAAAAAGAAATGACATTCATAAGGCTGTCCAACCCAACCCTTTGTTTTTAGGGAAACGAATACTTTAAAAAGCAAGATTATCGCAATGCAGAGCTTCATTATACTAAGGCCATTGAGCTCAATCCTCACGCTTCTGTTTTTTTTGTCAATAGATCGATGGTGTATTTGAAGATAAAAGAGTAAAGAAATAGAAAAAACAAAAACAAAAAATCAATTGCTTACAGTTAGTTTAGATACGAATTGGCCAAAGTAGACGCTAAGAGAGGACTTGGTATTGACCCAAACAACGTTAAAGCTTTGTGGAGACTCAGCACTGCCTATAAGCACCTTGGAAAGCTAGAGTCTAGCTTATCTGGTAAGAGTCTATACATGAAACTGTATATTCGTTAAAAAAGGTGTATCCACGCATTTTAGTGTTGAAAGCTGCTATAAAACTAGACCCTAAGAACACGTCGCTAATAAAAGACATGCAAGAGATAGAACAAGCGATATCGGATGAAAAGCATAACCATTCCAAAAAAGTGCCCATCAATGTCATCAACGACACGTTTGACCTGGAACGCTTTAAAGAATCGATCCAAAAAAGCTCACCACAGCCTCATGGATCCAAAACAATACCAGCCAAAAAAGTGTCCTGGCAGTCAGCTATTGCTATCGAGCCTAGCAATTCCATAAAAAAAGAACAGCTGCCTCCAGTGCCTAACCAGAACCCAGAGATTTGCAGCAAAAATAATGCAAAGGAAACGACAGTCCTTGACAACAGCCTATTTTTGACAGCCAAGGAGCCTACAAAGAGGGATGTTGGCCAAAAAACAAAAGCTAACAACAACCCTTCCTTAAACCTAGAGCTAGCAGACCCCAAGGCAGCTACTGCCAGCAAGAAAACGATAGAGAGTAAAAACAGCCTTTTAGACTCTAGTTTTACTCGTGACGGTACCTCGCAACAAGAGATAGCCCTCGACAACAAGCCATTCCTTTTCAAAAAAGAGACCGCTAGAAAATCACCCATGATTCAAGTGATTGAGTCCATATCACCAGAAAAAGAAGTGTTTCTGCCTCCATCTGTACCCAAGTCTACACCTGCGCCTTTGATCAAATTATCTGTACCCCAAAGTAATTATGAGTTTGAGCGTGATTGGAAAACCTGCAAATCAAGAGGTGGAGACCTTTTGTATCAATACTTTCAGGTAGAAAAAGAAAAAAAAAAAGAAGTTATAGCCGACTCTTGTATTCATTCACTTTACCTAGAACATCCCACCTACCTCTTTTTCTCGACTGTTCAAATCGTCTTTGGAGTCCAAATACTTTGAAGACATCCTAGACATACTCTCTACTCAATATACTGCAAATAATACCACCGAGGACATTTTCCATGTATTAGAAGGACTTTCAACTGTAAGACGATTGGATATGCTTGTTATGTTTTTAACTAAAAAACAAGCCAAAGGTAACTAAAAAAAAAAAAAAAAATTATTCGGGCTTACAATATTTCGTCTAGATCTTCAATTTTTATTTGAAAAGGTGAAACTTTCAAGTGTTGACCCTGACAGGCTACAGAACGTAGCCAAGAAGTATACTATCAGCATTTAAAAAAAAAAAAAGAAGGGCAGCAGCAATAGATAAAGGCAGACTCTTTAACTTTTTTTTTTTTTTTTTCATTTGAATAAATGTGTGTATATGTACATATATATACGTTTAGAACGACGTAAATTCAAATAATTTGTTCTTAAAAAGAAAGACGCTAAAGTAGTACATAAATGACATAAAAAGACCCAAAGCTCATGATCTCCGAAGCTCCTGGAATATTGGGGTTATTATTTGATCGAGTCATTTATACTTGCGCTTTTTATAAATCCTTGTTTCTCCTTTATACATTTTTTTTTTTTCCTAGCTATAGGAAATAACAATAAAAATACACAGGCTATTCATGGTTCAATCTGTTCGCTCTAGACAGAGTTTCGCAGAATCAAAAGCATCGAAAGAAAACTATACAGCTATTGTTCAACCTGATGTCAGGAGAATCTCACAAGAGGCCGGACCGTTTGTTTTGAATCCTGCGTTCATTTCACACAATCGAGCTTCATCTACCCCGACATTGATGCATCGTCCTGATCTGGGCGAAATAGATTCTGAAGATCAGGCAGCTTTAGAAGCAGAGATCACAGCCAGGAGAGCAGCTCGTCGAGTGTTTAGAAAAACCCACCATACAGAAGACGAAGAAGATGAAGAAAATACAGTGATGATTGGTACTCGAGTATCGGAAGGGCATCGAAACTATCAGTTAATGTGAGTGATTTTTAGATAGTCATGAAAAAACAGCCTGTTTGACTTTTTCTGTATAAAAAGGTATGATATGTTGACGGGCATTCGAATTGCAGTAAGTGTCTTTTGGGATTAAAGAAAAAGCTCGGTTGACCCAAATATATATAGGTAGGTCGAGTGTCTGCAAAAATACGTAGAGAGTTGACTGAAGACGATTTTACTGCTGCTCATAAATTGGTGTTTGATGTGTAAGAAAAAGAGAAATAGACTTTTGGTGACACTTACCGTTTTTGAACAGTACGGGTAACGAATTGACACCAGGTGTAAAATACGATTTTAAATTCAAAGACTATGCACCTTGGGTCTTTCGTTATTTAAGGGAGCAATTCCATATCGACCCAGCAGACTATATGGTAAGGATTCACAGATTAGCCCCTACTGTGTTTTGCTGATCCTCTTTCGATTAGATGTCGCTCACCAACAAGTATATTCTAAGTGAATTGGGCTCACCGGGAAAAAGTGGGAGTTTCTTTTATTACTCCCGTGATTATCGATTCATTATAAAAACAATACATCATACAGAGCACAAATTTATGCGAAAGATACTCAAGGACTATTATAAGGTAAACATGTTTATTTAAAAGATGGCTTGCTTCAACCCAATTAAAAAGTCATAAATAGCATGTATGCAAAAACCCACATACCTTATTATGCAGATTCTATGGTCTTCATCGTATCAAATTACCTCATGGAAGCAAAATTCATTTCGTTGTCATGGGGAACGTACTGCCCAGCAATAAAGATGTACATGAAACCTATGATATCAAAGGCTCCACTTATGGAAGAATCACGAGCGATCAAGAGATAGAGAGAAACTCGCATGCTGTACTCAAAGACTTGAATTGGGTCAACAAAAAGAAACAGCTCGAGCTTGGCTTACAAAAGAGGTCTGTCTTTTTGAACCAGCTGCGTAGAGATGTACAGGTAACAATAGCAAAAGCTGTACCGGGGAGGCTTTGGAGATACTAAAGCCTATAGGAAACAGTTACTGTCAAGACTCAATATCATGGACTATAGTTTGCTTATCGGAATCCATGACATTGTTCGTGGCAATACGGAAAACATTCGAGATTGCCATTTAAGGTTTGTTCAACCCCACGCAAAAGAATTTGGAAGGACCATGTCGAGAAGCCGAGGCGAAAACAGGGCAGAGATGATCAGAAAGGCCTTCCGGTTATCTAACCCAGTTCAGCTGGATGCCTCTCTGCTACCAGAAACGTTGTTTGATGAGTAAGGCACGAATAGTATAGATGTTTTTGTTATAGGCTAAACTATATCCTTAGGAGAAAGTACTGCATCTTTTATTCGGAAGAAGGTGGCTATCGCTCCACTGATGACGAAGATCGCCTTACAGATCAAGTATACTATCTTGGAGTGATCGATATCCTGACACGCTACAGTTTTGTCAAAAAAGCAGAACATTTCCTGAAAAGTTTTACTCAGAATAGGGAGACCATATCAGCCATCGAGCCTCATTCCTACGGAGAGAGGTTTATCAAATTTATAGAGCAAACAGGCCTTAGGAACCCCAAGAAGGATAAATAGTTCATTCCTTGTAAATACCCGCTTATTTTATATACAATCACTATAGTACACATATACACACCCACACACACTATGAGAGCATCGATACTCTAAAATAAAGATAAAATAAACAAACACATGGCTTACAATAGACAAAAGAATTTGTTTTATAATATAAAATGCTGGTTACACATTTTTTTTTTTTTGGTGAGACAAAGACTCTCGTAAATAGAAAATAACTCCATCCTGCATACCTTTTTAACGTATCTTGCCAAGGAAATCCAAGTAAAAAAAGTGCTTTTCTTTGTAATTTTTGCTTCTCTTTTCTTGTTTTTAAAAAAGACATTGGTAAGCGGTGAAGCCATTAGACTGTAAAAAAAAAAAAAAAAAAAAAAAAAAAAAAAAAGATTTCGTATTGCCAGCCTTCACCAAGACATTCAAGGCTGTTCGTACTGTCTGTCAAAAATATAGATACGAGCAAAAGATTGACAGAGAGTGAGGTATTGTAAGTACCAAAGTCGATTTTTACTCAAAACAGAGAAAGTATAAGAAGATGCATGTACACGTTGTATAGAAAGCCTTTGCTTTTTGAAAGGTAACACCAAGATTTGCCAAGGATCCAACAGTAGCAATGATTGGCTAAATTTGTTGCAGAAAAGCTTACAATGATATTCAGCATACCATTCTTGCTCTCACTCCACATTTACCTGATCCACCTAGTAAAAACACAGTGGCCCTCACTACAAACAATTCAATATGCTTCACAAGCGTTCCCATTGGCTATTCTCATCTAGGTTTTATTCAACCAGATGGATCAGACAGAAACAAGAGTAAAGGCCTTTCCTTTTTCTTTCTAACAAAACAAAGCGCGATGCAATCAGACTCTAGATTTTCTACCAAAGAGCAGAATACAAAATCTTGGCATGTCCTATTTCCTGATAGAACGATGAGGAGGAGGTTCAGGGCAATCTTTAGCGGTTGCTGAATAAAAAAAAATTTCAACCTATTTTTAACTTTCAGTTTCACGGTGCTATTAAGTCACCGGTGGATGGCCAACTCTCTTTGGGGGTTTTTTTTTATTACTGTGAGACCGGATGCTCACCAGGAGTTTCAAATACACCTTAAAAAAGACATTTGGATTTGAGAGTCAATAAAAGAAAAAAAAAAAAAAAAAAAAAGAGAAAACAGTGCATTTCTTTTTATTATTTATTTATTTAAAAACAACCATTATTATGTCTGGTTTCATTTGTCAATGGGAATCTTGCCAGGGCTTTTTTGACTCGGCCGAAAGTCTTTACAACCATTTATCGGATGAACATGTTGGCAGAAGGTCTACAAACAATCTATGTCTAAAGTGCTGTTGGAATGGCTGTGGCACAATCGCAATAAAAAGAGATCACTTAGCCAGTCATATCAGAGTTCATTTACCACTGAAACGTAAGAGAAAAAGAAATACAAGCCGTCTGTTTACTCATTCTATCTTTAGCCCATACTTGTGTAGTAAGATAACAGGTCAACAAACAAACAGAAAGGAGTCTAACCGTTCGTATCAAAGATTTGTAAAAAGGGCTTCAAAAGACCACAGGATTTGAAAAAACATGAAAAGATCCATACTGAAGAGCATCAATGTAAAAAGGGGGGAGGAGTCTAAGAGAAATGTATACTAAATCCATTATCAGCATCTTTGCTTAGCAAACAGCCTGGATACAAACCCATCAGAAGAAGAAGAAAAGTAAACGCAGCACACAGCCCCAGTCCACCTTTTCATGTATCGAGTGAAGGTAAATGAATCCAAGAGTGTTTATATCTATTTTTTGCTATTCCTTCTCGGGTTCTTATTTCCCTATCGCTGTTTAGACTCAACCACAAACTCGGATTTATCTTCACTTACTTACAGCTCTCCTGTATTCGCAGGCAAATACTCTCCTATGGAAAGCAACAGCCCAATAAAAGAAAACACAGGCGAGTATAAGGGATCGATGGACAGCTATGTACAAGGGGTACTTCACAACCAAGCCTTTACAGCTTACGATTCTGGTAAGAGACATCCGCCTTTTATATATATATATATATATATATACTCAATGTTATTGTTAGAGTTGATCAATCGATTGAACTCAATTGAACCCACCATCAATTATATGGACAATTTGAATTGGTCTGTGCCGACAGAAGCAGAATCTGGCCCAGTGCTCCAGAATTGGCTTGAGCAACTGTCAGATAACGTACGAGTGGAAGAAGAGCCCAAGCCAAGAGAAGGCTATAGCGCCACCTTTTCGTCTTTTATGAACGACCCTCAGGATGCACTTTACCCTACTCTGGGGAGAATAGAACAGAGCTCGTTCATATCGTTAGCAGAAAACAACTTTGAGTCCTCTGTCCATCCTCCAACGATGACTGGTTCTTATGTTGACATGATCAGCCCTCAGATCAGCGCGATCACCTCGAGCCCGGTACAGATGAATGAAAGAGACCAAGTAAATCTTGGCGCACAGTTTTGGCCTACGGGCGGGGAGGTAGCAGAGACTGCTTTTGGCTCACAATCCAGCGGAGGCCAACCTGCTGAACAGGCCAACCCTCTGTTCCAGATAAACAAAGAGGTAGTCTATAAAGTCATACCCACCATCAATTCTACCAGCACATTCACCAACAAGAAAGACATTGTACACATGATGAACGTCTTTTCTTCCCCTGACAATGACATCAAAAAGAAACCCACCCAACCCAACTCAAAAGAGGATATCAAAACACAGCTCATGTGTCAGACATTTGAAGAAGAAAGCCCGGTATCGCCTTATGCTGACTTGGTGGACATGATTGGCCATATGAATATCAACGAGCAAGATTATACCAAACCACAAGAAACAGCCTGTTCCTAGAAACAACGGGAGGGTTTTTCTTAAAACACTGTACATACTCTTTGAAAAAATAAAATCCAAAAAAAAAAAAAAATCAAAATTATGACCAAGAAATTCTTATCCATCTATGAGTATGAAAAATAAACAAGTCAAAGCAAATTACTTTTTAAAAGAAAACGCCACAGATTCATCTACACCCCCTTTGTTTCCTTCTTTTCTCTTTTTTTTTTTTTAAAACCCATTTCAAAAGCCATCCCTTTTTGGAAAAAAAATTAGCCGCGACCTTGGTTTTGTCCGCGTTACAAGTTGTTTTTTAAGTTGGTTTGTACAACAGAAGATTTTCAAGCGAGTTGACTCATGCGTGCGTTTTTAAGAACGCCTTTCTTTTCATACAAGAGTTTTGGTTTAGAAACCAAATGACTACACAGTCGGTGCACACATACGGATGATTTAAAGAACTGTGGATGGATCGGTCCATGGCTATTTTCAAGAGATCCAGTTTCACTTTTATGCAAAAGTGATCGATATACTTAAAATGGCTACATAAGACTATGCATCATCGGGAGTAGTAGAGTCAAAACAGGAATGAATTTAATCAAAGGGCAAAGCTATATCAAACTAGTGCAACATGTTTTAATCAAACATAGCAGCTGTAGTAAAGAGACAAAGCTGAATCTAGAACATGAACAAAAAAAAAAAAAAAAAAAAAAAAAAAAAAACTCGTAACAAATGTTGTTTTATTATCAAAGGAAACCATTGTCCTACACAAAGGAGACACCAATATCATACGTTTACTTTTTTGTATTGAACTTTCTTCTCTCCTTTTTCTTTCAAGCAAAACATCGAATTCTATCAATCCACCCAAAGCTTAACAATGGCTATTAAGCAAGATATTTTACTTCAGGTCGAAAAAGACTTCCAAGTCACCGAAGCACAGCTGAAATGTGTTATGGATAAGATTCAGGACGAAATGAAGACGGGTTTGGAGTCTAAAGGAAATCACCAACAAACTGAACTTAAAATGATTCCTTCTTATGTTACTGGTATATATATATATATATATATATAAAGAGAGAAAGGATTGTCTTTTACATCCTTTTTGCTTTTTTGGGTATCAGGTTACCCTACAGGAGAAGAAAAAGGGACTTATCTGGCACTTGAGATCAGTGGTATGGATGTATATGTCTGCCAGGTGAAGCTTAAAGGTGAAGGAGGAAAGTTGGCTATCAATCAGTATCAATATAGGATACCAGACGATCTGACAGCAGGAGAAGATGTTACTGTGCTTATTGACTACGTGGCTGATTGTGTCAACGATTTTCAACAGAGAGTGGGTGCGGATCGCCATCAGGTCTATGCTATGGCTATCAGTGTGGGTTTTGCTGTTTCACAGACAGGTCTAGACCAAGGAATCATTGTCGCCCTGGAACACGGGTTTGATTTCCCTCAGGTGATTGGCTGTAATGCGGTAGACCTACTGGATGGTCGATTCAAAGCAAAGGGTTTGAAGGTCAAGATTGTTGCCATGGCAAACGGTAATACATCACAAAAACAAGTTTGATTTTTTTTTCTAAAACGAATCCAGATGGTGTCTGTACTCTACTGGCCCATGCTTATCAACATCCATCGACGCGTATTGGAGTGATTCATAGTGCTGGCACCAATTGCGCCTATTACGATACGGTCGCCAACGTCAAACAGCTTCATTCGTTTCAACAGGAGCAGGAGATGATTATCAATACAGAATGGTGTGGTTTTGGCTCAAGATACTTGCCATCTACGCAGTTTGACGACCTTCTGGACTTGCAATCTAATAATCCAGGTATTCATCGGTTTGAAAAGATGACAACAGGTATGTATCTGGGTGAAATTGTACGCCAGGTGTTGATCTACTTGATAAACCATCACGTCTTGGCCTTTGATACCCGACTGCTGAATATACCCTATCAGTTTGATACCAGCTACATGTACGTATGTGAGACTGATGAAAACGAGTTGGACGACATACGCATTCTGCTAGAGGAGATCTTTCATGTCGGCAAAACCACCTTGACCGATCGAAGACTTGTTCAACGCGTATGTGAATGGGTTGGTTATCGTGCCGCTCTCTTGGTAGGCACATGTATAGCTGGTGTCATCCAGTACACTTTACATCGAGGTGTAGGTTTGGATCTAGAAAATGGATTGGCTATAGGTTAGAAAAGAGTCTACAAAACGTTAATACTCATCCCCTTTCCTCTGTATCTTTAACCTCTTTTACTTTTTTTTTTTTTTTTTCCCCCCTCCTCTCCCTTCTCCCTCTCTCCCCACTTCCTCCTCTTTTTATTTTTTATTTTTATTTTTTTCTCTCAATGTTATTTTAGCTATCAGCGGAGACGTTTACAAAGAATATCCCATGTTTCATCACCGAACGTGTGAAGCGATCAGTGATAGAATACCAAAAGAAATCACAAACAAATTATCGGTGGACATCATTCAACATTCACGGATTGTTGGTGCTGCGATTGTAGCCATGATGGCAGAAAAAATGAGTAGAAGCTTACAGCTTTAGAGAGAGAGAGAGAAAGAGAAATCTTTTCTTGCTCTTTATTATACAATTCTTGAAAAAAGAAAATGACAAAACAAAAAAAAGCAAAAATAATAATAATAGCAATAAAGAAATAAGATAAAACCAGAGTAATCAAAGTGGATTGATCGTTCTTTAAGAACACTATGTTTTTTTTTTTTTTTTTTTTTTTTTGCTTTTGCTTTTTTTTTTTTTTTTTTGTATGTGTGCTGTATATAAAAAAAAAACTTTTTTTTTTTTTTAAAGGGGGATTTGGTTCTATGTACTTCATTGTGCTTGGTAATAGTGCGTGTATATGAGTGCTTTGTTTATAAAAGAAAAAAAGGTGGTGTGTATATATATATGTGTGTGAGTGTGTGTGTGTGTGTGTATGCGAATAAGAATGATAAAAATGGAATCAGACGCTATTTTCTAAACTTTTTGGCTAGGCGTAGGTACAGTTTTGGCTTTCACAAAAGTAGGGTTTGGACGTGTCGTAGGACGTCGATAGTTGTTATTGGGTTTTCTTTCAAAGGTGCTGTTGTTATTGTAATTCTGGTTTCGATTTTGGTTATTGTTATGACTGAATCGGTTGCCTACAGGATAATTGTTATAACGTCGTTCCTCAGCAAGGACCGTGTGACCGTTGGCTAACAGAACCTTGTGTTGAGCCAAAGCTTTAGGTACAGATTCATGCGAAATAAATTCAAGGAAAGCACAGCTTCGGTTCTTGGTGAGGTTGGCATATTTAACAGGTCCAAAGATTGTAAAAGCCTCTTTGATCTGTTCTTCTGTGGCAGTATCGTGGATCTGTTTTACGAAAATTTGTGTAACAAAATCTAAGACGGTTTAGCATCAGTTTCTTATTTTTTTTTGGGGGTACCTTTGTTACGAGGGCCTTGGTTCTTGTAATAGACGCTGTTAGGAGGGATAGTATGGGTTTGAGTTTGGTCTGGCTTGACCACATGCTTGGGTTGTGCTTTAGGGCCGTTGGGTTTCACTGTTTCTTCCCCCTTTGCAGTTTTGAAAGGCTTGACAGGAACAGTGAGAGATATCTCTTGAATATCGGACGAGGCAGGTTTTTCTGCTTCTGAAATAACAGGGGAGGGTGCCTCAGGGGTAACTGGGGCAGAGAGTTCAGGACTTGTAGTGCCAGTAGAAGTACCAGGTACGCTGGGTATAGTGGCTGCTGCTGTGAGGTTGGCCCATGTTTTGGTAGATCCCTGTTTGCTAGGTTGTTGTTGCTCAACTTCCTGCTTAACTTCTTGATCAGTATTTCTTGGCTCCAGAGGGGTACTCTTCGATTCAAGCAAGCTCTTGTTATCATTGTCAGTTGGCTTCGTGATCTTGGAAGGTATGGGTGAGGTTATTACAGGTTCTGCAACATCGGATACCACCGAGCTGTTCTTTTCCCCTTTAGATTTTTCTAAAATAGTTTCTTTCGGGCCTTCAATAGCATCTTCTGTTAAGTTTAAGACCTTGACAGGAATATTACAAACTTGAGGCACAGCCTCATCTGATTCCTCTTCCTCACAGTGGTAATAATCTATATTGACCTCATCTTTCAAGAACCGAAAGATGTCGTTCAACACGTAGTATCCGTTAGGTTGTGTAGCCAAAAAGAAGGTTTGACTGAACTTTTGAGACGCGTTGGTCTGATTACACATTTCGCCCAAAACATGAACAATAATACCGTTGTTGGCCGATAATTGGCTATCCACCTGAGTAACCAAAACCTTACAATCTTCAAAGTTGCATTCCTTTAGTTTCTTGCCAATTTCCTATACATTCACCATTCTTTAGACATCGATCGCATAACCTCTTTCTCTTTCTTTTTCTTTTTTTTTACCTCTTGTCCACTAGCCATTTCAGTTGGCACACCTTCGTCACCTCGAGTGAAAAGAGAGTCTTTTTTATAAAAGGCAAAAAGACGATCAGGTCTTTTGTTTAGAAATGTGTAATATTCGCGTACGAAAATGAGGCCGACATCTTGCGCAGATTGGACAAGTGTCGCTTCTTTTAGTGGTGCTTGAACTACAGTGGCTGCCATTTTTTTTTTTTTTTTCTGGATGGTTTTTAAACAAAAGAAAAAGAAAGAAAAAAACCTAAAAAAAATAAAGAACAAAAGACAAGTTTTCAATCAATAAATAGAAAAAAAAAAAAAAAAAAAAAAGCAGGAGAAGAATGGCTCGCTGGATAAAAAATTTTCTTTTAAAAAGTCTATTATGTTTCTTTTCGATCCGCCAAAAAGACAAGGCCTTTAATTCGTCTCGCTTGTATTTTTTTTTTTTTTGGTTTTAAGTGTATTGGTTCTATTCGCTGGAAACAGTCAAGGTAACACTGTAGATCGTATACATCTTTGAGGGGCTTTTTTTTTTTGGCTTGCTCATCTTTCCCCCCTGTCTCCTTTTTTTATTGTATCTATTTTTTAAGTTTTTTTATGTATTTTATTTACTTGATATTTTCAATATATGTATCTATATATGTGTGTATGTGTATACATAAATGTATTCGTATTGCTAACAAATGAATTTAGATACATAAAAGGGGTGTGTGTGTGTGAATGTGTGAATGTGTGTATGTGTGTGTGTGTGTGTGTGTGTGTGTGTGTGTGTGTGTGTGTGTATGTGTATAGGTAGAAAATGCACGCTTTGGAATAAGACTGCCTTTCTAATCATCGTATTGGGAGGTTACAACCTTAGCAAAACTAACCATGTCATCAATAAGTGAAGGTTGTATGATATGAAGCAAATCTAAAGTACAGCTGGTTCTACGGTAGTCTTTTTTTTTTTTGTTTACAATAATGTGTTACTGAGCTGTATTAGACTTGTAATTGTATTACGTACCATAACTGTCTTTGTAATCACAGGCACAATTTTCTAAGAGCGAAAAGTCCAACGGACAATGCGATTTGTCTTTATAGGTATAGGCTACGTCATTGAAAAAATGAAGATCTTGTTTTTTCAAAAATAACGCTGTGGCAATTGTTCTCACAGCAGAGTCGGTCCACCGCTCGTAAAAAAAGCCGCCGACAAGGTCCAAGTAGTAGAAAAAGGTGCGATACTGCTCAGACTTTAGAAAGTCTAGACTGACAATCTCAAAGCTTGTGGATATCTGACACATGTTGTATTCATCTTTTGAGTCTACCAGCCAAGAGTAGACCGAGTTGGCTGCTGGTTCGATTAGATGAGGGTATAGGCTGGTAAAATGAGTAGCGACGGGCCATAGACTAAAGAGCGTCATTTCATTTGTTGATTTATCTGTCAGAGAAAAGCCTAGTATCACAAATTCAGCCAAGGGTGCACCCGACAATAATAATGCGGATTAGTGTTTACCTATTGTTTTGTTATTTTTCTGCATGGTTACAAAAGGATCGTTTCTAAACATTTCACAGTTGTAATGAGAGCCGGCATCGACACGCCAGACATAGTCTACATCATCGAATAGAGGGTGATGGAAGAACAGACCTGATTGGTATCTATTTGGGTTATAAGTGGACCGTCACCTCCCGCCACAAGTTTTCCAATTCAAAATACCTTAGGTAGTTGCTATAAGATGGTCTTCTCATTTTTTGATATTCCAAATCCCTAAAGTTAGTGAACAGCGTCTGGGATCGCACACTATCAATCCAAGAAGGATAATTCCAAGAATCCAGATCAACCTGACCAAAGTAGACTCGATCTGGATCAGAAACAACTCTTTTCATATACTTTTTGAATTCCGGACTAAACTTTTGATTGTTGAGAAATATCCAAGGATAGCTTACGTTCAGGCGACCGTTGAATCTTTCTTCGATACTTTTGACTGTGGCCTTTGCTTTAAACAGATCCTCGTTTCGAGTCATCATATAAAAGGCGCCTTTGACCAACGTGTAGTTCCATACATCATCTCTTAATTTTGTATCTGTCATCAGTAAAGATTGGTTGAGTCCGTAAAGATGTCCGACTTGCTGACTTTCGGGCACAGGGCTTTCTTTGACTACAGGAGCAGGTTTACATATTTTCTTGATGATACTTTCCAAATCAGCCGTTGTAGGTCGTGAAGGGTATAAGATGGCAACGATCAAGGTGACAATAAAAAGGCCAGAGGTTATAAAAATCACTGCTTTTCCACATAAAACTCTTTTACAGAAAGACATTACAAAACTAAAGAAAAAAAAGAAAAACAAAGAGAGAGAGAGAGAGAGAGAGAGAGACAAGACTCACTATCAATGAAAAAGATTTGATTTTTACAAAGTCTTTTTGTTTAGGAATGTAATAAGGTTTAATTAAATTGCTCATAAAGCATCAAAGCGGAGAGACATTCTTTTTCCCCTTCTACGTTGTTTGTTTATTATTATTGTGATTATTAGTAGTATTTACGGTAGAAAGTCAAAATCGTGAATTTCCATTATTGTTTTAGGCTGACTTTCATCGTCGGTTTGTTTCTTCTGCACAAGAACAACGGCTTTTGTTTTGTTGAATTGAACTTTCCATGCTATTTTTGAAGATTGAGTAAAGTTACGTATCAGGCTTCCATGTTTGATGTCCCATAATTTTATTTTGCCATCATTGGATGCGCTGAGGATATACTGTTCGTTAAATTGAAGGCAGTTGATAGCTCCATCATGTGCAGAAAACTGTTGCAGACATTCAAAGGTCTTTATATCCCATACCCTTAGACATCCATCCGAACCACCGCTTACTAGGACTTTATCTGTCAACTGTAACTGGCCTACCAAAGAAGTATGACCGTGAAGCACAGCCAGACACTCTCCTGTTTCTACTGACCAGATCCGGATATGGGCATCCATGGATCCTGTGGCAACAACCGTTCCGTTCGTAACGATGGCATAGATTTGCAGCGTATGGCCAATTAGCACATGCCGACATCGCCCCGTCTTCAAGTCCCATATCCGGCCAGTAAAGTCGTATGATCCTGAGACACACGTATCCCCGTTGATATCCACACACCGCACACTCCCCAAATGCCCCACCAACACATGCAACAAAAGACCGCTTTGAATATCCCACACTCGCAAGGTCATGTCTCTTGATCCGGTCACTGCCAGGTTCTTATCTTTCACTTTCAGACATCGAACAGTTGATGTATGGCCCCGAAGAATATGTCTCAGCTGTCCGTTATTCAAGTTCCATACTCGAACATCTCTATAACGTATGCTTTTAGAATTTTGCGTGCGCTTTCTTTCGTATACCTATCACAACCGCCTGAAACCAAGACCCGTTCAGAGTCAGGATTGTCTTCATCTCCCTTATACTGTAAAGCCCAAACACCACCTTCGTGTCCTTCTAGAGTTCTGATTTTTTTCCCAGTGTTTGTATCAAATACTTCCACACGATGATTGTCGCAACCTACGACAGTATATTGGTTGTCAAACTGTAGGGAAGTCACCAGCCCTTGTGAGATTCCTCCCTCCACAGTTTTCACCCTGCCTCCTCTTCTCCAAGCACGCTCGATACTGAACTGTCGCCTAAAGTGCTCTCGAAAAGACCTCGATCCGTCCTGAAGGTATTCATTCCTTTCACACATTGTTTTCCATATCGTTTCATGCTCTATCAGACAATGCCAATAGCGTGAGGTACATGCAGCTTGCGTTAGTGTTGTTGGACTGTCGATATACAAAAGAACCTTGAGGGCGAGCTCCACTGGCAGTTCTTTCAAAAAATCCACTTGAAGTCGTGGGACGATAAGACTATTAAGAAAAGTGAGCTGATTATTGTTGCAGTGTTTGACCACTTCAGATAAAAACGTATGTCGCTGAGAAGCTGGGAGCTTTTGAAAAGAAGAAACCAGATTAGAAATGCTGTCATTCAATACCGAACAGTCCAAGTTGAGTCTATGGGGTACTGGGCTGTGGGTGGGCGGAGTGGCGGGTGGCGATATAGATCCGGGATTGATTTTCATTTTTGAACTGAGGAAAAAAAGTAAAAAAGTAAAAAAAATAAAAAAACAAAGCTTTTTTTTTTTTTTTTTTTTTTTTTCTTTGCTTTTTAGCTTTTATTTGTTTTTAGCTTTTTATTATTATTTTATTCTTTCTGTTTATTTATTTTAATTATTATCGTTGTTTGTTTGTTTTTTTTTTTTTTTTTTTTTTTTCCTCAATGGCTTTTTTTGTTATTGTTATTCCTAAAATGTTCGTCATATGACTGTAATCAGAGCTTTCAGTCCACGAATTGAACAATGATTCCTCTCTTTTGGATCTTTATTTGTGTAACTACCATAGACCATGCACTTGAACAAAAGTGGTTTTCCCTTTACCTTTTGGCAATAATTCCAGGGTAGCCTTGTTGACTAAATTTAAACACGAGATGGGCTATTCACCCACTTTTTTTTTTTTTTTTATTTTCGCGATAATACAAAAACGAACTGCATGCGTTTAAGAGAAGAACGTCCCAGACATTGTTTATTGAAAGATCAACCGACACTGTAAATTAGCTTTGAATTATTACTAAACAGAAAGACTTGAAAAGGTTTTCCAACAGGACTGTATTTAGCATGTTGAGTAATACTAGCGTTCCCAATTGATTTTTGTTTTAAGTAACACGCACGCTCCAGAATAGTTTTTCGGTCTAAATAAAGACTGTAGCGGATCTGCACACCCTTTCGTTCTGTTTACGGAGTAATCAATAGCGTGTATCTATGTCGGTCCGTTGAAATCCGTTTTTTTTTTTCGGTGCTCAAAAAATGAAGATTCGGAAAGGGTTCCTTGGCTGGTGCTTTGTATGAATCAGTGACTACTGCATATTACATTTTGAATGGAGTTTCTTCTTGGTAGTCTTAGAAAGGTCAAAAGAGTTATTTTTTCTTTTTTTTTTTTTTCTTTTTTTAGATTGCTTGTCAAACTCTCTTCTACCATAAAGTATCTATAAGAAAGAATACGAGTGTTGAACGTATGGAGTATATATCGAACTTGATGATTTTGTAAAATTCATACCTTTTTTTTTCTACCTGTGAAGTTCATTTTGGATACTGCTTTTAGCTACAGTACTTTAAATGCTGGGATTTCTATATCCTCTAAAATAACGTTTAAAGGTGCGGGCTATTTGCTTCCGATAGAACCATATATGTATATATGTTGAGATCAAGCAGTAGACTCTTCAGCTTTAGAAGGAGATGCTACAAAACCGAAATATCTTACAAAAAACTTCTTCATTGAGTCTCTGATAGCAACATCTTTCATATATAACTAAACTGTTTTATAAACTAATACTTGATGTTTACCACAAGAAAAAAAAGCTACAAGACTTAGTCTGAAGCTTGTTCTTAAGTGGCGACATTCAAGTAAAGTATAAGATAAAGACTTGTTTGTGACTAATTGGCTAGAATAAGATACGCAAGTTCAACATGTATCCCAACATGACTGCGTATAGTAATTTTTTTCGACGTGTTGGTTATAAAAATCGCCAAACGTTGTCTTGAAATATCCGTCGCAACAACTTCTCAAGATTTGTTATCTTTTGTGTATATAGGCTCCTCATATACAAAAATAGCTGTAATAAACTAGATAGTATTAAACCAAAATCTTTGTCACAACTTTTTGAGGCGCGAGAAAGACGGGAAGGCGTGCTTTGGCTTGTTTCCTAAAAGCAAAAAGAGACACGTCTACCTATTAATACCACGTTTCTTTTTCATGCAACACTTTACTAATAACATCAAATCAATTTCATATAACGCGAAAAGTATAGCAACTAATACTGGGCGGTGTAATTAGAAAAAAAAAAAAAAAAAAAAAACAGACAGTCAATAGTGTTGATACAGACCAAAAAGAATTCAAATCTGTGATTCTCAATGAGTAGAAAAAACCTAGCAGCTCTAAGCAAGAATGCTTAAACGATTTACCAGAGATTCTATAGTCCAAGTTTATGTATACAAACACAAAAATCCTAGTTTATCGTAATATAACGCACAAATCTTTCTTTGTTTAATGGAAATAGTAAACAGACATCTTTTCTCAGCTGATGGATGAAAAAGCATATATGCACAGGTACTCTTGTTATATCGCCTACAGATTAATGTCTAGTGTTTCTTTTCTCTAAATTCAAACTGGTCTGTTTTTTTTTTTTTTTTTTTTTTTTCGTAGCCTAGCCTCTGATTATGGGTTATAATTTTTTTAGGGTTTCGAAAAGTTCGCAAAACCTTGTTTAAATCTTAAAATACCATATAATTTTTTTTTTTTTTTTTTCGTTTGCATACGCATGGGGAAACTATTTTGTTTATGCTCTTGGTTTTGTTATATAAACTCGTCTTTTTTCTATTACTTCTCTTTTGTAAAAAAAAAAAAAAAAAAAAAAACAAAAAAAAAAAACAAATATTTATACAAAGTGTTTTCTTGTTTTTTTCAAGATTGGGTTAAAGGGAAAGAAAAGGAAAGAAAAAAATGGCACAAAACCAACTGATACTAATATGTAGAGAGCCCGAGATCAAAGATGTTTTATCAAGCCGTAGATATTCTTCTTACGAATTGATTGGGTCCCAAGTCAGCAATCGCTGTGGCCTCGGTTCGGAAAATTTATCAAACTCTCAGCGCAATCCAAAAAATGCTCTTTACTATCGACGCAGTGTCCCGTATTCAAAAGCAAGTAGTGATATATCGAAAATAGCGCCACAAGCTTTTACGTTTTCTGTGCAGGATCTCGCAAAGTCAGAAATACAGAAAATCGACCAACAACAATATCATCTTCCTCTTCGCTCTCCACAACATCCCCAAAAGGACTTGAAAAACTACATGGATACCGAAGAGATGCAATCTGTACAGTCTAGAGAGTATTGTTGTCAAAGCAGTACACAAAAAAAAAAAAACAGTTTTTCAAAGAAAGCAAGAAAGCTTATACTAGAAGCATTGAGCTTTCGTAGAACAACACCTACTAAAACAAAGATATTTTGTGAATCTACAGAGACTTTGGTTTGCTGTGATAAAAGCTCTAAAGAAAAGAGTTTGTTGTTTTCAAAAGAACACAATGAAAAGACAAAAAAAGCATTTGGTTTTCGTCAGCTAATTAACAAATGGAGGATACAAGACAAGAACATCTCAGTAGAGCACATAAAAGCGGCGATCATAGGTGGTATGACGGGAGACGATATAGTTCATGTCAAAAACATGCTGGTATCTCTAAATTATTATTACGCCTGGAGCGATTTTCTGACATTGGAGATGGCAAAGGAGCTTGCAGAAATCCAAAAACAAACAAACAAAAAGTCAAAGGTTTTAAACCAATATCGTATGGGCCAACAGATTGTAATTCTTAGATTGTGCAACGCAATTACTGCAAATCTCTCTTTTCTCAGTGCTGTCAATGCTAATATAAAGACCACCACGCCTACTTTGGACTGCGTTTCAAATCAAATTAAAGAGCTTGAGATGGCTCATTTTCCACCTCAAAAGGTTTTTGCCAGCTCTATCATGGACACCTCTTCAATCACTCGCAAAAGTAGGTACCTCTCTATGTTAATCAATAATCCTAGTGCCATTACAAAAAAAGGCCCGTATTTTTCTTCAAAATCTGCAGGCAGCAGTCGTATTACTCTTCTGGGAAGAAAAGAAACAACAAAGCTGGACAACAAATGTTTCAGAACCCCTAAGAAACACTTTCTATATAAAAAATAAATGTACTTTAATATTCCTTCTAAAAGTAATGTCCCTTCCCTACCCCACCCCTTCTTTTTTTGAAGGCGCAGCGTTTTCCAATATTATTCGCTTGGACGCACAAACGTTGCTTTTTTATCAGCAACAAGCTAAGTCTGTCTTCAAACACAGCACTGTAAATTACGTGACTTTCCATAGGTAGAAAGTTACGTTCAATGAAACTACTTTGCCCTTCTTTTTTTTTTTTAAACTTCATCTGTTCCTTTTTTCTCTCTTTTCTGAAATTCAATGCCCTCGGCAGGTTATGTGTTTCCAACTTTAGACGACGACCCAATAGCACTTTCTAATAATAACGATCGAGCCCATACAACCGCCATGGATCATCAAAACACGACCGCCGCTTTAAGGTCTTCCAAAAAACCGTTGGCTGAAGACGATAAGGAAGAGTTTGAGTTGGACGACGTGAAAAAGCATAATGGCAGCCATGAAGAATATGAAATTTTGGCCAAAAAAGACTATGGCAATTTTGCTTTGTTAATTGTACTATGTAAGATGTTGACCATAAAAAAAAAAAAAAAAAAAGAGGATGTGATGAAGCTGTTCTGATTGTTGATACTTGTCTTTCTTTTATACAACAGATTTATTGCAGGGTATTCCTGTAGGGCTCAGTTTTGGTTCAATTCCCTTTCTATTGAAGGCTAAGCTCTCATATTCCCAAATTGCTGTTTTTTCCCTCTCTTCGTGGCCTTACTCGCTCAAACTATTGTGGTCTCCCATTGTAGACGCGGTCTATTCGCCCCAAATAGGCCGACGAAAGTCCTGGATTATACCTATTCAGATATTGACAGGCATACTTTTCTATATACTTGGAAGCAATATTGATGCAATGATGAGCAGCGATACTGTGCCAATTTACGCACTGACCTATTCTTTTTTGCTGACCATCTTTCTGTGTGCAACACAAGATATTGCTGTTGACGGTTGGGCGCTCACTCTCTTGAGTAAAGAAAGTCTATCGTATGCTTCTACAGCACAGACAATTGGATTGAACTGTGGCTATTTCATGTCTTTTACTGTGTTTCTGTCTTTCAATTCATCGGAATTCAGTAACAAGTATCTGAGATCATTGCCTCAAGATTTAGGCGTTTTGGGACTAGGAGACTATATGAGATTCTGGGCCTTTATGTATATAGTAGTCACTGCATATTTGGCCTTTTACAAAAAAGAATCAGATGCAAAAGACGAAGAAACTCAATTGGGCATTTACGGTGTTTACGACACAATTTGGAAAATTTGTAAACTCTCACGTAAAATATCTATACACCCTTTTAGCCAGACATACCTCTCATTTTTTTTTTTTTATAGACATGAAATCTTTCATTGGTGTGTTATTGATAGCTAAAATTGGGTTTATATGCCATGAGGCAGTAACCTCACTCAAATTGTTGGAAAAAGGGTTTTCGCGTGAAGACCTTGCTTTGTCTGTCTTGTTGGATTTTCCCCTTCAGATTTTCTTTGGGTACTATGCTGCAAAATGGTCTAATGGTTCTAGACCTCTAAAGCCTGTACGTATTAGATACATGTTCATAGTTGTCGGCTTATACATTCACTGGTCACTAAACTCAGCACTTTTCAATAGTGGCTCTATGCATTCTATGGCCGCTTAGCTTGCTCAGTCTTGGGTATGTTAACTGTTGCATACTTTCCCGAAGGGAAGCCTGTAGGTATGGTTTATTTCGGAATCATTATGGGATCGACTGTACTCAGCTCATTTATGTCAACTGTCCAATTCGTGAGTATATCTGCCTTTATGACGGGTATAGCCGATCCTATCATCGGGGGTACTTATATGACGGTAAAGCATAATAGAAAATCTGTTTAGAAAAAAAAAAAAACTTATTTTTATAAAAAAATTGTTCTAGCTGTTAAATACCTTCAGTAACTTTGGTGGTACTTGGCCTAAATTCTTTGTACTTGAAGCTGTTGATCACTTTACAGTGAACACATGCTCCTTATTAGACAGTAAAAACGAAGGTAAATCTATTCTTTTTTTTTTTTTTTTTTTTTTTTTTTTACGATTTTTCACAAAATTAAACCCATAATGAATAGTGGTCTCGTGCGCTGAAGAGACAGGAAAGGACTTATGTAAAGAAATGGGTGGAATGTGTGTAATGAAACAAGATGGGTACTTTATTGTGGGCACATTGTGTGTGTTATTGGGACTGTTATGTCTGGCGCTTTACATCAAACCTGCTATCAGAAAGTTAGAAAAGTATCCCAAGAGCATGTGGAGACTCCATTCTTGAAATCCGATTTAGAAAGTAATCAGTCAACACTTTCCTAGTTATTGAAATTAAATCTATATCGTGCTAATACATTCATTGCTGATACACGTTATAAAAGTTGTATCGTTTTTACTATCGTCGGTTTTCATGAGATCTATGTCTTTAGATGCTTGCTGTTATGTTTCTAAGATTAGGTACATATTTTTATCTTATCCTTGTAGCTGACGAGTTCTTTTAAGATTGTTTTTACCAAAATGCCTATTTTTTATTGATTATAATTCCTGCTTTTTCCTTTCTTTGCCTAACGATTTTTACTTTGTATCATGAACTTTCTAAACATCAGACCTTGCTATGCCCTCTTTGTTTTTTTATCTATAACTTACTACACAGTACGCTATTGTACAATTTTTCTGGCTTCGCGGTTTTTTGTATCTGACTACATTAGCAAGATAAAATTACACTATAGTTAGCCTACCCGGGTTATTCGTTCGTTGTCATCTCAAGACAAATTCGTCAGCTATTTGTTGTACGGGAAACGTATTTTGATGCCACTTTTCATAGATGTAGCGAGTATTCTGTTCTATTAAATAGAAACATAAATATAGAATCATTGTATAAAAACCGGACATAGCCAAGTATCCTTCTGTCATATTTTCTTTTATTTTGAAACTTGACTATTGCCTCGATCCGGCTGTCGTGATATAAAGTCGTATATACGAAACACTGTCATATGCCCGGCTTTTTATTTTTCATGTTAAGAGTAACGAACGTTTGGAGGCGCTTAACATTTAATAACTCTTTCCGTTATCTCCTACTTGTTTAAGACATACTGCTCAATTCGCTTATTAAGAAAATATCTTAGTGTACCTTGGTATAATTCGAACATGAGAATTAATTTAAAACCTGTTTTTTTTTTTTTTTTTTTTCAGTTGAGACTATGCAAAAGTGCTTTCAGGTTTTTGTTTGTACATTCCTTTTTTGTGCTTTTTAAGACAAGTTGTACATCTCGCCAAAGATAGAAGAAAAACTGTGTTAATCGCAAAGACATATGTTTTTTTTTTTAAAAAAAAGGAAGCTCTACAATTGCCAGGCTTTTGACACAGAGCTGAAAATGATGCATAGAAAAGTCTCTAAAGAATACAATTGTGGAAACACCTGACAGCTTGCTGAAAAGTGCCACAAGACATGGCCTAAATCCAAAAACAAGTCATGAGTCATCAGACTAGCAAAAGTTGATGGCATCTTTACTCCATTAGACAGCTAAAAAAGTGTATTGTTTTTGAAGCGATTTACAGCTGTTTATGTGCGTATGCCAAAAAGGATTGTGATTATAGCAAAGACAACCAACTCGTTTAAAAGAGGAAACTAAAAGGTACAGAAGTCTGAGTTATTTTTTCGAAAGCCAGAAGCGTAGTGAGCTAAAAGACCCTTTTGTAAATAAAACCGGTGTACTAGATTTGGGGTCTCAATAGTATAACGTTGCTTGTTGTTTGTTTGAGTGTTTTCAGTTTTGGCTTCAAAGTGATTAAAAACTGCGTCTAATAATCTCCGGTAGGTGCACAATAAACATATCAAGCGTTTTTTTTTTTCTTTTTTATTTTTTTTTATTTTTCTTTTTTTTTTTTTTTTTTTTTTTCTTTACTGCGATTGACAACGAATTGTATAAATGGAGCCTTTGTCGCTACTTATACTTACACTACTGTTGCTACAGTCAGTTTATTGTGGACCCTATATATCTACAAGTAACAATATTTATATATAAAAGAACTCTTCTCATTATCAATCAGGACCGGCAATTTTACATTCAAACGGTACAGAAACCACATGGGACACTACGGAGTTGAAAGCGAAAGAGTTTAGAAATAATACTATAATATTTGACAACTTGGCACAACCCCCTTCAGCTGGCTTAGAGGTAGTAGCGCTGTCGTTAAAAATCCAAAAGCCCACCTTTCTTTATTTTCTGTATGGATAGGGAATACTTTATGATAGAGGATACTCATGCAGTGTGAATAATTCGTCGTTTGGGATAAAACCACCCTCTGTATACACAGGAGGAAATAGAATTGCGTTAGTAAAAAATGGAGGAAACTGTAGCTTCTACGACAAAGTGTATTATTCCCAGCTGGAAGGGGCAGCTGGTGTGGTAATCTTCGATAACATACCATTTCAAGACGACCCAGAAGCCGGTATTCAGGTAAACCAACAATACAAAAGAAAAAAAAAAAACTATACAGCGACAACAGTAAAGTGAATTTTGAAAACAAATTATCAATAAAAAAATAGAAACTTGCCAAAGGAAATATTACAATCACAATGTACTATGTCGATTTGGATATAGGAGTTGGACTGACACATATGCTGCAGTACGCATCCAGTCAGTCTATAATGACTTTCGATAACATAAGCTACCAACCTGTCATTCATTTAGTAATGTATCCTGATGTAGGAGGCTTCCCTGCTAACTGGATTTATATTTTAATCATTGTGATTGCTTTATTAATTGTAAGCTTTTTAGCTTCAGGTAAGTTGTTTATTTATTCCAAATTTAGCATTTTTTTTTTTTTTTTGTATGCCAGTGCGCTTCATTTTCTTTTTTCTTTTTTCTTTTTTTTTTTTTTTTTTCTTACTTTCAATGTCTTTATTTGATAAAGTGGGTATGCACTGGCATCTGTGGCGTATACGAAGACGTCAACGCACTATGTTTGAAAACGGTGTCCTGGACCTGGGAAACGCTTTGAATGTGCCACAGCTAACAAAAAGGGTCATCGACCCCAGTTTGCTTGACTCGTTTCCTACTCGAACTATCGGCGATAAAAACTGTAGTCTTTCTCGTATATCCTCTTCACATTCTTCACGCTCCTGCAAAGCACTTGAAAACGCAGATACAGTGGCAAAAGCAACAGCAGGTGATATCAATAACATCCAGCATGAAGGACAAGATGATGTTTGTGTTATTTGTCTTGACGAATTTAGTAACGGCGAGCAGATAAGACAATTACCATGTGATCATGAATTCCACACAGAGTGTATAGGTAAAGATAGTATCTAGTTTGGATGATCACTCATTGGTTCTAGATCCATGGTTGACTGTAAAGTCGGCTTCTTGTCCTTTATGCAAGCACGATTGTTACATCAAACAGGAGTCAGATAGCGCTGAATTGGAGCCAGCTCTTTCTTCAACCTCTCTTCCCCCGCCCCCTCCTCCCCAGTCTTTCTTTTCTTCACTTCGAGCAAGATCAAGCTCTCCCGCTTTAGCGTTTGGGCCAACAATTTCCGCCGATCGTGCTGAAGAGTTTAGCAGATCCTGGATGGCACGAAGCTTACCAAGAAACATGAGACGTCAAATCAATGAGGCAGCTCTAGCTGCTGCTGCTGCTCATCAGGAAACTATTATCGAACTGCCTGCACGTATGACACAGCCTGTTGAAAGCAGTGCTATTCCAACTCTTCCACCTAGTAACATTAGGCCAAGATTGTCGGACCGCGTAAAAAGCTCTTTATCCGGATTTTTAAGATCTTAATACCCCTCTTTTTCCTTATTGTATATTTTTTTCTTTTCTAAATAACTTGTTTTTACACGCTGAAATCGTTTGAGCAGGTTCAAAAGAGTTTCTTTCTCTGTGCTTTTTATTATCGTCAACTTAAATTGTAGGCTTCTGATATTCTGCGCAAAGCGCGGGCTTTGGCTGCTTTATCATCAGCAGGCGCACTACTTGCTAGTAACGAGTATATTAGTTGAACCAGGTTGGCTTCATCCTCTTGCAGATAAAGCTGCCTTTTCTTGACAATGCTAGTATTTGCCTCTAAAATTCGTTTGATTTGTTTAAGGCATTTTTGAAACACTTGCAAGTTTTGAAAGCTTTCTCTTTGGGAAGCTGCTCCCATACGGTAGGAGTCAATTTGTTGACAAAGGTCCGCCATATTTGAGTTAGCGCGATTCATTTGAATTTGAGCCATTACTGCTTTTATCATCCCTTCAGGATCTTTAGGCGATACCTGGGTCTTTCCACCATCGCTATTTTGCCCAGCAAGCTCGATTAGGATTTCAGTAGTTGGAATTCCAAACTCGTGAAGAAGAATTTGTGCGTCAGGAGAAAGTTTTTCTTTCGCTTTGATTTCTGTTAAGAATCCCATAGACATAAACACATCCAAGGCAACACGACTGGACTCGGTAGATAAAACTTCTCTATAGATTGTACGGCGACCGGTAATTAAGTGTGTAGCAATCCATTGGGTTAGCAATGGTATAATACTTCGAGGTAGCATTGGTATGGCTTCCAGAGCGGAAAGCGAGCAGGATGTAATCCAATACGCATCTATTGTAGGGTAAATCAACGAGGCCATATACATCAGTTGCTCATAGCGTGTTACATCATTTTCCATGTTAACCATCAATAGCAGTTCGTCTGAATTTTTTTCCAAAATCTTTCTTTCGACATACGTGTTTATCAGTTCCTTCAGTTTTTCTTCAGCGTCCCATTCGAGTACAAACTCGCGCTCTAAAAGCTGTATAAGAAACATAAAACGATCCTTGAAATCGTCCTCCATCACAGATCGATCCAAAAAAGATAGGTAAACAACAGCAAAAAAAGAGTCAAGTAACAATAGATTCGTCATTTGGTTTGAGTAATAAGATAAAGTCATAACATTGTCGGCATGATCGTTCACTCTAATATTCGTGTCGTCGTGTATCTCCTTTCCCTCAATGACAATGTTTTTAGCTTCATCGAGCAACCTAAAAGCATTCAGTAGCGTCAAATCCAAGTCTTCACCCTCTATACAAAGACAGTAAGAACTAACGACCAACAGTTATTTTGAAACCCTATTTTTTACCTTCCAAAGTAGTTTGGTACCCATCCTGTATTATTTTCTGTCGTAGCCAAATCGTTAACTCTTTGATTTTCCCAGCGCATATGCCATGTGTTGCTCTTCCATATAGAACGATAGATGCAACCATTGATACACTTGAAACCACTAATCCTTTAAGCTGGGACTCTTGAACCTTTCTTGTTATGGCCGACACTAACACGCTTTCGTATGACTCCATATCACTCTGATGTTTCTCTGCCATTTCCTGAACACTAACAAGAGGTCCAATGCCAAAAGTTGTTCTCCCGTACTTCTTCTGGGTCGATATATCTAACGTTGTTTTGCGCCTATCCTTAGCTTCACTGGGCCTAATTATCTGGGATGGTAGAGGCGATGACAACGAAGAAACATTGGAGGGAGTGCGTTTGTGTTTAGAGGGCTGTTGATCAAGAACTTCATCAATGAGATGAGAGAGCTCAGGTACATTTTCGTAGGTAATGTTGATTGGTACAATCACCACATCTTTATGAATACTCTTGATAGGGTTATTGAAGCTAGGGATTTGTACTAAACTATCAATACTACTGACAGAAGAAGGAGACTCGGGTGGTGTGGTAAGCTCAGAGCTGACAATTCGGGAAAGCGCACTGGAAGAGCTGCCTGCTGTAGAAGAGGCACGACTTTGGTTGGTTTGCAGAGTGGACTCAACAACCATACCAATAAGTCCGTCGGAGTAGGCCTCTTGGACTTTGCCTGTCCTGGATCGAGACCGCTCTAGAGTGAAAGAAAGGGCGCCATGATCTCTTAAAAGTACTTGAGTATAAGCTGCAGTTACTGCAGAATTAAGAGGCGATCTCCTCGATTTGTCACGTTTGACATAATAAGCACCAGCCAAGCGATAAATATCAGATATAGATCCCATTTGCATTGTTGACTCATCACAGGCTAATGCAGGTACGGGCAAGTGGTACCGAATAGCAACATACCATACCAGCAACTGATCCAGAACACTTTTGGATGTCGGGACGTAAACAACTCTTTTTCCTGCAATCATCTGTCGAATAGTGCGTAGACTATCTTTTCCAATCCACACATTCTCAAACATGTTGTCCAGAAGGGACCGAAGAAAAGAAGCAGTAAACCAAACAAAAGCTAATTGTGTACGTTCACTCATCCTCATCAAAATCTTGATGGCCTCATTAGTTGCTGTTTGTTTAGGCACACCAGCTTTTTGAGTAATCTGTTGAATGGCTGAATTGACTCGCTTGTCGTTCAGCACAATTATTTTTACAGCCTCACTATTACTGCCAACTTTTTTTCGCCATTTTCCTAACGCTAAACGCTCGTCCACAAGAGATACTTCATTATCTTGGCTCCAGTCATCTAAAGAATCGTCTAAATCGTTCAACCATATATCGTCTGCACTTTTGTTTTCCTGGTTGACTTGAAGTATTGTGTTTTTAATGTGAAGTATCATACGAGTATTACGCTGTGCAATTTCGTCTTGTGAAAAAACACTGCTTTTTGCCTGTCTCAAGACTGCATTGTATCCATCCTCTTCATTTTTAGCCAATGTATCTTTATAAGTGTGGATAGCGCATGTCCAACCTTGGACAGGTGTAGGCGCTCTAAGATTTGATTCTCCACATACAAAAAAGTGCACACCATAGCTTGCATTTGTCAAATACCGATACCAGAAAGCGCTGTCCACATCTTCTGGAATGAGAGACTCAGGGTCAGTCTCGCCTTGAAATTTTAGGATAGTGTCTGAGTGTGGTTGCATACTATGATAGCCAAAAAGCGAATTAGAATTTACTAGTTTTGCAGCTTTATCTATAGCACGACTCAGCCTATGTGAGCTACGTTTGCTGTTATAATCATGAGTAGACGGAGCGGAAGAATCCGCAGGTGCTGGTGTATAGTAATAATTCCGTATAGAGTCCATCATAGTACGCGCACGAGAGGGAACTGGGCTAGCATCATTGTTTTGCAATTCGAAATAAACGGCTGAAGAAGGAAGCTGTATACTCATTGCCTTTGCCCAATATTGGCGGATTGCCTCATACCCTGAAAGCCAAGTCAGAGGACGCTTATGGGAAATAGTTATGTGCTGTATTTTTGGCAACGTAGGCATAGGAGGAAGACTGGACTCTCTCGGTGGAATAAAGCAACTCTCTTCATCAGAATCTAGGTTTGAGCTAGAAAGCTTTCGAGGCCTATGAGCAATTGTAGGCACAGAATAGTATTCTGGAACACTGGAAACAATTTGGAAACCAATGATCAATCGAACAGCATAGTCAACTGGCACAATATCTATGATATGGTTTCCAAAATGTGTAGGAATTACCCTGTTTCCTCTTCCTACTAGCAAAATTATACCGTTCATGCCACTCACTCCATCAGCCTAGATGGAAATTTTAAGCTATAATGAATTAATATCTGTGCTTGCTTACCCAGCCAATGAGAGGCTCTTGAACGCTAGGACCAACAGATGCCAGCCTGACTATTGAAACAGGAAACGTCTGGCCCTTTGGCATTTTCCTTACTTCATCTGCCAAAATATGCTCAGCTAAAGATTTCGAGTACAGATAAGCATTTTTGTATAAAGGCTTAAAATCAGCAGGCTCTTGCTGATCAAGAATATCTTGTAGATTGTCTGTGGCTGAATGATTTCTGTTGAGCGGATGCAAGTAGTTTTCGTTTGAGTCTGGCTGTAGAACAGAAAGATGGGTAAAGACAGAAACATTCTCGCACTGTTTGGCCAAGTTGAAGAGTTCGAGCGTTCCTAATGTGTTTGTCTACAAGTTGTTAACATTTTGTATTTTCTTACTTTAATGACTATACTCTAATTGATGCTTCTAAAGTTTCGTTTCCGTCTACGTTCCCTGCACAGTTGTAAAATATATTGATTTCTTTTTTAAGCATCTCGATAGTATCGTCGGATAACCCGAGATTGGATTCCGTCAAATCCCCAAAAATGGGAAAGACTTTTTTTTGAATTAAATTATCGAAAAGCTGTACCCCCATCGTTCCCCGAAGACTGATGAAAGCCTAAATCACGATTAGATATGTACAGAATAAAGCAAAAAAAAAAAAGAAAGAAAGGCTCCTAAGTTTACTTTATTAGATAATATATCGTCCTTGAATCTTCCTTCAGGGGAATGCTGGTTTAGTCGAGTCGGCCTCAAAAGAATATAGAGCTTGTCAAAAGAATCAGAAAAAGACTGAATTAATTTCCACAAAACGGCTTTTCCTATGAACCCCGTAGCACCGGTCAACAGTATTGACTTGTTTTGATAAAAGCCTTTAGGCAAAAGTGACATGCTTTGAGCTTTGGAGTTGACCGAGGCTGATTCCAAGTCTTTATCTAGCTTTTCGTTGGCACATTCAATAGTTGACTCGATCGGATTGTCTCTTAATTCAGGAGTTGTTACTGAAATTGTGGGAATGTCTGTCATTTAGAACAAATAAAAGAAAAGGAAAGGAAAAAAAAATCGATAAGAAAAAAGAAGAGAATAAAGAAAAGCACCAAAGAGGCAATAAAATTAAAAAAAAAAAAAAAAAAAACAAAAATAAGCATTGAGGCGGACATTTGTAATACAAATGGCAATAATTTAAAAGATTTGTCGGCTTTGATTTTCTTTTTCGTTCTTTTCTTGGTTCTAGCCAGGAGCTTAGCTTTAATATTGTGTCAGTCATTTTTAAATACAAAAACAAAGAAAAAGGCAGTACTACTGTTTGGTAGTACCAACGTCATGAAACAGCCTAGGTTTCACATTCATGGGTGACAATTCAATTTTTAAAGCCGTATCCTGCTTTGATTTTACGACAACTGTAGTCTGCAATAGCAACCCTAGACAGCTGACGGTTAAATGTCTATTTTACCCTTTAACTTTAAACACAGAAACTGTTCTTTATTTTAAGAAATACACTTGCTTAGGAGAGCTTGATTTATTGAACCTCCCCCCTTTTTATTTTTAATTATGGTGTTTATTAAATGTATAAATAGGGTAAAGTAGTAAGTCAACTCCTAATCCAATAAAGGAAGCAGAACGTTCGAAAAATCACCCTTGTTTGAGCAAGTAAAGGATGACAGATTGAGAACAAATTTTGATCCAACATGATATCTTGGTTTGGTATTATACATGAGCTAAAATGCAATGAACAAGTGTCTACAGTCCAAAGACAGTGTAGGATATATTGGCCTTCATAGCTTTATTAAGATTTCTTAAAAAATTTGACAACAAAAAAACCGCTTGTTCGACTTTCCAAAGGATCGAACCGCACACAATATTTCTCCAATGTGGATTGTAAATTACTATCTAAGCACTGCTTTTTAATAGGCGAAGGCTGTACATGACAGTCTGGTATTTTTTCCATTCTGGCATCTTTGAATTCATTCAGGAACCAAGCTACATTTTCTTCGTTCTGACTTATCGTTAGAGAGCATGTACTGTAAACCATAGAGCCACCTTTTTTGAGCATAACCCACCCTTGTTTCATTAGATCACGCTGTAGTGTTGTAATGTTGCTCAACCTATCTTTGTCCATAAAGTTTTTCTCAAAAGAGTCCCAGCCCCATTTCTCATACTGAATAGAGAAAACAGAAATAAATACCCATTTAGCTTTTTATTTTTCAAATACCTTCAAGATGTGTAATATAGACCCATCGTGCGTACACTCTGCGTCTACGAGCACTTTGTCGTAAAGTATGCCTTGATCCAGTTGTCTGTCTGAGCGAAGCGTTTTAGGAGCCCAAAAAGGTTTCACAATCTCTTTCTTTGGTCGCTTTTGGCTGTTGTCTGTACTGATTACTTTACTGCCTAGACGAGAAGGGGGCGGTATCGAAAACTTGGTACCATCAGCTTCAAACAAACGAACCCTTTCTCCGGCACGGTACTTTTTTAATAAAGAGCGGCAGGTTGCTAGTCGATGAGCAGCAATATCTACACCAGTCACTGTGCCTACTCCGTCCTTATCAAACAAATTTGAAATCATACACAGCTTTGCTCCTGGTGCACAGCACAAGTCAAGTATCTGGTCATCTTTTTCTATACATAATGCCTCTACTGCAATTGCCGAACTAAGGTCTATTCCAAATATAATATGCTCTTTGTATCTGATGATTGCAAAGAGCTTTTTAATAAGGCAACATGCTTTTTTTTTTTAAAAGTCGTACTCACGCAGGTGTGTCTGAAAGTCTAACATCGCCCAGTTGTGCACTATAAAAGTCGTCTATGCCTTCGACTTTGTTTACCTCTTCTGTGTTTAACTGCTTTTTCAAGTCCTCTAGAGTAGGTTTTTTGTCTACAGGTATTTGAGTGTTAATTCGGAAATAGCGAGGTAATCGGGTCACTGTGTAAATTGCTGGATCAATCGAATTGTCCTTTAAAAAACTACGAAATGAATCGGGCAGACGATTCAAATCAAATGCTGGTCTTTGCTCTGAAAGCTCTTTGGTTTGATCGATTGCTGAAACAGAATCTGTCATGTTTGTCTGATGGATCAAAAAATATACAACTATCTCAGTCCCTTTGCTTCTTAGCTCATATAATATATATATATATATATTTTTTTTTTTTTTTAAATTTTTCAATTCCCTACGATTATGTCTAGTTATCGCGAAAGTCCAAATACAATTGGCTAGTGTTATTGTATAAAAAACTTCATACTATCGCTTTTTATTGTAACACTAAGCTTACTGTCCGAAGGTTAAAATTAAAGACTTGGCTTTTTGTACCTTGATCATGCCTTCCATCTAATCAAAGTAGTTCGTAGCACTGAATATTTAAATTTCAAAGCCTCAGTACTTTTGTCATTGCGGGCCTTGATCTAAAATATCTTGTTGGACGTTTTGTATATCATGACGGGCAGAAAAGCCCGCTATAGTGTACCTTTGTGTACCATAAAAGCAAAAATTTTTCTTCTATATGTTGAACATGTTTGGGCTGAGTGGTTTGCTACATCAATTGCTAATCTATTGACTCAAAGTACATACCACACTACTGACAGTAATTATTGTAAAAAAAGAAAAAACCTGAAGAATTTACGAAACACTATAGTAAAATATATCATCTCTTACTTTTTCTTTAAAAACAACTTTACTTGACCAAAAAACACGAAGCAAGAGCATAGCTACTTCTTTAAAAAGTTAATATAGCTTATTTAGCTTAAAAAAAAAAAGTGCAAAAGGTAGCCATCTTTTAGCCAAGTTAGTCTTTGTGTTGTGTTTTTTATGATCATCCTGAGCTGCTTCGTAAATATAAGACCATGGGAGTATTTGTAAAGATAAACATTTGCTTACTCTGGTTTAAGGTACTCGCTATTTTTCAAGAGCGACATCACTCTAGGTTAATGCTTTTTAAGCACATACTCCAGGGCTTTCTTTGTACTTATAGGGACTTCTCTCGCCCAAATCTCCACTCGATATATTTCAAGCTTCCTGTATATACTAGAATATACGGATTCCTTGTACTAAACTACTTTCAGTATTGACTGCGCATTCGAATAGTCTCCGTAGATAAGGTCCTTGTAAGGTTTCTTCCCGCTGTTGTCTCTTTAACCTGGGCAGTACATCATTCGCTGCACAAACACAAATAAGACTCAGTGAGTCGAATTACTAGCTCCTGTCATTCAAATGGGCTTGACCTACTAAATTTCAATAGGAGTGTACAAACAAGAATACATTTACACTAAAAAAAGAGAAAAAGACAGTTTTTATTTTCTTGGTGCATGTCCATAACTTAAATCAGCACTCGTTGGCGGAGATTATATCGTCAAAAAACCTATTTCCGATTCGATTTTTACCCCTTAAAGAAAAAGCTTTGAACACCTATAAAATGGGCTGTCTCAAGGGCAATGAAAAGGGAGCTAATAAAAAAAGAATAGCTTTGTATATACTATAGCTAATCATTTGTTAAGTGAATTGTTGTTGTTTTTTTTCTTGACCTAAGTTTGTTTGCATAGCCCCTAAAACAAACTGAAAATTAAAAAGTCAGCAGTTAGTCTCTTTATGACATGCAACATAAACGACAGTCTTTTCAAATTCAATGGTTATGTTCATAGCAACTTCAGTCTATAGAAAATCTATTGCTACCCATGTATCCAATTGTAAATTAGTATACCGGAAAATATAATTTAGACCTTTGGTATAACAGAACATTTTACAAAGCCATATTGCTTAATATCCCAATTTTTTTTGTCATCACAGTCCTCTTGGTACAAGTTTTTTGGTGCTCTGAATTAAAGCTGTTTACAGATTGGTTTTTCTTTGAGAGACGTTAACAAAATCAATAAGTAACGTTTACTTAATAAAGACTCTAACTGGGTTTTTTTTTAAAAAAAAAAAAAAACATGCCGAAGAGAATAGCAAGTTAATATATCAGCAGGAATAAATGTCTACGAAGCGTAGGTTAGGGTCCGTTATACATTGACTGCATACTAAGGGTTAAGGGTTTCTATGAAGGTTTAAAGGAGCTATACCTATTAGCTAAAAAAAGAAAAGCCTCATCCAATACCTGGCAGCTTTTATGCTATGGCTCTATAGTCTGCGTCATTTGATATTTTGTGGCAACTCTACGGTGACGGCTTTTTTCTTGGAAATTAATGCAACAAGGAGATAAGCGTGTGACGGTTTAGATAAACAAAAAAGTATAAAAAGGAGTCAGTTTTTCTAGCTTTCCCTTTTTTTTTTCCTTATTCATTGGCCTATGCTAGGTCTTCCCGTCTTTTAGACGAGAGGCTCCTTCTGTCCCGGTCTGCTCAACCGGTTTGCAAATAATACTAGAAGAAACAAGATTCGTAACTTGCAAGAGGCGTACTTGTCAACACCCAAGAAGGAGACTTGTCAAACCCAACCCCATGAAGGACAACATGCGAAAACCCTCGCAAAGAAACATCAAATGAAAAAAAGCAACAAATTTTTTGACCATCACCTTAGTTTCATTTTGGACGCTTCTTATCTACTAGGTGGTATATATACTGTTTCTGGAATTCATTTGCCACTTTGAATAAAAAAAAAAAAGGCTGAATACATTGTTTTTGCTGATGTCATTTTATCGTGTTCTTCTCTATCTTTAAATGGCTAATAAGTAGAAGCCTTGATAACGTGAAACACTTGCGAGTCGGGTTTAATAGCAATGTATGCTTTCTGTAGGCGATATAAAGTCTGCAACCATTTTGCATTGTATTGATGTCTATAATCTGATGCTCTTATAAAATAAATGTGATTTACATTACAACAGAATTGAATCAGATAACAACCAGCCTTAACGAAGACGAAAGACACAGCCTAAATAAACACCACACTTTCTTCTTAAATACACAAGCCGGGGGTAGCGCTATGAACTCGCTAATATATTAAATATAGTTATATTTGTCTTATAATGCCTTATTTACTGTGTAAGCTTTCCAAAAAAAAAGAAAGAAAAATTGTACACGCATTTTCTCGAAAGGTATTTAAAAATACATCCATCGTTTGCTATTGATTGATTTTGTGGAGTTACGATAGGATGGTGATAAATTTTATTGAACTGTACTTTTTTGCTGATGAATTCTATGTAAAACTCGATTGAAATTTATTTATTGCAATGAATCACTTTTTGTATAATCATCTACTGGTCTATGGCTTATTATTGATTTCAAACAATTTGATTTTTTTTTTTTTGCTTGATCGGCCTTTTGCTGACATCACCAATCCATCGATACTTTAGCGTTTGATACCAAACTAAGACCTTAAAACAATTGAACTATATAAATCCGTTTTACAAATACATAGTCTTTTAAACTTTTCCCATAAAATTACGAGAGTTGGGCTGTATCTTCCCAAATTTTATTGTTTTATACAGACATTTTACACGCCGCATTTTTAATTTCGCAAAGTCTGAAATAAACAATTTTGCTTGGCATAGCGATTTTTTTTAGCTTATTCCAAGCTTTTTCAACCACCCCCTTTTTTTTTTGAGCTTTGGAACCAAGCAAAACAAGAACTAGCACTATTCAAAGACAAGACTGAAGGTCTCCTTTTAAAGAACATATATCGTTTTTAAATGCATAAAGACTGTGTTTACTGCTGTTCTTTGATTAGTTGAGTATAAACAAAGCGCATCAAAAAACAACAGTGGATTGAGGAGCTTCAGAAGTCCCTTGCGCAGGCATGCACTTGATGCTTACCATAAGCTAGCCCCTCTTTCAGTAAATAATGTTTTAACAGACTTTTGATGGCAGTCACAGTCCCTGAGGCTCAAAAGAAGAACCTAAAAAAAAAGTTTTTTAAAGTTCATTTCCAGTCTTTATTTTACCCTCTCTCTTTCTTTCTCCTTTGCTTAAACACTCAAGAGATGGATCAGAACACAGTATACCAGTTGTTTGTAGCAACTTACCACCCTGATCCCAATGTTCATAAACAGGCTGAAATTAACATAAGAAACGTAAATGCTCACTGCTAATTGAAAAACAAAGAACCCTAAACTCATCTTGTTTTCTTTTACTTTTCTTCTATAGATTGAAGCTAATAGTGGTTTCTTGCCTATTGTTCTTCAAATTCTCGCCTCCGAAGAGTTGGAACTTGGCGCTCGTCAAGCAGGTAAAATAAAAAAAAGAGTAATAGTAAATGTGTACACTTTTATTAAAGCGTGTCATTAGCTGCCATTTATTTCAAAAATCGCTTGAACAAAGCTTGGGACGGCGAGCGCGAGTCTGCTGTACCCATTAACGATGACGACCGTAACATGGTGAAGCAAACCATTTTGCAAGCATTGGTCACTGCACCCAATCAAGTTCAGTAAGTACACTGGAGGCTGATAGGCGTAGTATCTAACGCTAAACAGAGTACAATTGACTTCTACCTTGAATACCATTTTGACCAACGATTTTCCTGAAAAGTGGCCCAACTTTGTTGGTGAACTTGAAAAGTTCATCACCTCAACTGATGTACGCTTGGTATATGTGGGATTACTGACTTTGCGTGAAGTAACCAAAGCATACCAGTAAGTCATTTTGTATTGCTTTTTTTTTTTGAGTGTATTTAATGGTGATATCTTTCTTCTTAGATGGAAGACTGGAAACAGGCGTGAACCTTTTAGACAGCTTGTCAAACTGACCTTCCCAGCCATTCAAGGTATTGCTTCCAGCTTAATAGCATCTGATACCGTGGAAGCAGCTGAAATGCTCAAGTTGACCTTAAAGATCTATCACTCCGGCTCACAAACTGAGTTAGTTAAGTGTCTTCAGGACCCCTCATCGCTTGTACCCTGGGGTACTCTCTTCTTACAGTTGATTGAGAAGAAAATCCCCAACCAAGCCTTACCATCAGACGCTGATGAAAGAGAGCGTTATCCTTGGTGGAAGACCAAGAAATGGGCATACCACTGTTTAAACCGTCTATTCTCAAAATACGGCAACCCTGCTACTATGGGCCGTTCTGCAGCAGAATACACGAGCTTTGCCAAGTCTTTTTCGTCAAACTTTGCACCCAATATCCTTCAAGCTTACTTGAATCAAATCGAATCTTGGATCAAGAAGGAAATTTGGATTCCCAACAAATGTCTAGCATTAACTTCTTCCTTCTTTGCGGATTGTGTTAAAAACAAAACAACCTGGTTACTGTTGAAACCTCACGTTGAAACTTTAGTAGCCCACTTTGTGTTCCCTCAGTTGTGCTTCTCCGATGAAGATCAAGAGCTATGGGATGAGGATCCTGTTGAATTTGTACATAAAAAGGTGGATCCCCTTGAAGATTTCCATTCTCCCCAAACAAACGCGATGAACTTTCTTATTGATTTGGCTCGTGACAGAAAAAAACACACCTTCATGGGCATTTTGAATTTTGTCAACAGTGTACTCAACAAGTATCTTGAAGCGCCCCAAGATCAAAGAAACCCAAGAGAAAAAGATGGTGCCTTGTGTATGATTGGCGGTCTCTCCTATCAAGTTTTACAAAAAAAATCTCCTGTTGCTAACATGATGGAACCTTTTTTTGTCACTCACGTATTCCCTGAATTCAAAAGCGAGCATCCGTTCTTGAGAGCCCGCGCTTGCGATTTAGCTAGACACTTCAGTGATTTGGATTTTACAAACGAGCAGAACTTGGCTATTTTGTATACCAATGTTACTGACTGCATTCGTGATACAGAGTTGGCTGTTCGTGTGCAGGCCTGTTTGGCTTTACAACCCATGATCCGACACGAAAGTGTTCGTAACGCAATGGCGCCCAATTTACCTTTTATCATGCAGGAGCTATTGAATTTGACAAACGAAATTGATATTGACACATTAGCCAACGTGATGGAAGAATTTGTTGAAGTATTTGCGGAGCAATTGACTCCTTTTGCTGTTCAACTCTGTACCCAATTACGTGATACATTTTTACGTATCATGGAAGAGTTGAACCAGAACAACACTTTGAATGGGGACGATGATGATGAGTTGGACGGTGATTTGGATGAGTTGAGTGACAAGACTATGGCAGCCATGGGTGTTTTGAAAACGATTGGTACTTTGATCCTCAGTTTAGAGAGCACACCTGAAATTCTTCAACAGCTCGAAAATGCACTTTTACCTGTGATTACTTATACTTTGGAGAAGAAGATTTTGGATCTATACGACGAGATCTTTGAGATTATAGACTCCTGCACTTTCTCTGCCAAGCGTGTTACGCCTACTATGTGGGGTGTTTTTGAGCTTATCTATCGCGCATTCAAGGATTCTGGTATCGATTATATGGAGGAGATGCTACCACCTTTGGACAACTATATTTCTTATGGTAAAGACGTCTTTATTCAAAACAGTCAAGTTCAGCACATGATGTTTGACATCATTGATACTGTTATGAAGAGCGATCGTGCTGGCGAGCAAGACCGTATTTGTGCTTGTAAATTGATGGAGTCTGTCTTATTGAATTGCCGTGGTCATATTGATGCCTGCGTTGCACCTTTCCTTAACTTGGCCTTTCAGTATATCTTTACAGGGTCTATGAAAACAACTGAGTTCAAGGTTCATTGTATCGAAGTAGTAGTCAACTGCTTGTACTATAATCCTGTATTGACCCTCCGCCTATTGGAAGAAAACAACTGGACCCAAGGTTTCTTTACTTTGTGGTTCAACACATTACCTAAATTTGCGAGAGTACACGACAAGAAGCTGGTCATTGTAGCTATCTCTTCTTTGTTGGAGCTACCTGCTGATATGGTACCTAACTCTCTTCAGGCTGGTTGGTCTCAATTGTTGACATTTGTTGTCACAGTGTTCCAGTCTCTGCCCAAAGCTATGGAAAACCGTGATAATATGGAAAAACTCTATGGCAACTTTGACGACGATTTTGGAGATGAATACTTAAGCGGCGGCGATGAGGACGAAATTGATGATGGTGTGGAAGACGATGATGTTCCAGAAGATGATAACGAATATCTCGAATACCTTGCCTCTCAGTCCGCAGTGCCTAACCAGGGAGAAAACGACTTTGACGATTTAGGGGATTATGAAGAAGAGCTCGAAGAAGAAATTTTGTTTGAATCTCCTCTGGACGAAATTGATCCTTATGTGCGTTTTGAACAAGTTTTTAGAAATATGCAACAGACCAACAGCTCCTCGTATACCCTCTTAACAAAGGATTTAAATGCAGAACAGCAAAATCAAATAATGTCTATCTTGAACACTGCAGAACAGCACCGAACTGCCCCTCCCAAGGCTTAAAAACCCCCGCAACCGCACTTATTACAAAGAACACATTTTCTTTTAGAATTTCATTCACTATCATTATTATTATTGTTTACTCTCCTATTTTCCTTTTTTATCCTTTTTTTTTCGCTTTTAGACAAGCTCTCCAAAAATATGAAAAATAAAAAGCGACTGAAAAACCAACTAATTTGCACTTAAAGCCATATAGACAAAAAGTTTAATTGATTTTTTTTTTTTGGTGAGAATCAATTTTGAAAACTGACTAAAAGAACTCAATTTAGCGGTACTTTGACAATGAATGGTTTCTTTCTGCAAGCCAACCGATAGCAACCTCCTAGTTTTTTGAGTTATTTCGCTTTTTTAATCAAATGCTTTAATTTTTATAATGTCCAGCAGCAAAAATCAATAAATGTTTAACGCGGTGAGCTTTTGTGTTCTTGAACTGGAACTTTGAGAGCATTTTACGTGCTCAAAGATTGGTAATTCTCAGTCGATCACGCTTGAAAGAAAAAAGTCCTATATCCTCTGACTGTGGCTTTGGTAGTGTAAAAAGTGAAGACTCGAAAAATCTCAGGTTGAAAGACAGACTCAATGGGCAGTATTGATGAAAGAAGCAAAAGAATGCCAAAAACAAAAGTTTCGGTTTTATTTATTTATATTAAATTGTAGCCAAAATCTTCGTTCACTTGAGCGTTATAAGCTCAAGATCCATCCCCTACAGGACGTAGACCTGTTTTGGCATCGTAGGGGAAAAGTGATTAAAAAAAAACATTTTTTGCTTTTCAAGATCCAGCATTTTTTTTTACCTTCCTCTTTAAAACAGAAAACCCTTTGTATTGTCTTTTTGTTTGTATTTCGCTCCCGAAACAAGCACTTGGCGAACCAACATACAGAATCTCCACTCGAGCATTCCGTACGCTGTTTCTTAGGGAGGCCAAACGATAAAAAGACCAGATTTTCTGCCAAATAAAAGAATCAAATAAAAAAAAACTACCAAGATAAACAAAAGAGTAAAAAAAAAAGAAGTTTTCCTTTGTGTCTTTCCTCTCTGCTAAGCAAAGTCTATCCGAATAGATCGTTTGTTAGACAATTAGTTCCTAAAAACAAGCTGTGAAAAATGATAGAATTCGCCCTAAGCTTTCATTTAAAAAGCAAGGACATTCGCTTTTGTTTTTTTTTAGAAAAAAAAAACAGAAAACATTTCATAAAGTGGTTGTGGTAAAGTGAGCTCTTTTAGACATTGCTTTAGAGAGTAGGACGCCAAAAGAATTGTTTTTTCCTATACAGTAAGTGGTTGATTTTTGTGAACCAACCTAAAGAAAAAAGGAATAGGTAAAAAATTGTTTTTAAGGTAGTGTGGGGTAATCTGATTGGTTGGTAGATGATGACGCTATAAGTTTACACTCAGTGAGGATATTGTGTCAGTGCTTCAAATTAAGATCAACATCTTGCTTTTAGAAATAAAGCTGAGAGAAAGGTACAATATAAGGTGTTTATGTATGGAGTAGCAACGATAAATATAGCATTGAAAGGATGCTTGACCTGAGTTATTACTGTCTTCATGAAACTTTAGCACGAATTTTCCGTTTCTATTTTACTGAAGCAAGCGCCTCTTGGGAACAACCAACGAGGCCAATGGTTTTTCCTTTCTACTGTAACGTTTTGCCGGCCAACACGCTCATATATGAGAGGCAATAACATCAAATATGCAGTAAACTGGCGTTACAGAGTACAATATCGAAGCGATTCCAAAGAAAAATGGAATAGGTAAGCTGTGCAAGATGATTGGTACCCAAAAAAAGCCATTGGACATACTGAAAATGTATTTGTATGAGAAACCTGAACTGTTAGCTTATATTGCAAACGGCATCCTACACTACAAGGATGCTTTGCTCAAAATTTTGACTGGGGAAGTTTATTCACGTCACACGCCCCGGATGCCACAAATTTGAATTGTTAAGGAAAAATAAAAATCACAATGTCTGTATACTAAGCAAGCGCGTAATGACTAAAAACAAAACATTGACTTTTGATTGGCCAAAAACACATATTTTGGCTAGCTAGCGACATTGTTTTTGATTGTCTGTAAGAAAATACAAAAGAAGTATACAGAAAAACAAAGCAAAGAAAAAAATAAAAAAAAATAAAAAAAAAACAGTGGAGGTTAAGGGCTACAAGTAGCCACTTTTACGTAATGCCTATCAATAAATTATTAGAACTAGACTCAGTTCTTATAGCTACTGATAAATTGAGTTTTTTAGGCTCTTGTAGTTCCAAATTGAATCGGATGAGGAAGCAAAGTCAAACTTTCTGATATTCGTATAAAAAGAGAGACTATCTATCTTCGAAATGCACATCAGTCACTAGACTGTTCTATTTACAAGTCTTTTAAAGACCCCCTTAGAAAATGGCTTTTGAGTACCGTTGTTAAATTATCAACAGTAAATAAAATGCTTGTCGCTTGATTTCTGAAATGATGTGTTTGATAAACGCTTAAACTCCATTTTTGATCCTGCAAACAATCCATCTTCTCATTTGCTGAACACTGGATAAAAACGAATCCTTCTGTTTAACTCTTTTTTGTATTAATGAAATTATCTATCGAGAACATATGCAAGATGAGGAGCTAAAGACGTATCGGTGAAGACGTTTTAAATCTTAATAGCTGCTAGAGTCTACTACCATTTCAATGGCTAATGAGTTAGAAACAATGACAGTAGTAACAATCAGCACATAATACTCATAAGCAAAGCTAAAATACATTTGTTTACCAAGGGATGATTGTGCAGGCATCAAAGAAGGATTTTTTTTCTTTGGCCTATTTCAAAATATGTGCTATTTATATAGAAAGAATACCTTGAAACTTGTTTGACTCAAGTAAAAATAAGCACTATGAACTTTAATTGACAAAAGTTTGACTCTTTGCGCCAATCGCTTTTTGTTCTTCAAAAAAAAAAAAAATTGTACTTGTCACCTTCTTTTTTTCTTTGAAAATAAACTTTACAACTATTTTTGGAGAAACTTACAAAAGCAACTACTGAGACAATAGTGCAGCTATAAATATACGACAAGAAGCAAAGGAAAGGGAAAGAAAAAGAGATTTGCAACTGCTAAGACATTAGCGGGACAACAAAAAACTGCCAAAAGAAAAAGATTGCCCTACTTAGACAGTAAACAAATGGACGAACAAACTTGGGACGACTTTAGATTTGAAAAACCCTCAAGCCGAATGATTGCGCTACCGACAGAGCCCATGGAACGCATATTCCACTTTTTGGATGCAAGAGATAAATATGAAGCATGTCTTGTTCACCCTAATTGGTCTATTGTGGCTATGAGTAGTCTGTGGAAAGCTCCTCGTTTTAAACGGCCTGAACCTTTAAGAACTTTTTTAAGGATCACCAGCTCTGTTAAAAAAGTAGCGTTGCTTGTTCGCGATTTTCATTTGGCTTTTTTAGACGATCAGGAAGATTCCGTTTTTCGACCTCTAGTACTCTCGTGCCTAGAACGCCACCAGCAACAAAATGCTTTACCTTTGGCTAAGCCAAACTTAATATACGATCTTGCAAGATATTGCGAGAATATGACGGACCTTGTCTGTTATGGATGGCAGATGAAACCTGGCGACTGGGATCGGATGCTTGGTGTAGCACACAAATTATCATGTCTTACAGTTATAGGGTGCCAACAACCGATCAACATACACGCCCTGATAAAACTAAAGAAGCTTCATTTAGATGGATCTTTAGGAATCAACGAAGCTTGGATGAGCTCCTTGGTTAACAAGGCCACCTATCTAAAAGATTTGAAAATTTCGCTCGAAAACGTGAGCTTTCGTACCTTTACAATCCTTTGCACCCCTGGCTGTTTGGAATTAGAATCTTTGACTTTAACCAGAGCAACATGTCTGACCGATGAAAACGTTTTTTGTATAGCGCGTGCCTTTCCTAGTTTGAGAGTATTAATCTTAGAAGGCTGTAGTGAAATTACGTCCAAGACAATCTGTGCAGCCTTAACTTTATGGCCTCAATTGGAACACTTAGAAATACGATCCAGTTTACAGTATAATTCACGTATTGAAAAACCGGAAATACAAAGCACCGTATCTCATTTCAAATTAAAAAAGCTTTATCTCGAAAACCACCAGGTGAATGACGATGTTTTTCAGCTTCTTGGACCACTGCTTCCTCACTTACAAACAGTGGGATTTAAGAGCTGTAGTCGTTTGACTCCTCAAGGAGTATGTTCTATACTTGGCGGTAGTCGCATCAAAGCACTACATATAATAGACTGTCCCCAAATAGACTCCACTCTCTTTGACTTCTTTGCCAACACGTATATTTCCGATATTTACATCCAGTCCTGTGGTCAAATAGTTTATATTGATTTGTTTCGACTTTGTTTACAGTCGAGTCACCTAAGATCTATACAGATCGTCGGCTACGATGAACTAAAAGAATATATAACCGACAAATATCACCCAAATATATCCTCTCCCTCTACCCATGCTAAACTTGTTTTGAACCAAGGACACATACAACGTTTAGCAAAAGCTTATGAAACCGACTTTTGTCTACCCAAAGAACGTTTTCTTAGCTCTCGCCAAATCTTTTTGTTAGCAAAGCGCCTAAAGATGAAACCGAAGGAGCTAAACAGCCTTCTGGATTCGTTAGAACAGGTAATAGGCTGTCACATTGTATTCGTGAAAAGTTACCTAAAATTAATTTGTTTTCTTTCTTATTGCGCTTTCTAGGATAAAACGCAAGAGGGCTACAATGGGCCAGAGTCAAAAGCAAAAAAAGGTAACTATAATAAAAAAAAGGGAAACCTATCTCATAACAGCTTTTAATATTTCAAAAATAGCAATACCACTCAAAAACTGTTGGAACCAGACCAGGTCTTTTTCCTTGACCTCTCGTCCTGACACACCTACCGTATGGAATAACGACTATAAAAGGTATGGCGCCATTCCAAGTGGACAGGATTTTAGTACAGTTTTAGACAAAAAGTCAGAACCAAACGATTTTGATAATACACCTACTCTTAAAGAACTTCAAAAAGAACGTGAAGGACCTTATTGGGACAACAGAAAGAGCTCCTCTGAATTTTCATATCATGGCAATCAAAATCCCAGAGGGTCGTCTCGGCAGGCGTATCAGGTAATGAGAAATGACAATTGGGGAAAGCCTCATCATAATTTTGAATGGAATGATTGCCGTACCCAAAGCTATGCTTATGAGGTACTTGAAAAACAAAAGTCGACAGCCTATTTTGACGATAGAGAAAAGAAAAGAGGTTTTGAAGACATCGATCCCTTTGGAAGCTTTCAATCTGACAAGGCCTTTTTGAGTGCTCACAAGAACACCTCTCCCCCGAGCCCCAAAGTAGTTCATAGACCATTTCCTTTGATTAGTAGTGATGAGGATCCGTGTTGGGATGACAATGACTCAGAGCGGAAATCTGTGAAGGCTTATGCTAGCACTGTTGATCCAAAATCTGAGAACTATTCTAGCATTCGTAGACAAAGAAGCCCCTCAAGGAAAAAGACAAATCGAAATACAAGTTCATTATTAAGATCTAATTTCTCTAGTAGAGAACGCTTTTCAAGCGAAAGTAAATAGAAAAAAGTCGATCTTATATTTTAGAAAAAACTAACTATAACTCTAAAAAAAATAGAAAAAGAAAAAGAAAAGGAAGTCTATGGAGTAGCTGAAGATCAATGGGCTAACATTGCCAAATTGAACCCTGAACGAAAACGTAATAGGGCTCCAAAACAGAAGAAGTCATATATATCGCATAGAGAAGAGCACAACAGATATGAACACAACGAAGTGGAAAAGATTGAAGATTACAAGCTATCAGAGGCCCGTACTTTTTCACCTCTATCAGTCTCAGAGGTTTCTGAAACCGTAACTTTAATCAATTTAGAAGGCGGCGAGACAGTTCCATCTGCATATTCTATAAGGCTAATAGACTGTTCTGAACCATTAACGCCTGAACCAATATGCGTCTCTCCTATACCAGAAGTCGACAAAAAAATAGTAGAGCCCGTTTGTATGGTTGAAACCTCAGATCTAGCCCGACGACAGTCTGTATCTGCTTACTCAACTGATTCTATGGAGTGGAGAGATAAAGTCTATGAAATGACACCAGAAGAAACCGATCCTTCAGATGAAAGCGGTGAAGTAGAAAGTCAAGGTTCAAATGGGAGTAACCTCTTCTCATTTCAATGTAAGGAGACGCCTAGACCGAAATCTAGATTTGAGATTATTGAGAATGTATTACCGACAGGCAAGTTATCTAATCCCCTCAAAAATACGGCAAATACGGCTCACGAAATCAGCTTTGAATCTCTAGTGGAAGAAATACCCCTTGAGAATAGTCGAACACACTTGCCTTCCCAAACGACAACATCGTCTAGTGTATCGATACCTTCTCCATTATCTATAGGACAAAAAAGATTGCTTGAAAATAGAATATCAAGTACAACCTCTTTTGGCGAGACGAATGAATCCGTTCCCACTATATCTGAAGATATCAGCTTTGAATCTCTAGTTCAAGAACTTTCGTCTTCTGTTGAATCGCAGCATATACCACCCATTGTGTTACCCACATTGAGCAAATCCGACATTTCAACTATGAATGAATTCAAAGACTCTGGCTCTTTGCCTGTAGATTCTTCGAAAGGCGCTCATATTACTAATACCCCAAACTTTATTTCTAGCCTATCTCTTGAATATTGCAACAAAAAAACAAGCAAGAAAAAAACTAAACCCGGTTTACTCTTTACCAAGAAGGTCTACGTGTCCGAAAATCGAATTGAGAATATTCATTTGACAATGGTAAGTTACTTAAATTAACATTACTAGTCTAGTCACTAGTTACTACAAAACTATACTTTATATTTCCTAACATTTACTTAAGGATGAACCTATTAAAGAGACTGTTCAGAAATTTTGTGCGAAATACAATGTTCCTCATATTGAAAAACAACTAATACTTCAATTAGAACCAATATATACAACCAAAAAAACAAGTGTCATTTTTGGAACAACTTCACAGAACCAAAGAAAAAAAAAGTAATGTAACCTAAGACAAAGCTCTTGCCCCAGCTGCTATATCCTCTCCTCGCCCCTTCTTTTTTTTTTTTTTTGAATAAAATAAAACTGCGTTATTGCGATCTATAATTTTATCAAAAAAAAACTGAAAAGGCCTGACTCCTTTCTTAAGCCAATATATATTTATGCATTCATGTATTAATATTTTATATACGCGACTATGACAATATCTTCATTGTTATAATTGGATACAGATCGCTCTATCAGGAGGCGCAACAAGCTTTATAGTTATTGTAATTACTATCATTATTATTACGATTGTGATTGCTGTGCTCTTTAGAATTAGAAGCCTCCTAGCAATAAAAAGCTCTAATATTTACGTCTAGCAAAGCATTGTGATTATAGTGTCTTACTTTATCTCTTACTATTAAATCCTTTTTTTTATTAAAACCAATGATTGATTGTCAATAGACCCAGACTATTGCCAATATTTCAATTATTACTGTAGATCCCTGTTAAACATATCAATTGCAGAATAAAAACAAAAATTGAAAATGTCCAAAAAATAACATTTTTTCAAAGATAAAAGCATTGAAGATACGTTTTTGCTTGCTAAAAAAATGGATTATAAGCTTTATTTAGATGGGAAATAAGCTCCCTAAATTCTGCTTTTTTGTAGCAAAATACGAAAAGCCTATCTATCAAATGTGTCAGTCTATAGCTATTACTATTATCTTTCTAATATTCTAAGGCAAAAACGAGAAAGTATACTGATAAAAATTAGCTAGCAGATATGTTAACATTCAACAATGTAATATGTATAGGGGCTTTATTTAATCTCTCTTTACGGAGGAGTAAAGAAAGGAGGGGGGGGGACTTGAAGAAACAACCTACACAAAATCTATATGTATTTCTGAAAGCACGTGTATACCTAAAAAAAATGGCAAGGGGAAAACAAGAAATACGAAAACTTGATACAAATTATTACAGTAAATAATAAACATTTATTGTCTCTCATTTAGGCGAACCTTATATCAGAAGATTATACCAACCAATGGGCTACAAACTACACGTATATATTCAAAATGCCGAAAATATATTATAGACCCCAACAAGGCAACGAATTTATATCGTAACGTATGCATATAGAACATTTTTGATCTTTGTAACCCTATTAATTTCCTTATATTTTTTTGACTACAAAAAGCGAATAACTGCAAAAATCCAGAAGATATTTATGTCATGAATAAAGATAGTTTCAAATCATGTAGCCATCATAGCTGTATAAATGTGTAAACATAACGAGAACAGGTTGTTTTCCCTGTGTTCGTGTATAGGTATATATATATATATATATACAAATAACCTGTTTATGTATTCCTGTTTTTACACATGCATTTATGCAAAGCAAACAAAAAAGAGCACATAAAGTAGAGTTGCTTCAAATTTCTGTAAATGTGTCAGTGCAAAGCATGATAGAGTACAGACAAAATTATTAAAAACAAAATAAAGCGCTTCCAAAAAATGATATAGCCAGAGATACATAAATAAAGAGGAGAATGCTTCTTAAAACCAAATATTACTTGTATTTGTTATGTTAGCAAAACCTTTTTTTGTTTTCTAAAAATGGGATATTTAAAATGTACAGCCGAATCCTTTTTTTTTTTTACGCGCGTAAACCCTCTTATTATAGCCACATTTTTCGCTTTTCAATAGTTCGTTTTTTTTAAAAGAAAAAAAAAATCAAGCAAACAATGTAATGGCAACAGTATTTAGGGCACCGAAATGCAAAAGACACTACCTATGCATATTTCACGTCCTAAGAGAACAATAGCAAAGTGTTTTTGTTTATCTTGTCATATCCAACAAGACAAAAGTCCCTAGTAAAATGAGAAAATATAGTGAAGGTGCAAATGTGGAGTGTGAAAGGAGAATATCTTTATTTGTGAGGGACTGCAGTTAAAGCTAAAGACACAATTCTGGTCTTCGCCAAATTGTACTTTTGTTTGTACATATACAGCACAGGCAAATCGAAGCCCTCTCGTTTCGATGTCAATGGGGTAAATAAAGTGTCGTATTATATTGCATGCATAATTATTGAGACAAAAAACAAAGTCAGATGCATCTTTTTGTAAAACAAAAAATACGCTTAACGGTAATTGAAAACAAGAAATAAACATGAAGTAAAAAAGTACTGAAAAGGGTTAACGTATAGCAATAAAAATAAACTCCCTATTTGCTCTTTGCAAGACAAAAAAAAAAAGAGTCTCTGTTTTCTTTATTCTCGAGAACGCAGGTACCTGCGTCATATATTTATAGTAATTTGCTATCTTGATGGAGGGGAAATGGACGGGAGAAAGGTGCAAAAACAGAAAATGTTTCCAATTAGAAAAAAAGGAGAATGAGAGAGATAGAAGCAAAAAGAGAACAAAGAGAAAGACAACTCGTTTGTATATGACTATAGTGTATTAGTATGTGAGCTGCAACAGAATGCACAAACGTAGTTGCCCATTTTTTAGGCTCCAGTGTCTATATAGCTCCTTTGAGACTAGAAACAATCTGTGTTAGAGCAATACCGAAGAGAAGACGTGGTTTCTTTATAAGAAATTTGATGGTCTGTTCATAGATTGAAAGTACAGACGCCCATAAATAGAAGTAAAGGGATAACCCGATAGAGGAGGCAAAATAAATACATATATATAAAACCCAAAATGAGAGAACGAGCTTCTCTGTCTTTTGTTCTGAGCGCTTATTACTAATAAACAGTACTAGACTTGTTGCTTTACATGCTCGCTCAATCTACTCTTGTTTCTCTGTTTCCCTTCTCCTTTTTTTTTCTATGAAATATAAAATAAAAATCATCATTCTCCTCCCTTCCTCTATATCCCCTATATATATATCGCTTTTGCCTCCTGTTTTATATATATATATATATATATATATATATATATATATACATATCATTGGAGAAATATAAATATATGGACTCAAACGTGAAATCAGCAGAACTAGCTCTTTTCTCTCTCTTTTCTTTATATTTATATATTCTTTACTCCTAATTCTTATTTGTTCCAAAAATCCACTAATTGAGGTACATAGCACAATAAAATAAAAATAAAAAAATATAAAGTTACGCATTTCTTTTTTTTTCTCATATATCTATAAACTTTCTTTAATAGATGCTTAAATCCAATCCGTTCCTTCGTCGCGCTTCTACTCCAGGAAGTATTGTTACTCCGGAAACTAATCAGCATTTACCCGTTCCAACTGCTCCTTCTAGACACCCTGGAAAGCTTTCTCAAGCCTCTTTATCCGAATCAGCACTCAAAGTACCTTTGAAGCCTATTACAGTTAAAAACGCCCAACCAAGAACAACTAGTATTCGGCCTTCTAGATTTGTCAAAGCTTCCACACCTACTTGCTCCACCTCGTCCCCTTTGACGGTAACCGATGAAAACAAAGAAGCTGGCCTATCTCATCGCCCGAATATGATTAACTTTATTAAAATGTTCGAAACATTCACACAAAAAGTATACATGGAAGGATATTTGATGCGGTATCATGAGACGAGTAAAGAGGATCAAAAAAAATCGAGGACAAAAATGTTTGTTGAACTTTGTGGATCTACCCTTATTCTTTGGGATACAGAAGCTACCGGAAGCTATGTCATGCCTATCTACATTCAGATTCCTGATACTACCACTGTACACGGTTACAGCACTGAAATTGTCGCTAAAAAGACCAAACATACATGGAGTCTAAACAATTCAAAAACAAACATAACGTTTGAAACGTCAGATCATGCTTCTATGGTAAAATGGGTCTGTGCTGTCCGTCTTTCATGCTTTGAAAAGCAACAGCTACACCAGCTTTTTACGCACAAACTGTTGATTCATAGAGAGGAAATGGAAGCTCGCAATACTATACAGTCTGCCTATCTTCAAGTTAAGCTGCCTGGTACCACCCTCTGGCAAAAATACTGGGTTGTCTTGAATGAGGGAAAAAAAGCAAAGTCGAACAAGGGGATTGCGTTGTACGAGAGCAAAAAATCAAAACACCCTGTATTGACCTTAGAAGAAATAACCCGTGTTCATGCAGTCTATCCAGAATCTTCACAGCTGATTGAAAACGGCTCCATGATCCGTGTCGACTGCACCTTAAAAAAAAAAGAGAAGGCAGCCTGCTGGTTTATGGCCGACCAGTACCAACTGACTATTCAATGGTTGTTCAGTATATATGACCTTTTTAAGCTCTACGGTCGACCTGCGTCGCTACTGAGAGATTCTTCTAACTCTCTTTCGTTAAATTTTGGTGAGCCCGTTCAGGTGGTATCCCAAGCACAGCAGCGATTGTTTTTAGAAGTAGATCAGGTAGTCGACAATATAAGTACATGGCCAATATCCAATCAGGAATCCGAAACTCTATTTCTACAACTCATCCAGCGCAACTCTTCGTTAGAGCAGCCTATCGTACGACCCAACGGTGCGCGAGCCCATAGTCTGCCTTTGATTACCGTGATGACTGCCGATGCGCCTTCGTCTGTAGGATCACTAGAGAACGCAGAAGAAAGTGAGTCCTTAGAAACAGCTACAGACGGCCTAGCCTCTTTTAGGTTTGTTCGTAACGTAGCGGACTCTAGTGATGAAAGCGATCAAGAAGAAGATGAAGACGAAGATGGGGAAGAAGATGAAGAAGACCCCGACAGCGACGATGAGCCGATCGGAAGAAAGACCAGCCGAGTCAACTCAACTCTCCTTACTCCTTCAGTGACTTCATTAGCCGACAGCCTGATCCCCGATTTTGACTTTGGTAACGGATTTGACGTACCTAAAGATGCCACCGGCGCGGCGATCCTAGCTCCTGTAGTACACGCCTCAAGCTCTACATCATCATCATCTATCACAACTCCAAGCAGTCTAGAAGAGGATGATTTGACCCCTAAAAAGCGTACTCGCAAGTTGTCTATGCCTATCCATGCTACGGTGCCCTCTTCAGCTCATACACAATCCAACAGCAAAGCTTCTATGTTTGGTGATTTTAGCCTCGCTACCGACTTTAGTAAATTTCTTGACCTGCCAATTGAACACCAGCGTAAGTTTTCGTTGCCTGCTAAACTTTCTTTTGATCGAGACACACGGTCTATTGCTCCAAGCACCCGAAGCATTCACACACACAACCGAATCAATCGAGGAAATCATGTATGGGAAACCGAATGGCATGAAGATCCATTAGAGGAAGGGGAAGAGCCCCTTTCAGGAAGATCAAAACATCCCTTTGACGAGGACTCTTACGATTCAGACCTCGATGGTCCTATGATCCCATCTTTGGGCGATCATTTCGCTCCTCAAAACAGCCTCTTAGACAACTACCTGGGCGAGCAACTAAGCGCCAAGGAGCAAGTCGAATACGCCAAAGCCACAGGACAACCGCTCATTCAAGTATGCACCAAAAAACAAGGCGCACCTCAGGGTGGGCTAGTTGGAGTCATTTCTCAGCGTGAAAAAAACAAAAAGGAGGGCAATGGTTTCAGAGTGGCCGAAAGAGTAAATCAACACCATCAAGATAGATTTGAAAGAGAAAAGGAAAGAAGAATCCTTGAACAAAGACAGCAGCAAATCATGAAGCATCAGGTACATAGCCCTTATACTCATCTTTTATCGCTGTATCTTTTAATACTTTGTAACAGATGATGCTGTATGCTAATGGTTATGGAATGCCAATGATGCCTTTCATAAATCCCATGGCTAATATGGGTCCTATGGGAAATCATATGGGAATGATGAACATGATGCCTAACTTTCCTGCTTCTGCTAACCCTTCGCACCAAACAATGCCTCAACATATGCGATTAAATAGTGGACCTCCTAATCCTTACATGTCCCACGTAAGGCCCATGTATGGCCCTCACAATACTATGGTTTATGGCTACCAAACGCCAAGTTTATCTGCTCCTCTCATGAACCGAAAGCAATCCTATCCAGCTAGTGAATTATTAGAAGAAACAGACAAAGCTTTATTAAAAAAGCATCCTTCCATGTCTTCCAGTCCCAATAGTGTTCATACATGAAGTAAAGTTTAAACCCTTATTTGCGACTCTCCCTCTCTCTTTCTCTCTCGCCTACTCTGCCACCAATGTATATACCAACTTTTTTGATACATCAAAAAAAAAAAAAAAAAAAATAGCGAAAAAGTGTTTTTATATGCAAATAAAATGTTCTGACCAATTTATTGCTCACTGTAAATAAATATAGATGTTTATATTCAAAATCCAAGTTGGCTTCACACAAAAAAAGAAAAAGGCAAGAAAAACCTATGTGAAAACGAAGGGATTATTTGTAGCAGCTATGGTAATGATATTCTCTCTCGGATAATAAGACACATGTAGTATCGTCTTTCCGTAGTATGTGTGCACATTTTTGCTTTGTTAGTTGCCCTCTTGAGCAGCGTGACCACCTTTAGATGCCAAAGACTTTTTTTAACCTAAACATGTTCTTGTCAGTTTGTAAAGTTGCCTTGCTTTGATCGACGTGGTTGAAAATACGAATATTGTTGTTATAAGATCCTGTCATTGTTTTCCTAAAATAGATAGGTATCGTTGAACTCAGAGCCAATACTGTCATTTACTTCCCATCACCGCTAAAAAGGGATTCAAATTTATCGAATATACAATCATTCTCATACAAATCACACAGCTTTAGTTTCAAATGGTCGTGAATACCTATCGTTTTTATTGGCCCCCTATCCATATGTATATCCCAGACTTTCAACGTTAAATAGTCACGAGAAACTAGATATCTTCCGTTGTGATTAAACTTGGTGTCTGAAATAGACGGTACGATTTCAAAAAAAAAAAAAAAATGGCTGGTAGAGTCGTCAGTTCTTCTATATTAGCTAGTTTAATGTCTACAATATCTAAGCAGTATAGGTGAAAAAAAAAACATTTTGTCTCCATCTTCAAACTTCAACTCGCTGAAACTGATCGGATATATCAAAGTTCTATAGATTCATTCTCAGATCGTCAGCAGAAATATGAGTTTCGTTATCCGAACTGACAGAAATTGAGCTGATATGATAGATATGAGCTGATCAGCGAGTAGATTTAAGTCATGCCATTTTTGCATTCAGTTTATCATTGGTATAAATTCTACGAGGGGCATCTGCCACTAAGTTATCCTGGTGTGTCATTTTAGGTAACTGGAATACAGGCTGTGATGCGTGTTGGGTAGTTGTGGAGGTTGACTCGCTTACTACTCTAATACTTTTTTCGTGAATTTTCCAAAGCTCAATAGTTTTAACTAATGACTCTCAATACCCAAGCTCTGTACATATTAGTGTTTGTAAATGCACGCTTATATATATATATATATGTGTGTGTGTGTTTTAACGTTGGTTGAGAGCAAAAAATGAGCAAGGTTTTGCCTTTCACACCATTTGACTTGGTTTATTTTTCTTCAATTTCCAAGCTTTTCAAATAATCAAATTCAGGTCCGTGGGATTAAAACTCTGTGAAAGCGGCATTCGTAACCCTTTTTCTAAGTTTTGTGTATGCTGATCAACGATCCACACTTGACGAATTTAACTTAGACTCTCGCTACGCTCAAACAAAACAACCCTTCCACCTTTATCACTTGTAGCAAGATAATTGCCTATGTGATCAAACCCAACGGTAAAGATAATATCAGCTATAAAGACATGTATTTTCAGCCAGAACTTACTTCATTCGTAATTCCGTAACAAGTAAAAGTGATCAAGCATCTAACCTTCATTCTTTTTCCCCTTTGTCTGCAAAATATTGAGCGAATCTCCAGCCGTTTTTCACTGTTTCTGTTGCTAAGGCTGTTTGTATTAGACTAAGCTCTTAAAAATGTAATAAATAAACAACAAAGAGAAAACACAAAAATCTGCAAGTCCGAAAAATTTTTATCAAGTAATATCCACAGCTAAATCATAAGCGGGCCCAAAACCTAAAACTTTAGTGCATATCGCATGGATAATACTTTGGTTTACAGCTACTGACTCCATGTACGTGGCCTCTTTAACACAGCATGCGGGGGCTCAAACTCTACTTGTAATTTAATCACCGCGCTGCATGTCTTTTGCTGTTTTTCAAAAAACACGCTACAAGAAAAATCCACTTGCAAAGTTAAAGTTATCTTTTGCTTACAGAATAAAAACTGTTTATGGTCTGTTATCTAATTTTTTTATAATAGACAAAAACAGTATAAAGTCAAAAAAGTTTTTGTAAAAGATTACATAATTCGTGATAGAGTCGGAGCTTTAGGCAAAAGCGGCCAGTGCCATGGTGAAAAGGGCCTGAAGTGGGGGCTACTACAGCTCACCTTTCCTACCTTTTGTAAATAAAACAAACACTTTTGGTTTTCGAATAATTCAACATAAATTTTTCTGTTACTGTTTTTAAGATATTCTTGACTTTTGGTCTGTGTATCTTTGCTGCTTTCTTGCTTCAACAAGCTCAACATTTGTTGCGGCCTCTCCTCATAACTTCAGACACCGCAACAACCAAAAATCCTACGTCATCTGAGATTGAAAATGCATTTTTTTTTTTTGAGTCTCAAACACACACATCCCCCTTATTCTATTTTTTTTCTATATCGAAATGTCTGGATACAATATCATTTGGGTCTTTCTAGCTGTTGCTGTCATCTCTGCATTAAGCTATGTTGCTGTGCCTAAAGGAAACAATCAAACGTAACTAAAAGAGTACAATATCATATTGGTATCTAATACGACTTCATAGTGTGACCCGAACAGTTATTATTATGTCTCTTGCTTGCTGTTTCTTAATGTAAGAAAAGAAAAAAGGAAAATATAAAAAGTGGTTTGCGGTTTTCATAATACATTCCATTAGGTGGGCAATTACTTATTTGGCCCAGTTGCATCCTTTGATCAACCCTATAAAAACTGGACTTCGACCTCCTCACCATTAACAAGCAGGCGCGTATATTTGTTTCATCATGAAATGTGGATAATGTGTAGAGCTTTATTGTACAATACCCTTCCCAATAAAGGGTCCCTTCTTTTCTGGGGGGCTTTTTCAACCTACCGATCGTATTTTGTGAAGAAAAGAAAAAAAGCGTGTACTTGGACTTTCCTTTTGTTTTTAAGTACATGTTTGGTGAAAGTTATTCTTAGGGCTGTATTGACTTTAGGTATTTTTTTTTTTTATTACTATTCAAAAAAAAAAAAAAGAAGAGTGGGATTAGGAGGGAGAATATACAACAAAAATGGGAACTGGGCTTCTTTAAGCCTCTTCTGTTCCTTGCTCAGGCTTTGGAGCAGTATTCGTAGAGTCCTGTAGAGTTTGTATAGAATCACTGGACTCTGATACAGTCTTTTTTTCTTTTTTAAGGGCATTGTAGCGTTTAGCGGGGTCTATTTCTTGAGGCTTTGGAACACCAAGTTCCTCTGCTTTGGTCATAGCCATATTGACACGCATGGCCAAGCTATACTCAAAGTCATACTTTGAGATTTTGAGAGCCATTTCCCACAAAGTTCGACTACGTGTCTTGTCACCCATACCCCAGGTAGTAATACCAGCCTCCCAAAAAGCATAGGGCACCACCCATTTTTCTACAAAAATATGCTCTTTTTGATCAATAATCCAGTTCAGGTGACTAATAGCTTCAGAATAGCGGCCCATGGTATTATAGAGAGAAGATCGCATGAGTAGAAGAACACCACGTTGATCGAAATATCGAGGGGCAGGAGTATCTGGTAAAAGTTCTTTGCTTCGGATGTCAAACTCTATCTTTTCTGCTTCAGCGATTTGATTTAGAGCCTCATCGTTCAAAGCAAGTGTTTTTAAAAGTGCCTCTTCGGACATAAAGTCAAACCCGGCAAAAACATAAAGGTACTCGAGGGCGCATAGAGACATGTTCATGTCTTGATAGCCCGTATCTTGAAAGTTAATGACCTTACGATGCACGTACTTTTCCATCAAATTAGCACTATGAGTTTTGGATCCTGATAGTTGAGATACATCAGCAAAAGCTAGAATTGCCTCTGTACGCTGCCCCATCATGTCCAAACAAACACCAGTAAGATAGCGCAACACAGCAGGAGAAAAGTACTTTTCTTTGAAAAGCGTATCAAATATCTTGGCTGCCTCTTCCCAATTATGTTCCATCATATGATTGAAAGCAATTTCGTAGTTGCAGATATGGGAAACTTCAACCTCTGCCCACTCGTTCTTACTAATTTCAATTGCATACATGAATGATTGAGAAGAAAGTGTCAAGTTGCGAGCAAGACGAGATGTTCGTCCAGCAAAATAAAGGAAGAACGCAGAATTTGGATAGGTACGTTGAGCGTCCAACAACGTCTATGGGTAAAACACGAGTTAATGTTTGCTTCTTTAAACTCATATACAAAATCTATACCTCAATTGCAGGCTGTGTATACTCATCGGATAACAATTGTGGGCATATCGATGTAAGGATGGTATAATATGCTAAAAGCCTTGATAAAAGAGTATAGTATGAGTAAGCGCATATAAGTATGTGATTGCATTTTTTCTTTCTTACATAAGGGATGCCATAGGCGATCTTATTCTTTTTTCTTCTAGACACAATTTTAGTAAAGCAAAACCAAGATGCTTATCGGCTTTCCACCCAAATGCTGAGACGATTCGAAGAATCTTTTGGGGTAGGGTAGACAAAACAAGATGAACAGTACCAATACTATATGTTCTTTAGTCATTGCTTCTTTTTTTTTGCTTTGTTCTATTTAGTTATGTTTACCCAAATTGTATACCGGATAATGTATCCTGGTCAATAAAGTCATGGTAGACCTGTCCCATACGTTTATATTCTTGCCATACCAGACTGTAGCTTGCATAAGCTGATCGATGTGTTAAAATTCATGTTTTTACTTGCGGTGCTACCCTACCTCTTCTGAGATTAAGCCCGCACTTGACATAGCTCATTGCGTTTCCTTGCAGCAATTGCAAAATAGCTATCTGTAGACAAGACTCTGCTTTTACTACATGTGCTCTTAAAACACCATTAGGGATGAAAACAATATTGTCCTTTTTGATAGATTTCAATGTAGCAGGCTTTGGACTTGAAGGTAAGCCGCCTACTTCGCGAGATGTTTTTATATAGTTGTAGTAAGAGGACATAGTTTGAAGCACTGTATCTCCGATATTTTTTTTAGTGGCAGCATCGATTTGAGCCGAGGCAATACTGTAAGTCGTTGTCAGTACTTCAATAGCATTTTTTGTCATTAGGTCGTCTGAAGTCATTACAGCTACAAATTTGGAAACAAGATGAACACCGTTGTCTGTCTTTATATATAAAGATGCGTTTATACATTACCTTTCAAGAAAGCCATCGATCCTAAACACAACGCAGATAATGGATCACTAAAGTAATATACAAAAAAGAAAATTAACAAGAACGTCGCATCTTTGGATTGATATAATCCTGTAGTATTTTTTGTTTGGGCCTTACTGGTCAGCTTGATTTTCAAATAGCTTTTTTGCCTTCATAAAACGGTTATTGAACAAATGGCGAACAGCACGAAGAATGGGCTCATCTATAACAAAAAAAAAATGAGAAATACACCCAATCTTTTCTACCGATCTTTGTACTCTACCCGCTTTTTCCTGTTGTCTTGGAGAAAGGTTGTTAGCTTTGATCTCTTTGATATTGATTTTATCTAAAGCAATCAAATTGGCGCTATGTGTTTCTACGTCGCCATATTCTTCGTGTGAGCTAAAATCCATATTGTGACTAGTAGGCGGGGCGCCAGGTGTTGGAGGAGTGATATCATTATCGACTGATCGGGAAACCGTGGGTGGCGCTATCCGTTCCTCATGTTTTTTTGTATCCTCAACAGTAGCAGAAGTAGATGTCGATACTGCATCGTCCATACTATTCTTGTCTTCACTCTCACTATCATTCAACTCAACCTGTTGAAGCCCCTCTTCTGAAATGTCCTCTTCTTTTTTTGATAACTCGATAGATTCTACTGTTTCTGCAGTGCCTTTGGGGTCGATGATCTCGACTTCTGTAGGTTCAAGCGGTTGGCTAGTTCCCGCCACATCAGACTCTTTTGCCTCTACCTTTTTATGTGATTCTGCGTCCTGGTTTTTTACTTGTTCACTTTCTGCATACTTGGCAGCAGTGGTGGGTTTGGGTATCTCTGCAGCCTTGATTTCGGTAGATACATTAGGCTCTGTATCAATAGTGGGGTTTTCAGACTTCATATCTGTTTCGATTTGCGAATGTTCATCAGAGTCCAAGGCTTTATCGACTTGTACAGCTTCTTTGTTTATAGCCAACAGCTCTGTGTCTGGTTTTGTCACCGTAGGTACCTTAGGTTCTCCATTTACTTCTTTTTTGCTTTGATTCAAAGTAGATTGTAAAGCACTGATGACCGAGCTTAAATCTTTGGACTTTTCGTTGACGTTAGAATCGGTTTGCTCTTGTTTGGAGTCCGTTTTAGTTTCTGGAGTGTCAGTAGATGCCATTAGTTATCGTGTAAGAGAATCAAAAAGAAAAAAAAAATAAAAGAGAAAAGAGTAGCTTAAAATTTTCTTTCCCCTCTTTATTTTAATGATTGTATTGGTTCAAAGAAAGGATTCAATTATTTGTATCACATTCAACAGGCTATATTGTGTAATTACGGACTACAGTAACAAGATCCAACAGGGCTTTGCAATTCGCTTTTTTTCTCTTATAAATACACTAGTAACTGTATGTTTCGTAGATAGTAACTCAAGTCTGAACACACGGGCAATTTTCTTTTGTTTGAAAAAAACACTGTCTTTATAGCTTTGCATGAGAACAGCCGATGCCTTGTCATAGGGTACCACAAAGTTAAGCTCAAGCTCATCCCTTCTTATTTAGCAAAACTGGATATTTTACATGTCGTCTCCTCTCTTCTCTTTTTTCTTGGATTTTTCTAAAAGACGCCTCTGTCCAGGCGCTCCTCAAAAATAGGTCCAGAACTGTACTTTTTTTTATTTGATCGAGAATAGAAAGCCTGCATCTGGCTTTTGTAAAGTCCACGATCATGTTGTATATAAGGGGAGACGAGTCAACAAAGAGTGCAGTATCCTTAAAATAGTATACTGTAGCATTTATTTTGAGACAAAGGAACGCATATAAATGTTAGGCTAAATGAAATCATCTATAGTATAGAAGCAGTGCTGACCAAAATAATAGCAAAAGTTGGAAAAATAAACTTTGGTATACACAAAGGCTGTCTATCCCTAGGGTAGATGATCGGTGTTTTACCTATCTTTAATGTCAGCTCTTTTCTTTGTACCAATCATCTAGTAGCCTAGAAAATCCATACAAACATAATTGAGTTTTTCAAGATTCAAAAAGTTTGAAAGCTTCTTTTTTTTTTTTGCTTTACCCTCACTTTTAAAACTAAGCATTACTGTATTACAAATGAAGCATGCAAAAGAACAAGAAAAAAAAAAAAACGAACATAACCAATGGCTCAGCCTGATACTTTTCTGCCAAAACATAGAAAGTTGTAAAAGGGAGTAAAGCAGAAATCATAACCTGAAGTATATATGACTGTCCCATCATAAGCTATTTTTGTTGACAGCAGATTGGTCTGTAAACAGCTACATTCTATGCTGTAAAGACCAGCTTATGTGTACATTTCTCGCTGTGTGGTCAAGAAATCAGAAAAAGCCTTTATATATTGCTTTCTTTGTCAGAAAAATGCACACAAACACACAAGGTTGACATACTTAAAACATCAAAAAATACTTGAAAAAAAAAAAGAATGATTTGAACTAGTAATCTTTTATTGTTCTTTTGGTTATTTAAGCACGGGTCTTTCCAGCCAAGAGACGAGAGTTACGGGCCAATTGACGAGCGTTCAACTTGACAACCTTCTTGTCAGTAGCACGGGGAACAACTTCTTCCTTTTCGGTGAGGATGACCTCGATGTGAGAAGGAGAAGACATGAAAGGGTTGATTCTACCGTGAGCACGGTAGATACGACGACGATGCTTGGGAGCTTGGTTGACAATAACGCTGGAAACAGTGAGCTCTTCAGCGTTCAAGCCCTTAGCCTAATAAATATTAATAAAGGTCGAATCAACATGGATTCTCTTACTTCAGCGTTACTTTCAGCGTTCTTCAAAAGGTCAAGGATAAACTTGACAGACTTGACGGGCCAACGACCTTGGGTGGTACCGAATTCGCTGGCTTGTTGAGTACGACCAACACCACCATTGAATCTACGGAAAGGAATACATTGCTTGTGTTCCTTGACGTTGTTGAGGTAGGCATAGGCCTTGCTCAACTTCATACCTTGAACGGCAACAGCAACTTCATGGGTGTTCTTGAACTGAAGGTAGATTATATGAGTACTCTCCACTTTTCCTTTTTTTTTTTTTTGTAACTTACGTGAACACGGAGATAAGAACCTCTGGACTTGGCGGCTACAGGATTTCAAAAAAAAAAAAAAAAACACACATACGATATTCAATATCTGCTTTTCCAACACTAAAAAACAAAACTTACCCTTAGCTTGGTTGGCAGGGGAAGCAGCGTATCTAACCATTGTTGCTCAAACTGTGTCGAACGATGGAATGAAAAAGGTGAAAGTGAAGAAAATGAGTAAATTAGTTCCAATTTCAAAATGCAATGGGAAAAATGTATAGCAATGTAAACATATCCAACCAAATAAAAAGAGGGAAGAATCTCCAGAAAAAAAAAAGGAGAAATTGTGAGAATCTGTCAGTTCAAGTTCAATGGCTGATCTTGCTTCTTTTTTATAGTCCAACTGGTTTTTTTTTTTTTCTTTCTTTCTCTAAGTCTCTTCATCCATTTGTAATCTTTTTCACTCTTTTTTTTTTCTGGAGTTTTCTCTTTCTTTTTTTTTTCGTTGGTTGGATTGCTTCCATACAATATATCGACGATACATACTGCTAAGTTGAAAGGGAGGATTGTATGTGTATAGTGGATGGTTGGAGATATCCCTTTGTTTCCTCGTCTTTTCGGAGAAGGTCATGTGCGGACCGGACTTTTGAGCTACCTAAAAAACATAGACGGCATGTTCTAGCCAATTAGTAGGCGATTTTTGGCAGTCATAGGAATGGATTTAGTCTTTATAGCTCAAATGGAAGTCCATATATACTATCCTTTCTGTACCCATGCAGCTCAATATCTACATTTGGTTTTTTAAGAGGAAATCAACAAGACAACAGAATATGAAGTTCGATTTATTATTCTACAAATGTATACACAGATCTATATTTAACGAGCGTCAGGCTTACTGAAGCTTGGGTGAACATCCTGAGCAGAAGGACCATGAGGTACATAAGCTTCCTGACCTGTGGGAGCGTAAGGACCTTGATGAGTATAATCCTGGTTGTAGTAAGGCTGTTGTGAGCCATTGTCGTAATAGTAATCATAAGAACCACGATTAGGTTGACTACCACCTTCTTGTGAATAATACTCGGAAGGGTAAGGCTCAGGATCGCTATTATAATAGTAAGCGGCATGATTTGCTGGCGGTAATTCTTCAGGATAATGCGCAGGAGGTACAAATGGACGACCTCCCATACCACCATCAATGGCTGTACCAGCAGCTGTTGTTGTCATTCTAGGGCTCCAGGCTTCGCTTTCTCCAAATGGAAATCCTGAGCCTTCATTAATCCCATCCCGGCTTTTCTTGGCTCGTTTGAAAAGGAAAAAGAACAAACCAGCTTGACATAGACATCAAAACGAGTCAGCAATTCATATCTATCTATCGATTTATATATACGTCTATATGAACTTACCAAGAAGTGCAACACCCCCAACACCACCTACAACACCTCCAATGATAGCATTCTTGTTGCTGCTGTTATAGTTGTTCTCAGAGGGCTGAGTAATATTACCTATATATAAGATTTAAATAAATAAACAGAAAGTCTACAAGTGTATTTACCACCGATGGAAGGAGTTGGGGAGGAAAGACCAGAAGATGAAATAGAGGATGGCAAACTAGAAGAGCTTTGAAAAATGCTAGATGAAGCGGACAGGAATGGCGTGGTTGAAGATGCTGATGTTGTACTGGGAACAAACGAACTTGCTATACTAGAGGGTACTGATATAGTACTGGTAGTCGTAGTAATTGGTAAGACTGTAGTAGTAGTCGTAGTGGGTTCAAGCACAGTTGTTGTCGTAGTAGTTGTTGTCGTAGGCTCTATGGTAGAGCTAGATTCTGATGTAGTCACTGGATTTGTAGTAGTGGGATCTTGAGTGGTAATAGGATCCTGAGTAGTAGTAGTAATAGGATCCTGAGTGGTAGTAGTAACAGGATCCTGAGTGGTAGTAGTAACAGGATCCTGAGTGGTAGTAGTAACAGGATCCTGAGTGGTAGTAGTAACAGGATCCTGAGTGGTGGTTGAGTTTCGAGTGGTTGTGGGAGGCTGTCGAGGCGTTGTTGTAGTCTTTGTAACCGGGGGCTCAGTAGACTTAGGATCGTTGCTGGTGATAGTGGGCTTTTGAGTAGTTGTTGTTGTCGGCTCAGCTGTAGTTGAGACAGGTTTTTCGGATGGGGTAGGCTCTGGAGTAGTGACGGTAGGTTTCGCGGAAGTAGAATTAGCCGTGGTACTAGCATCAGTCGTTTTCGAGGCTGTTGGTTGGGTGGCTGTTTCCTGGCCAGCTGTCTCTTGAGTGGTTTTTTCTGAAGTAGGATCGGGCGTAGATCGACGGACATGGCTTGTGGCCTGTGATTTTGTTGTGGTGTCAGCCATAGTTGGTGAGGTGACACTTGTAGTTGTTTGGCTCGAATGGGTGACACTTGTAGTTGTTTGGCTCGAACGGGTGACACGGACTGAAGACGAACTCTCGGTAGTTGACGTGGCTGGGTCCTTCTTTTGAGTGGTGCTCTGCGTTGTCTCAGTTTCCTCCGGTTCAGCTCTAATGACCAATCTATTCTAAAAAGGGATTTAGACTGCTTTCAACAAAAAAGAGGCTTTTTTTGCCATAGGCGTTGGGAGGTCAGGATGGGGTTACCTGATCGTTTGGGCGAGGCTTGTTTCTTTTGACGGTTTCCGGCATTATTGAATGAGAAGTTGACAGGCTGTAGTGGCTTCGTATTGTGCGAGATGTTCAACTCAGTGTATTCTAAATCTGTGTTACAGCAAAGTCAATTAGATCAGAAGCAAGAATAGCCGTAAGAAGAAGAAAAGAAAGAAAAATAAATCAAGAAAAATACAAAAATAAAAAGGAGTTAAACCCGACAGTGACGAAAGACAAGATAAAAATAATACAAAGCGGAGCTGCTCCATCCCGGGACAATGTGGATGGCATAACGAATGAAAAGCAGACAATGAGTTCCCATTTATATTCTAGCTTTTCTTAGGCCTTCCAAGAGACAAAAGGCTCCCAAAAGGCTTTCTTTTTTAATTTTTTTAATTAACACTTCCTCGAAAGGAAATTTAATTGTCCACAGGCACAAATGACGACAGTTTCGAACAGAAAGGTGTCGCGAGTTCAAAAGGTATTCAGAATCTGAACTAAAAAATTTTTTTCTGACTTTTTGTCTCCATTTTGAATTTATTTTTGAGCTTTTTCTAAAGAAGTGCCTAAAGAATTACTGACCTTTTTTTTTTTGCAGTTTTTGTTGGCTGCTCCTTGGTGCCTTGAAAGAAAAGCAATGATCACCAAAGAGAATTTTTCTTGTAAGTAAATAAGCTAAAATTCCACCAATTGTGTTCAGATGTCAAAAAGTTGCCCAAAATAAGGTACACCACAGTCGGTCTTTTTTTTGGTTGTCTAGGCAACAGTAACCATGTAATCTGTTTCCATGATAACGTAAAAAGAGAGGCCTTGAATACAAACTGTAGTAAAAGAAAGGGCGGGAACCTTTTTTCGTTTTTTTTTTTTTTTTGACCTGTTCAGTGTGCCCTCATATGCAATGGATACGGAGCTCTAAATACAGTAATAAAAAGATCTAATCAGATTTCCTCTAACTTAAAAAAACAGTCAAGAAAGATCGACGCAGAGCATTTTTTTTCTTTAGACTATTTTGATTATCAAGAGAAAATAAACACAAGTAAAAAAAAAGGGGGAGATGAGAAAGAAAGGCAGAGATTGTCTAAGCCATGTGTAATAGATTAAATAATCAAAGCATGCATAGCTTAAATTCCTATAAATAAAAGTGTAATTCAACCTTACAAAAATGAGGCAGGCACACAAGGAAATAAAGGAAAAGAGGGAAAGATTTTTTTTCTTTTTGGCTGTTTTTTGTTTTTATTTTTATTTTTATTTTCTTACGCTCAAGAAATAATAGTACATCTTTTTCTTTAAAAAAAAAAAAAAAAAAACGCTCAGATTTAGGGAGAAATGGGCATCTCTAAGCGACATCTGATTACAAAAGAAAGACTTTATATTCTTTTTCACCAAGTGACTTATCTATTAACTGGTTTATCTTCAACGCTTGCAATACAATGGATTTTTTATCACGGAGCAGCCAGTAAACAACCAACACACACAAAAGAGTTATGTTCTCATTTACCTTTGTTCATCTACTTTTCGACCCGAGTTTAGCTGGCGATAGTTATCTAACACAACTAGCTCAGTTTATGAGTATGATTTTGGTTGGCTTTCTGATACCCGCTTTGAAGAAAAAGAAAGAGAGACAATACAAAATGCTACCGCAACAAGAAAATGAATCGATTCCAATGGTATGCCTATAAATAGTATATGAATGGAGACAGTATCAAGAACAGCCTGTACTCATATATATATATATCTTTTTACATGTAGTCCTTTGTACATGAAGAACCCACTGGATACGTGGAGGGCAAGATTAATCATGGTTCTGTATTTAAATTGGCCTTGATAGATATGTTGGCTAATTCGTGTGTCACCTTGGGTTTTTCAATCATTGGAAGTGGGGCAAGTAGAATACACAAAAGGCTTGATTCGCTATATTAACAGCCGTTCATTTGTTTAGATGTACCAAGTGATTTATAGTAGCGTAGTGATTTGGTGTGCTATTTTGACTTTCTTTATTATGAAAAGAAAACTGTCTTTGCTTCAGTGGACTGCTATTTTTGGTACAAGCGCAGGGCTGGCGATCAGCTCTCTCGATTCAATGTCTGGCAGAGACGAAGGAACAGAAGGTAAATCTAGCTATGCTAAGAAAAAAAAAAGCTGGACATTGATGTTAATGTCTTGTTAGCCAAAACAGCTTTGCTGTTGTTTGGTACACTGATGACATTAGGCGGTACTTTTTTCTATGGTAAGAGTTATAAACAACTGAAACAGTCGACTGATCCTTTTCAATATATAAAAGCTTGCGCGTATGTGTACGCTGATTCTATCATGACCCAACAAGACCCTGCACCCCTCCCCGCAAGAGTATGTGCTTATACTGGGATGTATGCCTCTATGATGTCTTCACTTTGGATTGGCATCTATACTCTACCCAAATTTAATCAGTTAATACACATCAAACCAGGAACGACCCAATTGCAAATAGCCCAGATGTATGGGCTGTTGATTGGTTCTAATTTTTTGCATGCATGGAACCATTATGAGTTAATTGAAAACACAGGGAGTGTAAGTTATTATCGCGGCCACAGTCAGTATCGTTGACCTGCTTTGTTAGGTTGCCACGGGTATTCTACAAGGCCTGAGAGCGGTGCTCATCTACATACTTAGTAACGCGCTTTATTGTAAAACTGACTCAGCACAATGTAAGACAACAGCGAAAAAGCCCATAGAAGAGTCTTAATCATGTGTCTTTTTTATATCCGAAAAGGCTTCACGCCCTATAAAGGACTAGGTTCAATACTTGTAATAGGAAGTGTCATGTTTTTTACGATTGGAAGCCAAGCACAATCCAAAGGAAAAGCTGTACAGGAATAATAGTTGTCTCTGGAAATACAGCTTTACAGAAAAGAAAAACAATAAAAAAAAAGACACAGTGGATGCAAAATTAAATTTCCGTATTTATCAGACCTTAGATAATGGCAAATGAACTGCAAGACTGATGTAGGCCTTTTTTCTTTAGTCATTGCAATTGAAACAGGCAAACGGAAATAAACATTCTTTTTTTTGTAAATCCGCATTCATTGTACCTGAACTCACCGTACCGATGGGGCATATTAGATTGTTACACGATGTGATTGAGTTTTTCTTGTGTACAGAATTTTCTTTAGGAAGGTTTGCAATGAAATCATTCTTTTTTTCTTGCAGTAGCTTACCAAAGAATCGTTTTGGTTTTACTTGTAAAAGAAGAGGTCTCCAAGAGGCTTATATGTAAGTGCCTGGCTTTGTTTTGGTTGAGGAGGAAATTGACTCCTTTTCTTTGTCTCGTGTGACTTTGTATCAAACCCCAATTGACATCTACTCACAAACGTAGCTGTTTTTAGGGATATGACGTTTGAACAAAAACGAATGATTGGATTTTGTATTCCCAAAGTGTGTCTATACAACATGAAAAAGCTTAAACTACATAAGCGCATTGATGTCATGTCTTTTCAAAGTCTCGTTACTTTATTTCGTCTCCCCCACTCCACTCTAAAACAGGAGTGTTTCATAAATAAAAAAAATTTTCTGCCATCTATTTCTTGACGCTGACGGATCACTTTCGTCACCAATGTGGGCAGCTTTGAAATAGAGTCTTGTTTACAATATGCAAGCTTTGATATAAACAAAGGGGGTACTTTGTTTTCTTGTATTGACAAAGTCAACATTCAAGTACTTCAAAACAGATAGATTTTTAGTTTTCTTTTCTCAAAAAGAAATGCTGCAACTTTATTGTAGCACATTTACGCAACAGATTCCGAAGGATGCTAACCAAACAAACTGTCTGTTTTTCTACATACGGTGACCTATTAAAAAAAGTATTTAAAGGCAAAAAAAAAAAAAAAAATAAGAAAACCTTTTTTTCTACAGTGTTTCTTTTATTTGTATATATTTGTCTATACTTCAACCAAAGTCCTTTGTCAGAGCAAAAAGAGAGAAAATGTTTCGACTTCAATCGGTTTTGTATATGGAACACGTTTATTTTACCAACCAACCTATGAACATCTTTTACTCTACATCTGTGGCGGAAGAAGAAGGTGAGTTGCTCTATTTAGCTGATCGTCTGTCCATTTTTCTTATTATTTATTACCAAAGAACGCACGATACCACCTGTGCAATCAAGGAAGGAAGTCAAAGAGATCAGCAACCAAGAGCCAATACAAGATCAGGAAGTACTTGACGATGAGCATGTTGAGGAAGTACTGCTAGGACAAGCCCTGACCCAATCGCCCAAAGAAACAGACTCGGTCCACTTGGAGCGTATGGACGATCTGATCGAAGCATCTTCCCTTTTGGAAGCCAGTGAACCCAGTCTACATTTGGAAAGCGCTTCTCTAGAGCGCTCTTTGTCAGACGCCAGCTCACGAGCCGATACCCCTCCACTGGAAACACCTGAAACACAGGAGACGTTAGATGATCCCAACTCCGTTCTAGACCAAGAGATCAAGACGCCCCCTCTTTCTCTCTCTGAACCGCTCCCTCCTGTGGTGGTTGAAGAAGACAAGGCTACCTCGTCTATGCTGGATGAAATCGTGTTTAGTCCGCTGGTGATTCCCCCTTTAGATGAATATACCTTTCAGTCCAACTACTCACTCCTGGACGACGTTGATATCAGCCCTCCTGCCTCCCCCAGCAACAACCAACTCGTACGTGATCCCAAGCGAAGAAGGAGTCTTTTCTTTATGAAGCCCGAAGCGGATTTTTTCCGTTCCAAACATCGACCTACCGAACTGCTGCCTCCAGATCAAACCAAAGCTCTACAAGGTCTGGCCCGCCAATCTTCTCGTTTTAGAACCAAAGGAAAAGATCTTTCGAAAAGAGTTCGAAAAGCACTCTCCTTTCACCAATAATAGCGTATTTGTACACACATCTTTCTTCTTTTTCTATACATACATACTCATATATTTATCTCAACACAAACACACATAAACAGTACACTCAAACTACATAATAAAAAAGATTTTCAAAAAAAGTCATTTAGATTTCAAGATTTATTTCTTCTTGTTGGCTTCTTCTTCAGCCTTGTCGCGAGCACGCTTTTCGCGGGCACCGAGAGTACGAGCAGCGGAACGAGCATAACGGAGAGTCATGTAAGCGTTCTTGTTCTTTTCTTCGGCAGTGATAGCACGGGCTTCGGGAGCAGCAGCGACTTGTTCAACAGGGAACAAGGCTTCACGATATTGAACGGCGGTGGCGACTTCAGTAGCATCAGAATCAGCCTTCTTGGGGCTGGTAGCCTTACGGGGGAAGACGATCAACTTGGCCTTGTAAGCCTTAAGGCGTTGAACGTTCAATTCAAGAGATTCGTTGGAACGGTTACGACGACGGTGATCGACAGCAATACCGACAGTACGAGCTTCCTTACGGCGAATACCAGCTTCCTAGAAAATAATCAGTATCAAGCATCCCTCTTTTATTTTCTTTGTTTACCTTGAGTTCTTCAAGAGTGAAGCCGCGACCGGCTCTCAACTTCATGTTGTAACGTACAGTAGGACAACGGACAGCAGGACGAAGGAGACCATCAATGGGTCTGGGAGCAATGGCAGCGGCCTTGGCAACACGCGCAAGTCTTCTGGACTTCTTGCGGCCGGCTTGATCGAACCAAGTCTTTACGCGACGATCCCATTGCTTACGGAAGTGCTGGTTAGGCAACTGGTTGTTGTGCTTCAATACCATGATCTATACCAAAAAAAAAAAAAAAAAAAAGAATCCCTCAGTTGTTAATTTATCAAATCCAAATCACTAAAAAAAAAGATTTCAACATCCACCCCATTCAAAAGAAATCAAGAGAAGAGACAATAGTAGTAAAGAGACTGTATAGATCGATGTCAAGTTGTTTTGCACTGTTTTTTGGAATGTTGACAAGAACAAAGCCAATTTCGTAATCCCTTTTGTTTTTGTTTGTTTGGTGTATGCATTTGTTGGTTTTTTTTTTTTTTATTATTCAATCTCTTTAATCCAATTTACAATTCTACATTGTTTCCTCAGTTTGTTCGTCTATTTTTCCGTTTTTTTTTTTTTTTTCCTATCTCATTTTGTCTATTCTCTTTCTCTCTTAATCTGTCATGGGATGGATGGATGGCATATCATTTATACATACAGATGACCAGTTAGGGGAAAAGAGAACGGCTTCTTGGTGACAGTGAAGCGTCTTGACATCCAGTTCAAAAGGTGGTCCGGCGGAACTTGAATCTGTATTTCCACGCACGCACACACACACACATACATACATACACACACACACACACACACACACACCTCTTTTTTTTCTTTTCAAAATTCACAATGTCATGCTAAAAAGGGCAGCTTTTTTCATTCAGACATGAACAGCCCAATTCTCTAAATATCGTTATGAATCAGTAGTTCTATGTTTTGTTAATGAATATGTTTAGCATTTATTTCTTAAGTTTGTGTTGTTGTTGATTACAAATGACACTGTGTGGCTTTTTTAAAAGCATGCTTTTGTTATAGGAGATCGCTTAGATACTACTCTTTGTTGAGTCTAGGTTTCTTTTATTGTTTTATTTATACGTTGCTTAGCGCTTCAAAGTTCCTTTTTGTTTTTTTTTTGTTTACTCCATGTGCTATTTACGATTTCTAAATCGATGATGCTGATCTATTTGAGTTACTAGCAGCTACGAGCTAGTATCTAGTTTTGCTTTATAAAAATAGATAAAGTATTCTTTCAATTTGCTCCTTTCTTTATCGGTCCCTTTCTTGATTTCAATAAATTGATTGTTTCTTTTGTATGCTTTCTATGGGCTGTTGAATTGGTATATTTATTTCACTTGTTTTTATCATCCAAACGATTTCTTATCGAGCCCCTATGTCTTTGATATCCTTTCTTTTGTACATATTCAGCCCAATTTTTGTCTATTGAGTTAGGGTCCGTACAATGTTTACAAGTTAGAATAACATAAACATGCTACTATTAAAACAAGCGACTCTTTCTATAGACGTGAATTGCTTATGTAATGTCAGTCTTCATTATATGGGATGAAGTTGCTTGTTTTAAACAAGGTAACTAAACTAGCAATACCTATCAAGTCAGATCATACTCAATCTGAGCTTTTCCCACCCCTCTTTTGTTTTCTACGAGTGTAGACTCGAGTGCATGTTTTCGGTAGCTTTTTTGAATCTATCATTGGGGTGTTTGTCGTCCATCGTAAACACATCCCCTTTTTCTAGCTTCACATACCCCAAGCTTGGTATTGCCCGTGACGAACATAGCGTCTGTTTTCGAGCTTGTGGTACTCTCTAGATAATCTTAGGGTCTTTATACAGTTTTCAGACAAACTCTCATACTTTGTATATTTCCTTCAGGCTCAGCTAGTTTTGATAAAAGTAGAAAAGTTTACACGCTGATAGGATACTCTTCTTCAACTGCACGATAGTTTTTCTCTACTTGTATCTTTGTTAATGCTTGCCTTTTTCTTTAGTTTAATTCCAGGTTTCAAACCAACAAAACGAATTAGAAAAAGCAAAGTACTACGTTATAAAAGTCAAAACTAATCAAACTTGTTCTGATACAGCCGCTCTTTGTAATTTTTTTTTTTTTTTTTTTTTTTTTGCACGACATCAAACTCAAATTCAGCGACTCCATTTTCTGTAGGGTTTTGTGAATTGCCATCTTTCCCGTATTTACTTTTTTATTACTGTTTTCCCAACCTATTCCAAACACTGAAAAAAAAAAAAAAAAAAAAAAGATATAAAAAGCCCTTTCGAATTTTCTTCCTTTTTTTACTTTGTTTTCTCTCACTCTTTTTTTTTTTTTTATTGTTGTTGATAGAACACAGACTTTTGTTCTATTGCTGAGTAGATGGAGCTAGAAAAGGAAAAGCACCAAACAGAGTAAAAAGCCACTGTTGCTCAAGTCCTTTTTTTTTGGTCCAAAAAAATCATTCTATTCGACTCTACTTACTATAAAAGCGGAGAACGCAAGTCTATTTTAAAACATCAAGTGACCACTCTAAGACTTATCGTACCACTTGTACAATAAGAAAGAAAAAAACATGATGTGTTCCATATAAGCTTTTTTTTATTATTTTTTCGGGTTTGGGTTTATTATTATAGATATTTCCAAGCCGGTTGGAAGCAAGTTTTTGTTATAAAGAATACATAGGTGCGTGTTGAGAGGGAAGAGGTGGCATAAGAGAGATGTGTGTGTGTGTGTAGATAGAAGTATGTTCTTTTTTTGGTTTTTTTTTTTTTTTTTTTTTTTGGACTGTTTTCTTACAAAAACAATAATGTAATAGTAGTATTAGAGTAATAGTAGCAGTAGTAGTAGTAGTAGTAGTAGTAGTAGTAGTAGTAGTAGTAGTAATAGTAATAGTAGTGATTATAATAAAAGCTACCACATGAGAATGTACATATATAGCGCTTGACTTTACATATACACACATGGATAGATACACACACAAGACATTCTAGACATCCACAATTCTCTGTACTTTGTTACATTCCAAAAGATGCTCACCACGGTATTTGATAAGATATTCATCGTTTGCTTTCCATGTTACTGTTTTATTAACCGGGCAGCCCTACAAGAAATGGGTGAGAAGAGGAATCAACGAGAAATGCTTACTTTGTTGCTGTTTGAACATTTATAATATACACTCTTGTTGCCTGTCTTTTTTTGAACAGTATTTCCGTTGTTTTTCCAGAAATAGCCATCCATGTAAGGAAACTCTCTTGTTTCTACTATTTTGGTGATGGCCTGCATTTCCCTTCTTCGGCGTGGCTTGGGGGGTATTGCATACCTTGTGTTAGGCCGAATTTCTGGCGTGTAATCTTCGGAAGGCTTGAGCGAGGACATCAGCATAGGCTGATAGCTAACGACAAAGGAATTGAGTCATTTAGGAGGGGGGGTTTATCTGTTTTGCTTACCTTTCCATGGTGGAAAGTAAAGAGGGCGCTGAGATGGGCGGTGTGGAAGTAGGAATAGGAGAAAACGTACGTTCTTCGAGGTCGTCTGAGTCTGTGGTGAAGGAAGAACCAAGGGTAGAATCACGTCTAGCATGATTTTGGGTAAGTAGGGGATTCTGAAGGAGAGCATCCAGGCTGCCTCTTCTGAAAGATGAATATAGACGTCCGTCAGTAGAAGAACTTTGGCTGACCGGCGGTGTAATAGCAAAGCTCGTCGTCAGTGGGGTTTGGAATAGATGCGCGTAATCGTGGGCGTCGTCCAGCGAAGTGGCGTGACCGTTTTGAAGATTTTGTTGAGACAATAATAGATCCAGCTCTTTGGCTCTTAGTTTAGCCTCTTCAGCTCGACGTTTATCTTCCTCTAGCTTAGAAGAAAGAATCAGTTTTAATAGCTCTGGTTGAGACTGATAGCTGTAAATAATGTCCTGAAGATCACCGGAAGCAGAGCTGTTTTGATCTGTGGTGTTGTTATTGCTGTTATGAATCACTGGTGATGCATTGTGGCTCGATGCAGGCTGTCTATAAAGCGATTGATAAGGGACCTGTTCATGGTGATAAAGAGGCACAGTCTTTGTATTGTCTTTGACAAGAGGATAGGCAAAGTCTGACATTAAAATAAAGTGGAACTGAAAAAAAAAAAAAAAAAGGAAAAAAATTAAATATTTTTCATTCATTTACAGGGTTTTATATTCCCAATACTTCCCGTCATTTATTTTCTCAGGGTCACTTCTCCGATAACTAGCGGTTACATAGAAGGAAACAACACCTTTTTTTTTTTAAAAAAAAAATAACTTCTTCTTTTTGTTTCTTTTTTTGTACTTGGAAAAAAACAGGCTTTTCACCTAAAAGAAGCTAGTAGCACCCAAAATGATTCTTCTGAAAAATAAACTTTGGCTGTCTTTTCTATTTTTTTTTTTGTTTTTGTTTATTAGTCATCTTCTTGTGCTTTTTCTTTATTTAAGGTCATTCATGTTTAAACAAACAAAAAATTTCGTCTTGTTTTATTTGTGGGCGTTCAATAAAAGCGGATAATTAAAAAAAAAAAACGATGTGGGGAAAGTAGGGGAGACTTATTACCGCGGGATAGCAGGTCATATTTGGATACCTAGCGTCAAGCTCCGTTTAGTAACTCGGTGTTTAGAGGAGTACCCGCACTTGCTGTGATTGGCTCAGTACATCAGAAGAGAGTGTTTGTACTTTGTGTAACTTTCAGATGTCCTTGTTGCAATTGGCTTACTGAATTTTAGAGTAAACGTGGCAGAACATCTTGAAAAATACGGCGGTCATTTCTACTTTTCATTGGCATAAAGCGTTTCCTATATTCGGAAATACCCGTTGCTTAAAGTGGCAATCCATATAAAATTCACTTTGCAGGAGCATCGTACTTGAGATGGTAAGAAAAAAATATCTCCAACCTATCTTTGATGCACCATTTTCATTATTTGAAGCCACACCTTTATTACTCGTAAAATAGTTACATTTTGATCGTTTATTGGCCATAACTGTAGATCAAAAACAAAGCAAAAATTGTCGAGTTTAGAATCATTGGAGGCACTTTGACGTTTTATATCATAACTCTGCTGAAAACAGAAACCGTCTCATCGAGCTAATTTTATTAGAGTACATTAACAGAGATCGTAGCGAGTGAAAAAAGGCTCGATTCAATCTTTATAAACGCTTTAACTTGAGTATTATATTCAAAAAAAAAAAAAAAAAAAAAAAAACGAACTGGCCTAACTAAAACTATAAGAGTAACATAAGGTCTGTGTACATTCACCAATAACAATCACATGACTAGCTTGCCTAAAGTCGTTAATTTTGCCGAACCAAAATAGCAATAAAAAGCCCACACGTTGCCAACTAGCGTGGCTGTTTAACAAATGGCTACACAATAAAAAATGGCAGTGTTTGAATTCTACTCATGACAAAAGAAAAAAAGTGCATTGCTGCTAGTAAGAACCTCTTGATCTACCGGTTTCTGATTAATCTTATACGTTAATATTATTATAACTACAAAAGCCTCATGCACCTATCTTTTACCAGTTTTGGTTTCTTTATAAATCTATCAATTGTACACCCACAAAAAAAAAAAACTACTTGGATTAGTCATGTTTGATAAGGAAAAAACTAACCGTTTTCAGGTATACCGATGTCGTAAACAGAGTCCCAACACGGTAATGCCTTCAAAACAAAGGTTTTTTTTTATTATCTGACTGTGACCAGTCCTGCTGTAAAATGCATATAGTAACCAACATGTTAATTCAAAATAAAGAACAAAGGATCATGATTAAAGCAATTTACCACTCTACTTTTTTTTTTTTTTTTTTGAAGTTATAATTCTTTTTTGATATAACTATCAATTATTTCTAGAAACGAGGGTTATTTTTATGCAAAAGTTGGTAAGCTAATTATAGTAAGTCATACCAGTAAGGACTCAAGCTTGTTCAATTGCTTTAGCTACTCTATATTTCAACTAAAAGATCTTAATCGCCTTATATCAACACTTTAAATAAACGCTAATTGAGTTTTAACGCGTTTTTGCGTTAAAAAAAAAACCGTATTCCTTAGTATTAAATGAGTTACAGCTATGAATTTCCACAGAAATAGGAGACTAAAGCAAATCGTTGTAATGAAGAACTATTTGTCGGATAAATGGCACTGAAGATATCTTGTAACTTATCTTTAAAGGACACTCAATACAACACAGTAAATCTCAAAAACTTTACGTAAATACTCCCTAATACAACAACTCTCATATCATAAAGCTGAAGAGTAGCTCTGTATTGGCTCCTGCGAAATGTATCTTGCCATTTTAAGCAGCAGTCAATGCCAAATATAGTAAAGGCTTTCTGCCAATGAAATAAAGAAATGACCGACCCAATGCTCTGCCAAATTTGTCAAAACTCCAAAAGTTCTCCACATTTCATCTCCACGTTTTCGGAGCTTGTTGAGTCAACAGTGTACTACCTTTAACACGCTCTGGTCTTGCTTTTACTGTAGGCTCTGCACGTCCTAGCTTGCGGGACCCTTTTTCTCTTAAAACATGTGCTGTTTTGCTTTATGTATGTATCAGCTGTTTTTTTTTTTTGGTTTCCAAGTTAACTCAAGACTGATGAAAACCAAAGATACTGCAGAAGCTAGCGTGTGTTTGTATGATATATTATGGATTTTTTTTTCTTTTATTTGAATAGCAAAGAAAAAAAAAAAAGTATTTACAACTCTCTAAGACATACTTTCAACGTATGCCAGTGTTCTTTCTTTCACCCTTTGAACGTCATCTTCGGAACCGTGACTCTTTTCGAACAATAGCCACTTTTTGAAAATGAATTTCATTTTTTTGGAAGAAAACTTTAAAGATGCTACTCTTTCAAATAGACGTCTATATAAAAGAACGGTTAAACGTTGAAAAGAGTCAGAGTGACAATAAAAAAGAATGTTTACCTGGTCATTTCAATGTCGCCTGCCTTGATTTCCATGTCTAAGTAAACGCTCCATAGATCTAAGCGTTTAGGTTGGTTGCTCACCATACCCTCTAACAAAGTACGTCCTCTTTCAACTTCGCCATGTTTAAATTCCAGCTGAGCAAATTTCAAAACAGTAGATGTGTCTAAAGTTTAAAAAATAAGTACAAGCAAACCTTTTTTAAAACTGGCTTACGTTCATATTTGGGGAGTATCCTTAAACATCTCTGAAGTGTTTCTCGTGCTTTTTCTGTTTTGTCTTGTTGAAGCAAAAAGGCGCCATAACCGACCCAGACATCAGGCACTTGGCTAAATTTTTTACACATCTCCTCCCACACAGATTCTGCCTTGTCTAGTTTATCACTACGCTCATAAATCTCGGTCATTTGTTGATAGACTTTGATAGGCTCGCAATAAACGATGGCACGCTTGAACACCTCTTGTAACGAGTCTTCAGAGCCAAAGTTGTTTTCCAAGTTCAATAATGCCACCCATACGTTCATTTTTTCCTGCTCTTCTCTAAAGTTGATTGTTTTCAACGCACGCTCTCCCAAATCACGCGCTTTATCGATCTCTGATAGCTTGAGCGCGTACGCCATATAATTGATCCACAAGTAAGACGAGTTGGGTGAGCCGACTAATAATCGCTCAAATTCATGCGCATTTTGAGGTACTTGGTTGTCTAGTTGATCTGTGATGTCTTCTACTTCTTGCTTTTTCTTTTTCTTTTGCTTCATTTCCTCTTCCTCTTCATCGCTACTCACTTCTTCTTCATCGCTGGAATCAACTCGACTGTTAATGCCTGTCCAATCAAATCCTTCAAGCTGTAATGTCTCTTCTTCTTCTGTCTTAGACGGTCTGATAGTAGGCTCCTCGCTTGATTTAATTGAGGTAGCTGTTTTTTTTTCTTTTTTGTCCTAAGAAAGACGAGTGAGCTACCTATGTTAGTTGTCAATCTGAATATATTTACAGAAGGATTTGCTTCATTTTTTTTGTTCAATTTCTTTTCTTTTTTGGTTGGTATAGGGTTTTTTGTGTCCAACTTGGTGTTCTTTCTCTTAGCCATGCTGAATGTAAAGACTTTTGCTTTTTTATACAAAGATTGTAAAAAAGAAAAAAGGAAAGTGTAAAGTTTATCCTTTATGAAGAAACAGTCACAATGGCTTAGATTTATGAGGCTATTCAAAAGGATATTGTAGCTTACTACATTGGTAAAACACATATTTTTAGTAACATCAAAACGTATTTTTTGCACTCAAAAAAACTATATCAGCTGACACCTGTAGATTTTTTACTGAAAAGAAACTGCTAGAGATGCTTATGTATAATGGTATCGATGAATCAATTGTGTGTTCTTATTAATGGGATAAAAAAACAATGAAACAAAATCGAAAAAGCTCCAATCCACTTTAAAATCAAATCTATAGAGAATCAAGAGAATCTAATAAGTGTAGCTCTTATACACATCACATTACTGATTTTTTATTGGCGTTTTTGTCACTCAAGACACGGCCTTTGAACATACTATAGCATTACCTAAAACCTTTCCTCGCCGCCCAAATAAACAGATGATCACGTGTCTTTGTTCAAAGGCTTGAAGGTCAAGGCAAAATAAACTAAAACCCCATATGTCCTCACGAATGTCCTAAAGCTTTTTTTGATCGTCAAAAAACGATAACAGAGAATTGTTGAATTTGAAGATAACTAGAATCTATAATGTTTGAGATAAAAATGCTGAAAATACCATACAAAATACAGTTATTTCCTCCCGTGTAAATGCGCTATTAATATATTTGGTATTTGACGTATTTGTATTGCACGCTGATTGTTCTTTTACTTTTACCAAAGGCACACGGTAACTTTTTTTTTTCACTTTGAATAGCTGTATACGCCACAAACAGTCACCAATTCTTGCCAGTAATACTGTGGCAAAACAAATAGGTTTTACACGCCCAAAAAGTATCACAGTTTAAATTCTTCTTTTCATATCTGCCGTTTAAAGGATTTGTAGCTTTCTCCAACTGTTATAAACCTTTTTACTTCCAGAGGCTTGCTTTTGCTTACTGGTATCTGTATTACCAAAGAGAGACGTTCTAAGTTGTTTTATGTAAATAAAATCTTCGAGTAGTTTTGTTTGTTTTTGTTTATAAACTTTTGTATTATATTCCGATGTATCCAGTCACTACAAAACGCTAGGTTTCTTATTTCTTTTTGATTTATTGTTATATTTTAAATATGCCACACTATTTAAAACGTCACACTATCTTTAAATTTAAGAAATCGTTTATTTTAGCTAATCTAAAAACAAGATTAAATTAGTATAGATAAGGATGTCTCTCAGATATGCAAGACTGATAAAGTAGCCAAATCAAGCCAACTGCTTTTTGTTAATTTCAAGTGAAGCTATGAAGTAACAGTCATAGAAGTTTTAAAACAAGAGCTGCTTACTCTTTATTAAGTTTGATAAAATTGTAAAAAGGTACAAGAAACGACTTAGCACTTGTCGTTCTTGTGGGTCTTCCACCAGGCACAAGCACCTTGGAATTCCTTGTTGAATTGCTCAGGGTCATCGTTCTTACAGGCTGCCATACAGGTACCGGCAGCGGTCATGAAGTTTCTGTAGTCAGGACCAGTCTTGTTACACATAACAGAGATAGACTTGATGAAGAGTTCAGAAGTGTGGTCCATGGTCCAGCCGGGAACATACTTTTGACCAGCTTGAACGTTACAGTTGGTATAACATTCACCAGAGCCGGGAACGTTGTAAGAGGGGTTGCAGTTAGCAGCAAGAGCAGAGGCAACGAGGGTGGCAGAGGCAACAGCAGCAACAGTGAAAGAGTGCATATTCAAAGGAAGAGAATTAAGAGATAATGAAAAAAAAAAAAAGAGGACGATCTCACTTGCTCTATTTATATGAAAAATCATGGAACTTGCTGTTCTTTTCTTTTTATTGCTCCCCGAGAAACGGGAACTTTTCTCCCTTCTACTGCATTTTGTAAAACAAGAGAAAGTCAAGACGAAAGCCTAAAGCAATATGTAGTACATTTAAACTCTTTATGGAAGCGGTTTTACCTACAAAAAAAAACAAAAGCAAAGAACAAAAGTGAAGTTACACCGAATATGTGTATCCACAAAGTTATCAGATTTTTTACGACCCCGATCAGACACTATTCGACCTTGGGTACCATTGAGATCAATTCCGCTTGGCCGATTAATCGAAATTAAAGCAATAACAATAGTAGTCCCTAATTTAGCTAAGGTTTTTTTCAGGTAATGTGAGGCTATTTGGAAAGCAAGTTCTTTGAGCAGGTCTCATGTTTGAAACCAAACATTGTACTCTCACCTTCCTTTTGGTTTTAATGGAACACTAATTTCTTTTTTGATACGTGTTACAAAAATACCATTGATCTGATAAATTTTTTTCAATCTGATAAAATATACACCTCTGTGCGAACTAACTGACTGGGTTGGCTCTCTTTACTAAATATGTAACACTATTACCTATTTTGTTCTGACATGTCTGTTCACGCTCCCTTTTTTTAATAAAAAAAAAAAGCAGTTTAGTAGTCGATCTTGTTGACAGGCATTCTGTACTAACTAAAAAGCATGTAAAAGGAAGAAAAGTAACCATCTTTGACTTTAGTAGGTTGTATTGTTTCTTCCTCTTTTGAAATACAACCTTCAATGGTACGCCCTCCTTTTTTGGCTTAGTACTGTATTTATGACCTTAAGGCGCGTGTTAACATGTCATTTTTTTGTACTAAAAAGATTTTCTAGAATACTATGTACAAAAATCTCTCTGCGCTTTAATTGATTTATTAACTTATTTTTTTTCTATCCTAAATTAATAAAAGTCTTATAATCATCGGTTTGTATCTTTTTTAGAAAATAGCTAAACAAAACGATCAAAAACTCAAATATGGGGCCTCCAGCAATATTTTTTGACATTTTTTTTCTATTCAAAAAACGTGAGTAAAACAAGGCAGCAAGTAAAGCAATTGCAATTGCTTTAAAACTGTATCGCTTATTTTTTGTGTATGCACTTCTTTTTCGCGTACCTGTCTGACTTCAAATATTTGGACTCAAGTGCACACAAAAACAGTTTTATTTCACTCAGTTAAATTACTTTATAAAGATAAACTAAAGTTAAGCAGGGCAAATACGTACAAAGCCAACTTCTGAGCTTTGGCATAAAAAAGTCGCAGAAGCAAAAAAAAAAAAAAAAATTGTAAAAGCTCCAAGTTTATTTGTCTCAAATTAAGTTTAAAGCGTTTGCTGTTGTTTTTTTTATAACCCTAAAAATGCGTATTTTATTTAATAGATTGTTTGCTTACAACGCTTCAAAACCTGAGTACAGTCCCTGAAGTTGGTACACTCTTTTTAGTTGATCATTAGTCACAAGTTACTGTTGTGTTGCTTGTTGTCTGAGTTTATTTTGATCGACTATACTTTCCTGATTTTTAGTGTACGTATATTTAGTATTACTTTTGAAAAAAATGAGATGTGAATTCCACTTTTCAAGCTTGCTGGCTTTAAATAGTGGTTTTTTTTTCTAAAAAAAAAACCACTACCAAACTGTTTTGCCGCGAAATTTGATTTTGCTTTGTTTTTAAAAGTAACTAGGGTGTATACAAAAATACAATTAAATCTATAGAGACGTCTTGCACTTAATTTTAAACGCTACTCATATTGTATGCATCACGTTACTAAAAGTTTACAATTTCTTCAGTAAAAAGATATAAGATTATATTGTCCTTTTTGCACAATTTTTTTAGATTGGCCAAAGTTGTTAAGCCTTTTCTCACATGTTTTCGGCTGTCGATAAAAAAAGATTAGTAAGAACTTACATATGTTATAAAAACGAAAAATAAAGACTCTAGATAGTGCTTTAAGATGGTATAGTTGGATCATTCGAGTGTGCTTTAACTAATGTAATTTTTTAACCATGTTAAAGATAACGCATTCTTTTTAAACATTACGAGAGAGAATAAGTAACATTTTGAGTTGTTTGTGCTTTTTTTATGCTGTTACTTTTTTGAGATGACTCACCTTTTTTATCAAAAATATAATGCTTTGTTTGTTCAATTTTATAGCTACAGAAAGCTTTCAATCTAATCTGCCTGGAATAAGTGCTTTAGTTTAGCTGTTATTTTTTAAAAGTTTTTTTATTAGATTTAAAGACAAAAAGAAAACATTGTATATAGTCGATTTTACAAAACCTTCCCTTTGGAACTTTTTTTTTAAAAAAAGTAGATAGTTGCTAACGTTTATACATGTATACTTTAGTGTCAAAGATTTACGTTTCTAACTTGGTTTTAGATCAAAGCTACTATAAATATGAAAGGGATCAACTGATTCGCTCTCAAGCTTTGATGCTATTAAGAAAGCAAATTTGTCTATGTCTATTGTAATTGAGAGTATTAAAGGTGTGGTTTTGCTTTGATAGTATGTTTCACATAAATGATTGACAATGATTCATTTTATAGTAGCATAAGTACAATTTGACATCAAATGGTTTAAATAAACAGCTGATATCTTATTTACTGAATTTAACAGAAGTACTGAGCTTAGTCTATTGTCTTACATACTGTATATCGTATGGTACTCAATTTATTTCCAAGCGCTTTGGTTTTGAAAAGAACTTTTATGTAGTATATAATAAACTTCTTGTTTTCCCTCTAATTATTTGCATTTTAGTCTTGCAGTATCCGAAATGTATATACATATATACAAAATATAAAAAAAATTGATATCCGTTATAGGACAAACAAAATTTCTTTTATATACTTTACTCAATAGAATAGACAAAAAAAATCAACAAAAAAAGCGGCTTAAAGTTGAACTACTTGGGGACCATGTTAGAAAAAATAGCTCACTACGTTTTGGTAGAGTATTTTTTGAACAACAATAACGTAGGTATACTGTAAACGAGTGCCTAAACTAAGCATGTAAATCGATAGATAGAGCTTTGTCTTATTATTTTTATTAGTTTCTGTTACAAATGCTATAAATTCAAAAAAATGCTTTTGTTAACGTTGCTCTCTACTTTATCGTGTCGCTTTTCACTAGACTTCAGTTCTCTTTTCTCTCTTCTCTTTTCAATGTCCTATATATATATATATATATATATATATATATATATATTATTTGTTACTATTAAAGATTATGATCGTTTTTTGATCATTATTTCAGCAAGTAATAACAAATTGTCCCTTGACATCTTTATTTTTAAACTGTATATTTACTCATATTTTTTTCGTACTACATTCAACTTTTAACTTTATTTACATTTATTACCTGTAATTTCTGCTTTCCTAAATCTCTACTAAAAGCTTTTAGCGCCACACTACTTCCTGTAGTTACATCGATCCAAATCTGACTCTACTTCCCTAAAAAAAAATGTAAGCACTTGCATGACTTGTGAAGTTCTTCCATTTATTTTAAAAAAAAGAAACGTCTCAGAAAAAATATCGCTAGACTGAAAGCTGTGTCTTGTAAATTCATTGATTGTGGTATAAATGGATACAAGTTCAACTTGAGCCTGACTTGAGCTAACCTCCACAACATTTTTTTAGAAGCCCGTTTTTCGTTTTTTCCCAATATGGATTTTAAATAAATGACAGGACAAGCCTAAGCTTTTATAGTTCTCTTTTTTTTTTTGCAAAGGCAGGATACGATTTTGAACGTCTGTTAATGTCTTCCGTATATACTCTTTGGCTAGGATACTTTTTATGTATACAACTGTTGATCAATATAGGAACACGAATTGCTCATCTCTAAAGAGGAATATACTGATCAGGTATAGAATCAGCATATAGGAGTCTATGTTATCGCATATAACTTACAGTATATTTGGAATTACGATCTTAAGCGCCGCACGCTTTTCTAAAGCACTACAAATTATTCAACACAGAGTGCCAACAAGCTACTTTAGAGCTGTACAGTAAAGAACGGACAAAAATTATTGATAATTATATGAGAGCTATTTGCTCTTTATTAAGTTTGATAAAATTGTAAAAAGGTACAAGAAACGACTTAGCACTTGTCGTTCTTGTGGGTCTTCCACCAGGCACAAGCACCTTGGAATTCCTTGTTGAATTGCTCAGGGTCATCGTTCTTACAGGCTGCCATACAGGTACCGGCAGCGGTCATGAAGTTTCTGTAGTCAGGACCAGTCTTGTTACACATAACAGAGATAGACTTGATGAAGAGTTCAGAAGTGTGGTCCATGGTCCAGCCGGGAACATACTTTTGACCAGCTTGAACGTTACAGTTGGTATAACATTCACCAGAGCCGGGAACGTTGTAAGAGGGGTTGCAGTTAGCAGCAAGAGCAGAGGCAACGAGGGTGGCAGAGGCAACAGCAGCAACAGTGAAAGAGTGCATATTCAAAGGAAGAGAATTAAGAGATAATGAAAAAAAAAAAAAGAGGACGATCTCACTTGCTCTATTTATATGAAAAATCATGGAACTTGCTGTTCTTTTCTTTTTATTGCTCCCCGAGAAACGGGAACTTTTCTCCCTTCTACTGCATTTTGTAAAACAAGAGAAAGTCAAGACGAAAGCCTAAAGTAATATGTAGTACATTTAAACTCTTTATGGAAATGGTTTCACTTGCAAAATAATAGTCAGACCTGTGAGTCCTACTGTTATAAAAGTAAAAAAAAAAGTTACACTGAGCTTGTGTATCCATGAAGTTATCAGATTTTATTTTCGTTACTCCGAATGATCAGATAATATGAGCAAACAAAAACCTATGCTTGAATTGGAAAAAATCGACAACTTAGAGAGTTTCAAAATAAGTAAAAGAAGCGGATACGTTGTAGTAAAAAAATAAAAGCTAACACTCAGTAAGTCGAAAACTACTTCTATAGCTTTGATAGGCGATCGCCCTATACTTAGTATAACACTGACGCGATATTTCTCAAACAACCTTAAATTACGTGATTGGAGTACTTTTAAAACTAGTTTAGATGTGTTTATTTGGAATTTCAGAAACTATGTTACAAAAAGCAGTGGATGAAATGGACCACATATCCTCAACAAAATGGCTATATAAAGCATTGTACAAAATTAAGGGGTGCTGTTACACACTTTTGATTCTTACGTTTTATGCGAAACAGGGGGAGAACCAGTGGTTGCAAAAGAAAAACTACAGTGTTTTTTTTTTTTTGATTGATAAAGCTGTTGAAGCTTTTAGAGAGCTTACGAAAACATAAAGCCAGGCAAACGATAGGCACGTGAGAAAAAAATTAAGTGTTGCACCAAGATACACAACAATCTATTGGTCAATATAGACATATAAACATTATCAGATCAGCAAGGCTTTTACCCGTGTCACACTTTGGTTTTCTTAAAGTTCTGTAGTTTAAAAAAAGTTAAAGTTGCATGCTTAATATAAACAATGTAATAGGTTTACCTTTAATAGTGTATGTTAGTCTTTAGCTGAGTGCGTGTTTTTAAAGAGAAAATTTTGTGTTATACAGGTCAAAGTTACATCCTCGATATTATCCAAAGTCATTGGAGCATTTCCACGCAGTTTCTGCTAAAATTAGATGTAGCGTGTGCCTATGTCATGTAATTCCAACAGTTTTCAAAAGTTAGACTATGTATTAAAGTAGTGAACTCTGTTTTTATGTTTAATAGATAGCTTCAAATAAAATCTTGTTGTAAAAATAAAAGTAAGACAGTAAACTTTTTATATCTTGCAAACTGTAAAAACATTTATGAGGCTGTGATCTAGAGAAATACCATTCTTATTTAGGGAATTATACACACTTGTGTAGATAACTATTCAATAAACAGGTCCCCAAAGAGAAACGTTAAAAACAAGTTGAGTGTAAAGGTTCCTATAAATCGCCACATATTAAAATCAGAAAAAGAAGAAAAGAGTATGCAGATTTTATCAAAATTATAGATTTCAAAAACTAGATGGACCTTATATACAGCATTGTTTACAACATCTACAGGCTTTTCTCTAAAATCTTCTGCTTCTTATAATGTTTTATATGGATTCAGTTTCTCTTCATTACTCAAAGAAAAGCGCTAAGTCAGTTGTGGTTGGTGTTTTGTATAAAGGAAGTAAATTATTGTAAAAACGCCTGTCTAAAAATGAAGTCGTATTGTGTTTGAACCACTTTTCTATTTTGGGCTTTTAATTTATCAAGATCTAAACAAATATAAAGCCAAAAGCTATGGAATTTTTAAGAAGGCTTGAGGTATGACTTAGTTGTTGTTTAAACTAAATAAGGACAACGATGCTACTTATATATCAATTGAGAAAACCTGGTTTCCTTTAAAAATTCTGTCGTACTAAAATAAGCTTTGGTATCTTTGAATTTTTATTTAAAACAATACACGCTAAACAAATCACATAAATACAATGAATGTAAGTAGCTTCTTTAAATTGCATCAATATGTTGTTAGAAAAAACAAACAAAGCATCATACTGGGAGCTCTATATAAGTGCAGCTATTTGATTAGTTCAAGTGAACTACTTGACAAAGTGCAATATACTCAGTGTTTTATTTAAAGTTAGTCTTATTTAGTTAAACACTTTTGCTTAGTACTTTACTGTTCGTTTAGCGACACAAGTTGTTTTATGGGATCATATACTTTTCAAGTAAAGTAACAACTCTAGTTTATGCAATTTCTCTTCATTTTTTGGAAGCGATATACTATGACCTTTTTTATCAATTACATCGTAAAAAAAGACAGAAAAAGCTGTGCTGTTGGCAGATATCAATGCTGTAAATTCAATGGTTGCTTTTTAACTTCCAAAAACAATACTGGTCAACAAAATCCAAGACTTCAATTCCTTTGTTATTTTTGCTTTAAAAGTTTTGTAAGGTTGTAAAATAAGAGAAAATTTGCTTATATATCTGAAGAGTGTATTTATACTTTATGTAAGACAAAAATCTTGTTTATGTTGTATTAGCGCTTTTTGAACGTGTTTGTAAACGAGCTTTAGCGAGATTTTTATACCAAGACAGCTATTTTAAAATATATGATAGGCTTATAAACTCTTACAAAATATTTGTTCTCTTGTTGAGTAATATACATTGTTTGTCTTTATTGCGAATACTTAACTGTAATCAACAGTTCGCCACTGCCTACAGGGCTCAAAGGAAGCCATTGTGTATTGTTAACCTTTCCTTGGTCAGGGCTTACCAGATCCCAAAGGTTGTATCGGCATTGACCAAGATCTACTGCAGAACGAATTTTGTTGTGGTCTTTGACTTTGAAATCTAATACGAAAGGTTCCATACCCACAACTCGACATTTGAAGCTCTCATTCCTAACACAAACAGTTAGCAGCGCAAATATGACTTCAGATTTTACCATTCCGGGCTTAAGGTCTTCGAAATGTATCGAGTCTTATAAATTTCGCTACCCCTATCTTTTCTTACACGGACAAAAGGATCACTTGTTCCGCTTTTATCAACACCTCTGAGTCCTCTGGCTTCTAACAAGATAATTTCTAAAAACCCGTCTTGACCAGTGGCATTGCTAGTGTCGAGACTGGCATTCTCATTCCAAGTAGAGGGAGCTAACGATGAGTTGTCATCAAGACTGAATCGAGAAGACTCTATGTCTAAAGAAGTGCCACGAGAGCTCAGCACTGGGCTTTGTAAGAGTGGACCAGAGACTTCCATATTGTTTGCATCGCTATGGGCGTATGTCCTTGTACTGCCTAAGACTGACGTCTGGGTTTTTTTGCTTACCAGTAGCTGAGGATGCCAATTGAATCTTATCTGAACATACCCGGACACACCAGACACACCGTCTAGCGGTATCTTTACTATACGAGAAGCAAAGCTTTCCACAGCATCCCCGCGAACTGTTATACCGCCCGATCCTATAGGTTGGTGACCCTTTACGTGGTTCCAATCGAATACTTCAATACGAATACTAGCAGTAACTCTAGATTGCTTTTTGTATATTCAGTAGCTGTTTGATAAAACATACACTTTGGTACTTACAATAGGTACAGAAAACTTTGCATGTGACCATTCAGGATTGAGGGTCTTTTTGATGACATCGCTTTTAAATGCACGTTCACCATTGACTGTGAAAATTACATAGGGGTCACTTGTACCGGTTTTGTCAGCGGCCATGATATTGTGAGCGCTCATCAACTCGACTGACAGAACACCTTGATCTATATGGAATAGTTAGGATTTTGGTACACACATATGCTCGCACAACTTACTGTCCAGGCTCTCATCAGGGTTTAGTATAAAGCTGTCTAGAGGTGTATATTCAAAGCTTAGCTTAATTCTTCCCGGGCCATCAGTTCCACTTAAATTAAACCAATGCCCCTGATTATCTAGTCCCGACCTCTTTTGATTTACTATACGACGTACAATTGACGCCCCGGTATCGATCCAATGACCGAGTTTGTATATTTCTTTTTCATCAGCACTTGCAGGCTTGATTTCAATAGCAATACGAGAAAAATCGATCTCTTTAATAAAAGCATCTGCGAATTCGTCAAATGGAAGAGAGTCGCCTCTTAGTTTTGTTGTTTTATATTGAGGCATCAATGCGTCTACAATCACTTGACAGTAGCAGTAATTTACAGCTGACAATTGGACTTCGTGAATTCTAATATTCAATACACCTGAAGTATATGAATTGAGATCGATTAGATTATCAGGTGTGTATCTAATATGAGTTCCGACCAAGCTTTGTGATGGTAGAGAGTCTTTGTCTGAGTACTGGATAGCAGGCAAAAATTCTGCAGAGTAATGAAGCTTTCCCTTAAAAGACTGACGGTCTGCAGAATATAAACGATCCCATCTATTTTAAATTAACATAAAGAAAAACCTAGCCAGAAAAAGACAGAGATAATTACCTATCGCAAAGTTGGCCATTGGATTCATACCAAACATCTGGATCGGTACTTTGGCTTCCTATACACTGTTTGATAACACTCGACACAGCAAACTCTGTAAAGCCTAATGTTTTGTCTCTCGTTCGTGCGTTCCAATCCATTGCCTCCAATACAAAGTTTTCCTTGAGTGAATGAACAGGTACATAAAGAGTTTCACCCCATTCAGGGTTTAAATTGTTATCTATAACTTCTGTACGTCCACGTATATGGTGTCCAGATAAAACTCGTACGTAGGGATCGCTTTTACCGCCGGTAACGTTCTCAACGTTTCGTAAGTCTTGTGCCTCCCAGAAAGTAAAGCGAATTACGCCAATTGCAGTTTCTAATAAAAACTATTAGTGAGAGGCGATCAAAGTATTAAACCAGAGTTTATCCTACTGTCAAATCCACGGCTACTAACTGCATCTGAATAACCAGTCATCAGCATGGGTTTCCATTCAACATTGATACGAACTTGGCCCGGGTTTTGATTATCCAAAGCAAAATTATACCATTCATCTTCAGATTGAATTAGATCCATTAACTGGCAATTGAAAGCTCCCAAAACACTTTCATCTTCTCTTAACTCGACACGTACATATACGGACGTTTTATCTAAGATTACCATTTCAAAGTTGGACTGGTATTTTGGGTTTGCGTTTCTCTTTATTGTTTGCGTTTTGTTCTTTTCCGTTCCGTTTATAAATATGCGAACATGTGTATTCGCACGTTCTTTCATATTACGGCCTTCGTAAATAGCAAAACGAACAACACCAGAATCTTTGTCAAGGAATTTTTAGAAGTTAGTGGCTGTATAAAAGTATTTAGAATAACTTACTCGATTCCTCTGCTAGCTTTAGTGTACCATCGCTTTGCTTGACTGGTTTTGAAATGGGCAAGTATTTGATCCCTAAACGAACATCACCAGTATACTTTCCGTTACGTAAAATAGGCAGGCTCCTAAATTGAATAAAAGCAAATATTAGTTGCCTTAAAATTGTTCACAAACGCTTACACTTCTTCTTGATCAGGGTTGATACCACCTTCTAATTTTGATAAATCGAAATTAGCAGTACCCAACCGTCTATCTTTTAAACCTGCTCTTGCGCTTCTTAGTTCAATCGAAAGCAAAGAGTGGAGGTTGTTAAGCATCAAAAATTTGGTTTCATTCCATGCAGGGGCAAAACTTCGTTCACATATACTAGTACGGTCTAATTCTTGACCATGGTCTATGTAGAAGCGGATGTATGTACTTGGTACTTTGTCGTCAACCAGGTTCTGTATATTTTCAAGTTGTGAGGTAGAATGTACTGTGATAGCCAGAACACCATTGGCTGAGCCTTTTCGAGTAATGAATGTCAGTAAAATAAAACATAACAATAAAGTCAAAGCGTTTACTAAAGTCAAAATCTCCATTCAAGAGTTTTTCCAGATCTAACGTAAAAACATTGGGGGCATACATCAAAGGGCCTAATATGGCATGTACTTGTTCTTTGATGAAGCCTTGTAACCCAGGAATCTAAGTAAATAGTTAATTAAATAAACAAAATATCAACAATAAGATTTGAAGCTTACAATATTGACATCGAAACCAAAAGAGTCAGTACCTAAAGGTTTAAGTCCATAGTCAAAGTGCGGCTTTTCTAAGAAACTCAAATTCACCAATTTGGCGAAAGGGAACTTGCCCATGAATTTAATTTTAACGCGTAGGTGGCCTGTGAATGTCATATTTTCCACTAGTACAGGAAAGCCAGCACCAACGCGTCCTCTGCCGACTCGAACGTTCATGACAACCTTAGGGTTTACTTTATTTTCCAAGTCTTCAATCGATAGGTCGTCTAGGTCATTAGGTATGAAAGATACCTTCCAATCCATACACTACAAAGGTTGTATTGTGAGTTTTAATTATCTTTTTTTTTTTTTCCTTCTCTTTTACTGTGATAACTTACAACAAGGTCGGGGCTTGTACTAGGAAATGTTTTAACACTTTCTATACGGAATGGCTTGGTACCCAGAGTAAAGGTTGACAAACGTATGGAATCAAGATATGGTGGCAGATAATCTGCCAAGTAGTTATCCAGATTCTCTACTACTAATGCACTTAATACTGGTTCGAATATCAACCAGAATTTTTGCATAAAACTGTTCATCCATTCAACTGACTCAACGCCAGCCTCCATTTTTAGCTTAATCATTTGGCGTTGGATATCGTCTCTCGATTGTTGTCTAAATCTTCTCATACTTGTTTTGTAATATTGCGCTAGACAAAGTCAAGCAAAACACAGTCAAACACAGCTGATTTGAATAGAAAAAATAAGTTACCTAACATGTAGCAAAACAATATGATTGTCCCTATGCTGGCGTTTGTCTTAGCAAGTAGATATGTTCCGGCAGCAGTAAGAATTAAAGCGGCCACATTATGATACCATTCTCCGTAAAGGTATGAGGGTAAAGTCTCTTCTAAAATGTCACTCTTAAAATTTGGAAGTGTAGGAGCAAATTCATCAAAAGTTCGAAAAGTGCCGGGAATTTTAATTTGTTTTTTCTCAGCATCGGCAATGGTTTGCTCAGTAGTTTGAGAGTCGAATGTGGATAGCTCAGTCGATAAACCCACACGAGGCAAAAGGTTGTGAAGGTCGGGAACAATGTCCAGCTTACGTTGCCTCAATTTCGCTGCTTCAGAGCTTGAATGAGGCCTTTGAGGTAATGCGGGCGCTTCTTGCATGGAACAATCACAGGAAAAACGGGAAGGAAACAATAAATGCTCAGTTCTCTCAGCTAAATTAATGCGCCTTTATGCTGCCATTGAATTAATTTTCGCTATAATGTTTTTCAACTCTAATTTAAAGCCAAAGTAAGATTTGGATACTAAAGCTATCAAAGACATAGCTTGTAACTTTCTTTATTTTTAAAAAAAAGTAAAAGGGTTGTGCAGTTTTCTGCTCTCCAAAAAAAAAAAAAAAAAAAAAAAAACTGTCCATAAGAGAAAGGGGTGGGTTCTAATCGAAAAGAAAGCCACTCTCCTACTTTTTGGGCTAAATAGGAAAACAATGGATGTGAGTACCCAAAATCCGCTAAGGTAGCAAGATAAAATATAGAAAAACCTTTTTCGCGCAATCTGGAAGTTGACCTTTGATAGTTTATAAACGCCGAAATGGTGCAACCTACAAATTATTGTCAAGAAAAAACTACAAGTGCAACTATATAGTATACTGGTGTATATACGCAAACAAAAACAAAAGCAAATGATCAATTGAAAACCCTTTCTACCTTATGGATTTTTAAGCTTTGGTTTTGTTTACATTTGTAAACATAGAGTTGTTCTGTGATAAAAATTCATTTGCTATATAATTTGGGTTTGGATACGTGTTAGTTTTTATTGGTATCTCCAAGACTTTTACCCTTCCCTTCAGAATGAAAAACACTCTGTAACTCAGGTATAGTAACCGACACCACTTCGAGCATAACTAATTGGTCGGTCATAGCTTTGGAGCAACTCGGTGTTATATGAATATGAAGCTGTTCAAAGCTTTGGCGGATCGTATTAGCGGAGTCTTGATTATAAATACACTTTTTTTTTTTTTCTTTTTTTAGCTGTTATCTCTTAAAGCTCAACGAAATGAATTCCCTTGAAGACTGTAACTAAATGCATACCAGAACAATTTCATGCTCATGTACCTTTTGTTTTTATAGGCCCTAACTGTAAATCCAAGATTTCATTTAATCCTGGTATGTAACCACTCAATCGTTCTATCGACAAGCAACCTTCTTTGTTAACTCATAAAAGGTTTATCTTTTTGCAGCAACTGTACATTGACCAAAGGGATGGAGAAAAGTATGACTGAGTCGTCAAAGAGACAACGGCGATCGAATGTTCTCAGTGCTTGTAAAGTTATCCGAAAAAAAACAAAAGAGCAAAAGTAATTGCTGAAGTTTAAGTTCTCTCCTAGGTACTCACTGTAAAGAAGCACATACAGCATGCGATGGTAATAAGCCCAGAGGCCTCCCCTTTCTTTTCTCTAGTTTTAAAGCGAATTTTAGTTTCACGGCCCTGTTCTCGGTGCCTCTCTCTGAATAAACCATGTTACGATACACCACAAAAAAAGAGAGGACGACGAAAGCGACAGAGGTTGTCAATGCGTACCAATAACCCGTGCGATAAAATATATAGCAGAGAAAATACGACAAAAAAGGTATATCCTTTGGGGCTAGTAAATCAGGATAGAATCAAACCGCTGTGCGTCAATCAACCTACCTTTGATCAGTCTTTAAAAAAATCGTTTCAATCTGATGAGCCCGGAGCCTATATGCCCCAACTACTTCCAACTAAAAAGGCAAATGCACCACCGGAACTTTTTATTCTCTTGTCAGTATGCTTTCGGTGTGTATTTGTACCGCCAGAAATCTACAGCTTGTGGGGATACCGACCCAATGAACTGGTCAATCATTCTCTGCATGATTTTGTTTTGGGAACAGATGCCAGTCGTTTACTAAAAACGCTTGTTGCTCACCTTAGCCCTACGTTGACCAAGAGAGTACGATCCGATACAGTCCTAGTGAAAAAAAAATCTGGCGAATACGAACCTTACGAAATAATCACCTTTGCTGAGAAAAGAGATTACTGTGACAAATTGAACCAGAAGGTCATTGTGGCAGAGTTTCGGAGAAGCAAGAAGGAGATAAAGAATCGTGTACCCAGATTTAACGCTGCACCGAGCACGACACACGATCCAAGTCAGTACAGTCTAACGTACTCGTCAAATGTATCTACGCCTACACAAAAGTATTACTTGGAAACTTCAAGCAGTATGCTGTGTGCTGAGGCCTATGCAATAAAAAGCTACTCTGATTTTAGTCTTTATGGGTGTTCTAAAGGAACATCAACAAGGCCTGCGTCAGAGAAATAGACCTTGGTTTATTTAATGCTTTTTTTTTTCAGACTGATACTATTCATGGGATAACAACTTTTGAAAATCTTTGGCTTGTTTAGCCGTGTACTAGAAGGAAGGTGTTCCAAGCAAGAGAGATGTCTTTTTTTCAGACTGCGAATTCAAACACATGTGTGTGTTTTTGTGTTTACCAAAAAGACTAAATACCATGGCAAGACGCTATTGAACTATCCCAAGTCTGCTTTTATTTTGTCCTATTCAAAATCTACCCTATGGAAAGCATTTGTAGCCAATGAAAATCAAAACAAGTAGTATCGTATTTTTTTCGGAAGTTTTGAGCTTCAGAAAAATCCAGAGCCTTGTATTGAAGGGTCGTTCACACTCCCAAACATTGTTTTTTTGTCTCAAAAACTTATTTTTGAAAGACTGATTCTTTATTCGCCTATTTTATGTTTACTTTCAAAGAAAAGACTTAAAAAAAACTATTTTAAATCAGCCCAATTGGTTATGCTTTAACAGGAGCGGCCTAAACCCGATTGTCAGAAACATAAAGGTAATCCCGCTTCTTCTTTTCTTTCATCTCTTTCCAAAAAAAAAAAAAAATAGCAGTAATGTCGGAACACGTCGTTGTTAGTGCAGAAAATTTAAGCTTGGCCAGGACTCTGTCAGCAGAGGAATATAGAGCACGAAAAGTAGCTCTTGTTACAGGCAAGAAATACTGGCTTTATCTACTTTTTCTAACATAATACAACAGGTGTCACTGGCCAAGATGGTTCTTACTTGGTGGAGTTTTTGTTAGAAAAGGGATATGAAGTACATGGTATTATCCGTCGTTCGTCTTCCTTTAACACGGGTCGCATAGAACACATTTACAAAGACAGACACGAGAACAGTAAGATTAAGAAAAAAAAAAGAGAGAAAATAACAGAAATGAACTCATCTTTAAACAAGGTGTTAAATTTTTCCTCCATTATGGCGATTTAACCGATTCTACCTGTTTGGTTCACATTGTATCAAAGGTGATGCCGACCGAAATCTACAATTTAGCAGCACAGTCTCATGTCAAGGTATCCTTTGATATGTCGGAATACACAGGCGATGTTGATGCTCTCGGTACACTTCGTTTGTTAGATGCCATCCGTACTTGTGGTTTAGCCGACCGCGTTCGATTTTACCAGGCTTCAACCTCAGAACTTTATGGTAAGGTTGTAGAGACACCTCAGAAGGAAACCACACCGTTTTATCCTCGTTCTCCCTATGGTGTTGCTAAGCTTTACGGGTATTGGATTGTTGTCAACTATCGTGAATCCTATGACATGTATACATGTAACGGTATTCTGTTTAACCATGAATCTCCTCGTCGCGGGCGTACTTTTGTAACCCGCAAGATTACTCGTGCTGTAGCCGATATTCATCTAGGTCGTCAAGAATGTCTTTACTTGGGTAATATTGACGCCAAACGTGATTGGGGACACGCTCGCGACTATATTGAGGGTATGTGGTTGATGCTTCAACAGGACGCACCTCAAGACTTTGTTTTGGCTACTGGAGAGACGCACACTGTAAGAAGTTTTGTTGAAAAAGCTTTCAAGGTCACAGGCCGTACAATTATTTGGGAAGGAGAAGGTGTTGACGAAGTCGGAAAGGATGCTGAAACTGGTAAAATCCGTGTCCGCATTGATCCTAAATATTTCCGTCCTGCAGAAGTCGATCTCTTGCTAGGTGATCCTACTAAGGCAAACACAGAATTGGGATGGAAACGCAAGGTGACTTTTGATGAGTTAGTAACCGAAATGGTGGTTGCTGATATTGAAAGTAGTCTCAAGTCATCCACTTCTGTATAGAAAAAAAAAACAATTATAACAATAATAAAAAGCGTGTTGTTTCTTTATCTTTAGCTGTTTTATTTTATTAACATAAATCGTCAAAACTATCTTTACGTATGTCAAATAGCCTTCCTAGGTCTTTGCCTGCTCTTATCAAACGAATGCTTTTGAAGGCGTTTCCGTTAGGGCGTTTATCTTTCGTCACCTTGCCTTGATAGTCTAGTATTTTAGTTTCTAGGGCAGTAGGTGTCTCAAACTCGTGGTATGTTTCATCATCTAACTGGATAGTAATCCCTGACAGGCCGCTGGCTTCAAGTACTGTCATTGTTTTGGATACCACCGTTTTAGAGGCACTAAAATTACGTTTATAAATTATTATATCATCCTGGCGTATCAGTCCCTTTCGACACATGTCCTTTAATGTATAGTTTTTCGAATCTCTAAAAAGCACAAAGGCATTAGAGAAGCAAAAGCTTTTTTTTTTTTGGTGCTCAATGCTTACCCTGCCACGTTGTTTATCTTTTCTTTATCTGTTACGTCACTGCTATTGACGCTCGAAGGCTTTTCCTAAATAATGATGAGAGTCAGCCAGAAAGCTTGCAATATACCTTTGCTATTTTTGCTTTTTTGGCTCTGGGCTTTGCCTTTGGTTTCAAGTCTGTCTCCGGTTGACTAATTAAGGATTCTCCCTGATTTAATAAGGTTTGCCACTCTGACAACGTACTACAAAATACGGGGTTTTCTTTTTTTGAAAAAAGAGAGGGAGAGACTGCCAAAGTACTTGGGTAAAGCTCAACATTTGAGTCTATAAAAGGAAAAAACGGAAAAGGCTCTCCTTTCTTATGCTCTGACAATATTTGAAAATCAAATATAGACTGCAGATTGGTAATTAACAACAGAAAAAAGGGACCTGTCTTCATGTATTTACCTGAAAGCTGTCAGCAGCTAAAGGGTCATAGAAAACTGGGTACGATTCTTCCGAGTTTAGATAGTTATGACGCGCTCTTTTATACAGGTGGTCTTCTGTGTAGCAAGTATCTGTTTCAATCGCATTGAAATCCTGTTCAAATTCTCTCTTCATTGGGAATGGGCTAAACATTGGTATGTACAATAGTAATGATAAAAACAAAAGAAAGTTAAAAAAAAAAAGAGATAAAAGAAAAAAAAAAGCAGCAAAAAAAAAGGGAAAAATAAAAAACTTTAAAAAAAAGTCAAAAAGGCTATATAAACAAACCAAGTGGTTTAAGGGGCTTATTGAATAAAGTTTATAAAACAAGAAAGAAAACAAAAGAATAAGACATAACATAAAAAAACTTCAGCTTTTTGGATTCAAGTTGCTTTCTTTTTTTCTCTCTCTCCTCTGCTTTCGTCTTTTTGCTTAGTTTGTGAGACGTTGTAGTCTTTTGGGAGTATAAACAAAAGGTGATACGAACCAGTGCATAAAGCTACGTTAAGGCTCCGTTTCAACAAGGAAGTTGTGTGTTTAAAAACAATGACATGATACCTTCAAAGAATAAGTAGTGTGGCTCTTCAATACTGTGCATCACTATCAAAGCACACAAAGAACAAAAATAAAAACAAACGGGCGCTTTAGGCTTACAAAGAAAAAGAAAAAGGGAGGCAAAATGACAGCTTCAGTAATTTATGTCTGTTTCTTACTTTGTTTAAATTAAAAACTAGAAAAATAAACAAATGGTTTTTTTCATCTCCCTTTTTTTTTTGTTTTTATTTATTTGTCCCAAAAAAAGAGATTTAGAATCTTATTTTTGTAACACTCGGCTCTATGTACTTTGCTAATCAGTACAACAAATCATTACTCTGGTTGAATTCGGTTGCAAACAGTTACTTGTCTTCTAAATTTCATGAGACTCGTAGCCTCTTTAAAAGCCCTTTTTAAGGGGTTAGTACATCTGAAGCTAGAAAAGGCGACAATAAACATATAAAAAGACACTCTACTATTTAATTCTTTTTAAGAAAAAAAAAAAGAAAAAAAAATATTTATTCTTCCTTCTTTTCTTCATTTGCCTCGCCTTCATTAGTAGCAGCAGCGGCCTTAGCAGCTAATGCAGCAGCCCTCTCAGCCTTCTTTTTATCTTTCTTTTCCTTTTTTGGGTTGACTTTTTCTACTGGTTTGGGAGCAGGATAGGCTAATTCTGCTATTTTTTGGAATTCAGGATCTTCCCAAGCCTTGCGAATAGGATCCAACAATTCGTTAATAGCAGCAATCACACCAGCCTTCAAATCTCCGGGGTGCACTTTCTTATCAGCAAAGTCTTTTTCTAAGTCTTCAAACTTTTCATAAACTGTGTTACCACCGTATTGTTCAGGACGAATTGTAGTGAATGTGGGCTTATTTCCGTTCAAAGACTTTAAAGGAAACCAGACAGACTTGACAAACGAAAGAATGCCATTTTCTTCAATATTGCCTTCTTCACAGAAAGCTTTTTTGATCTTTTTTGTCACATCTTTGGCACTATCCAAGAAATCAATCTTTGAATCAGGGTCGGATGCAGACATTTTAGATCCTGCTAAACCGGGTACCATAGGATTCATTAAATGAATACGCTTCTTGTAACCCAACTGTGGCATATATTTCTCAGCCATAACAAAGATTTTGCGTTGATCCACACCGCCAAATTGTGCATCGACTTTCAAATATTCTTCATCCAAAGCTTGCATACCGGGATACAAAAGACCGGACAAGAGAGGAGAGGATACTTGCTTAACAACTTCAGCACCAGCTTTCTTAGCGTCATGTTCGGTAATCATAGCACATAGACGGAAGTTATCCATCGTATATTCTTTACTCAATTCATAGCTGGAACCGATTACAAACTTGAGCTTATCAATAGGAACACCCAAGGAGCTCAATACAGTTTTGATCATCTGTTCATAATATTTGACACGGTGTTGGACAAGCTCCAAAGGTGCTTTCATATTGTCCAAAAAGGCGTGCAGATCAGCCAAAAGAACGGTCATCTACAAAACCAAACATTTAGAGAGAAAGAAAAAAGAAAACACTTGCAATTCGTCTGTTCTTGATCTTGCTTACCTCTACACCAGCAGACAAAAAGTCAGCAATCTTGGACATAGGTACGAAATAGCCAATATGAGGACGGCCAGTGGGTGCAGTACCCCAGTACATCTTCAAATCTCTTTCATTCAATATTTTTTGGAGTTCATCAGTACCAAGAACTTCCTGGAGATTACGTGTAATAAGGCTGTGTTTTTCTTCGGGTGTAAGAGACATTTTTTATGTAAAATATTTCTGAAAAAAATATGTGTAATATATAGGTGAGTCATCTTTGCCCGTACAACGACAACCACGGTATACAAGCCACATTTTTATGGAGCTTGGTTGACCATCGAAAACAGCATCTCAAGATAAAAATAAAGAATAAAAACCACCAAAAGGCATACAGAGTACTCGTCAAATTCAAAAGCTCCTCACTTGCTTTTGTTAGTGACAGGTGACAATCATACAAAAGGTCTTGCGTATTCTAACCATGTTTTCATTGTTTGATATCGATCTGAGTCATTTTTTTTAAAACTGAACTTATTTCTCAAGACTGAGCTAGTAGTTTTAAATGCTCATAGTAATTGGGTGAACCTTTACACTTCGCTCAGTCTAAAAGTGTTGGTTTACAAAAATCGTCTTTCAATTTTTTTTTTGGCTTTAAATACACTTTAAAGTTGCTCTGATATTTAAACAAGTATTTTTTTAGACCTTGTTCGAAGCAGTGACTCACTTTAAAATAGCTGGCTCATTTCAAAAGGAGTTTAACAATTTCAAATTCAGTAGATATGTACAGTATTTTAACTTAAAATTGAGACGATTTGTGATTTTTTTGGATGATTTTAGTCAATCAAACTTAAATGAACGTGATTATTTTTTAGACGAGTGTGATATTATTTCGGATGTAATTACTAATTAAACGTTGGAGACAAGTACTTTAGCTATTTCAACTCAACTTCTCCTTCTATACATCGACCCCAGTAACTTTCAGCGTATTATGTTCAGTTTTGACAATCGGTGACGGTAAATTGTTTATAAGTTTTAGCAATACGAGCTGTAAGCATATCGAGTGGATTCCTTCCTATGTTTTTCTTGATCTTGGACCAGCATTTTTTGATAGGGTTTAAAAAGGATGAGTATGGGGCATGAATAGTGGCTTTTAGCCGCTTTGATTGATTGCGTCTATTATAAAACGAGAGTGATGGATCCGACAGTTGTCCATAGCAATAAAAATACCTTTTTTTATCTAAAATATCCATTACTGATTCCATGAATTTGACAATGTGGTAAGCCGTTATACCTTTTTAAGTTGGATCCGCTTCGATTCACTTTTGCTCCCAGCTTTTCTTCTTCTTTTTGAAGGATATGATTCAGGAAACTCTTTTTTAATTAGCAATGCGTCCGATTTCTTCAAGGATTCAACTTTTGAAAAACAAACGGTGTCAAAGGAAGATATAAAACCAATAGTGCCAATATTTACGCCTTTCTTTGTACGAGCTTTGACAATTGCTGGATCTCCTACCTTCGACCAAGCACGACTTCTCATTAATTGTGAGTGGAAGCCTGTCTCATCAATAAAGATACAACTCTCACTAAAAATTACGCATGCAGCTTTCCGATGATTGACTATATTGAAATGAAATTCAAGAGTTTTTGGAGCATTACGCTCCACAGTATATTTTGTAGATTGCTTGAGCGACGTTGAACACTTCTCTCGGATATGTTTATACAGGCCAGAATAGATATCTCAAGACCACTAAAATATTCACAAAACTCTAGTCTTGCCTCCTCAAGAACAATTGAGGGGCTGTTATCAAATAACTCGATCAATAAGGCCGAATGTTGTGGAAACAGTTTTTTGGTCCTCGTTCAAGTGCCTTAGAAATGTTGCCAGGGAGTACAGAACCGTCCCCAGCGTTAAAATCATCTAGTAGTTTGTAAGCTCTGCTACAGGGTATGCTGTATTGCTCTGCTGTCTTTGTTATGTCAGTCCATCCTCTTGGATCATTCAAACGAACCGCTCAATTTGGCCCTGACCGTATTTCTTATACTTTGCAGCTGGTTTGATAGTAATTTCTTGAAAAGCTTCAACAAGATTTTCTATCACTTCCTCTATTTCAGATGATTGAAGTTCAGGTATGGGGATTGTATCCATATCAATTAACTCAAGTTCAAAAAAGTACTTGGTTGGGGCTTTTTTAAAGTTCTGTCGTCAATTAACGATAGATTTTGGTTTAACGGGGGGTTTTTTTTTTTGATAAAATCAACACATCAAGCTTCTGCAATTATTTTACAAACCAGACCTTCAAATTGTCGAAGCAAAGTATTTTGGATCCGATTGATCCAATCCTGAAGCTCAAGCCGCTCCAGAAATGATTTATGAGACCTGTTTATCAGGCTTTTTTTTTTCATTTGGAGTAAACAATGTCAATGCCTGTCGCTTGACTAGGTTCTCAAGAGTGAGTTTCGCAGTATACAGTGCAGAGTGCGTATTCCCGATTGTGCTTGCATATCATTCTACAGCCATTAGACTTCGTTTTTTATATTTAGTCCGAGTAAGGAGTGGTACATTGATAGTATTAAAGTTGGACTACAAAACGCTTTCTCTATCCATCGATAAATTGCCATAAACAAGGCGCCATGACAGTTGCTCTCATAATACGGCTGGCATGTCAAAGATATACAATCATTATTTAAACAGGCGATGAATTGGCCTCTACATACAAAAAGCGAAAGCAATCTAACATAGAATAAAATGTATCGATTACTGTTTCAATAGGTAAAACAAGCTACAAAGCGCTTCTTGCGACGCGCTTAAAATTTAACACTGTCTTTTTTTTTTTTTTTTTTGGCAAATAGTAGAGCATGTCACTAGTACAGAGGTATCAGATCAACAACCCAATGTCTGCACTAAGTATTGGATTTCGGCTGATGTAAAAACCAGTGCACAGCCCATCACACTTATACTGACTTTCAAGGTAATAAAAATTAGAGAAAAAAAAAATTAAAGCGCAAATAGTACCATAGTTTCCTTTGCAGTCTGCTGTTGCTGTTGGCTATTCCTATATCGATTTTTTTCTTTTACGTTAAAACATTCTAGCTTTTACCTGTTTTCAAGTGAAAATCAAAAACAGGCACCATCAATCATTTTCTATCCTAAAAACTTTCCCCTTACACAAAGTTCCCCGTTTCCGATCCTCAGATCTTGACTGGTTGCTGAAAAATATTTTGGCGAGCTGGCATACTATTTTAGGCACGCGACGTGTGATTTATAGTACTCTTATAAAGAGATTTCTGCCGCATCACATTGAGCCATACAGCTCTTGTCTATTTATTTTTACCCAATCGATCAGATAGGTCCAGATGACAACATACATTTTGTGTATTTGTGCCCTTTCAAACGCTAGTTATGAGGGTACACTTAGGATATGTACTTTGACAAAACGTTCGGTTGTATCCTACTTCATAAAGCAATTTACACCCTGAAACTCCAAATAGGATGTCCCCTACTCTGTACATGCTCTACCATACTAACAATGTGGTCACCGCACTGGCGCCTGATCTTTTATAGCAATATTTCAGTCCCTAGCCAACTCCGGACATGAACTATTAAATTAGCCCAACCCGAATAGCTTCTCTGACTGTAGAAACTTATTGTTAATCCTTTGGACTATAGATACTGTAATTTAAATTTGCCCTAAAAAAAAAGAAACAATGAATATACTCCTACCTTACATCACGACGCCACTCCATAAAGAGTACCAAAACAAATAGGGGGTATGCCTTTCACCTTTGCTTCCCATAAATCAACCATTGTCTTTTTTGGTATCTTTTCATCTGCAAGTTTTGGCCACAACAACAGTTCCCTCCTTTTTTTTTTTTTTTGGCGGTATCTTCATAGTGGTAATAGCAGCGAGATCCATTTTTTCTAAACCCAGAGCTAAAGTATGAGTAGGTTACTACAGTAACAAGAAAGGAGTTTGAAATGTCTATTTTGTACTGGCAAAAGAGATAAGAGTGGTAGAAATACACCTCAAAAATTTAATTTCACTAAATTAAATGCCACGTTTCATATAGTCGTCAAGGGGTTTACGTACTTTAGTTTTTCTAGTGTGAAAATTCTAGGCTTTTTTTTTTGGGGGAATTACTAAAGCTATCGGATTCAATAAAGCATAATGATTAAAATCCGCACTACAAAAAAGAATAAAAACCCGCGGGGCTACCGAGAGAACACTGAGAATCAATAAGCATAGCGACGAAAAAACCTGTGGTACAAATTGCCTGAGTTGCTACAAATTTGGTAAAAACAAATAAGTGATAAAGTTTGCAACTACTGGAGCTTTACTGCCTTTTTCTGTAATGAAAGGAGCCCCCAAAAAGAAAAAAGAAACAGAAATCACCTTTACCACGTGTCAAACTATTGAACACATTATAGATTAAAAGGTTTATGCCTTTTATTTTTCTCCCTTTTCTTTTGTTTTAAACCTCACTAATTCAAGAGGCGTCGGGCTATTCCCACTTGAAATATATTTTGCTAGCTCCAAGCCTGTTGATATAAATTCCTATACATAATTTAATACTCACATATCCTGGATACCCTTTAACTAATCAATGGACATCAGCAGCCCTCAACCTGAAGCCTTTTCAAATGTTTTGATGAAAGGAACTTCTGTTAATACAGATCACCTTCAATCACTGCATCACATTGTCGACATTCCATTAAACAAACCAGAGGATTGTTTTTTACTTTCCAAAAAGCAAAGCAGTCGGCGGTCTATGCTTTCAACTTCTTCAGGCGAAACAGATAAAGATCTTTTTACTTTCTCGTCTCTATCCAATTATACAAACATGACCATTGATGAGGAAGAGAATGTATCAGACCTAAATCGCCAGATAGAAGAGCTCCAAAATCAATTGTCGGCTACTCAAGAACGCAACAAACATCTGGAAACCACCTGGAGTTCTGCGAAGCAAGACTATACGGCTTCTATCCAACATTTGCTTGAAATACAGACCACGCAAGACGAGTTGGTCAACGTGCTAGAAGACCGATATGCACAAATTCAAAACCAATATACAAAAACATCCTCCCAGGCTACCCGTGACTTTGAACGGCTTAATATAGAAAAGCGCCAGTGGCCACAAATATTAGCTGTAATTGAAAAGATGTTGTCAAAGCAAGATCAAGTCTCTTCCAAGGCTGTTGAAGGCTTAGAGAATATAAAACTGAGATGGTCTAGCCAAGAGGGAGAGGATGAGGAAACAGAGGATATACAAACAGAGCAGGCCAACTTTTTACGCGCTCAGAGAGACAGATTTTACCACCAGTGGAAACAGCAAACCCAGCAGTCAGAAAAGGCCCAAAAAGCCCTGGAGCAGGAAATTCAGCATAGCAAGATGCTTAATAGAAAAATAAAAGATTTAGAGAGCAACCTTGAGATCAGCCAGGAGCTGCTCAAACAACAAGATACCTCTGGAAGGATCCATAAACTTGAAGTTGAGATTGATAAAGTTAGACAATACAACCGCCGAGAACAAGAGGCGTTTGAAAAAAGCCAGAGAGGAAGCCAAAACGAGATACATTCACTTAAACAGACCTTGTCTCAGCAAACAGACACCATTCGATCACTACAGTCCACCACAAGGATACTTCATCAACAGCTCAGCAATAGTATAGACAAGAAGGATAACGAACTAGCCCCAAAAATTTTGGAGTGTAACAGTAGCAGCATCAGTCTTGTTTCTACTTATGGTGATACAGATCTCATAGCTTTGAAAGAAAAGATCGAGCAGGAGGAAAAAATCGAAAGTCTTTGCCTAGAAAATGCCCAGCTCAAGACTACTTTAAAAAATATGGAACGGCAAACATCCAATGAGCGACTCCAATTAACACAGAGAATAAAAACTTTAGAGGCATCGCACCACTACCATCAAAGGAATAGTCAAGAGCTACCTGACCATTGTCGTACAGGCCTACAAAAACGCAACTCAACAAGTTTCTCCAAATCAAGCTCTAAAATGTCCAGGTCTAGATCGAACTCGTCTGTCCGGCCGTTAATACCAGTTTCACCTATGAGTCCGTGCCAGGATAAGCATATGCCTACCACTCCAAGAGAGGACAGCCTCGGCCACTTGGAACTTAAGCTTCTACAGCAACAGTCTGATATCACTACACTCACAGATCAGCAAGCGCTTTCTGACCGTAAGCTAAAGTCAGCTACTGATCAAATAGGTCGAATGGACAAAAAGCTAAAGGAAGAAACAGAGCTCAGGCTAAGGGCTGAAAAAACACGTAGAATATTGGAAAAAAAATATGAGGAGGCAATGAATAAAAAGAGCAAATATTCATGCTTTTAAGATGTAATATGTGACTACTTTTCGGTATTAAGCCACTTTGAGCTACTATGATTTGCATTGAAGGCCCTATAACTTTTTTTTTATTGAGTTTGATCATGGCAGAAACAGAGAATCCAGAACAAAAAAAGAACAACAGACGTTTCCGAAAAGACAAGCGTATGTTTTTCTACCGACATTTATTACTTTATTTTTTCTTTGTAAAAAAAAAAAAGCTCAGTCTAATCCCTCTTTTTTTTTTTTTAAAGCTTGGGACACAGATGACATCGATCATTGGAAAGTGGATGAATATAAACCAGAACATACTGAAAAACCATTTACTGAAGAATCGTCATTCGCTACCTTGTTCCCTAAATACAGAGAAGCTTATTTGAAAGAGTGCTGGCCTCTTGTTACAAAAACTCTCGAAAAATGGGTAACTCGGCTCACAACTAGAAAAAAAAAAAAACTATTTGTTTCTAAAGTAAAGGATCTAGGGAATTTCTTGTGTATTAGATTTGGTAGAGGGAAGTATGACGGTGAAAACGACAAGAAAATCATGGGACCCCTATTCTATTATCAAAGCAAGAGATCTTATAAAGCTATTAGCTAGAAGTGTTCCTTTTCCTCAGGTGAGATTACATATTCATAAAGTATCAACAATGTTTGCTAAAGAATTCAAAAAAGGCTATCAAAATTATGGATGATGGAGTAGCCTGTGACATTATCAAAATTGGAAACATTACCCGCAGTAAAGAGAGATTTGTTAAGCGTAGACAAAGATTAATTGGGCCTGGAGGATCAACATTAAAAGCCATCGAGCTGCTAACAAAATGCTACATGATGATTCAAGGTAACACTGTGTCTGCTATGGGGCCATACAAGGGCTTAAAAGATCTTCGCCGTATTATTACGGATTGTATGAAAAACATCCATCCCATCTACCATATAAAAGTAAGCTTAGTACATTATTAGCATAGTCTTAACCTTCTATTAGGAATTAATGATCAAGAGAGAGCTTGCAAAAGATCCAAAATTAGCAACTGAATCATGGGATAGATTTTTGCCCAAGTTCAAGAAGAAGAACGTCAAATCAAAGAAGAAGGTTATTGAAAAGCCAAAGAAGGAATATACACCATTCCCTCCAGCCCAAACCAAGTCAAAGATCGATTTACAATTGGAGAGTGGAGAGTACTTTATGAAAAACCAAAAGAAAAAATAAACAATGCTTTCTTTTTTTTTCTTGAAACAACAATTCAAAACACAAGTTTTATGAACACAGTCTCAACGGGTATATTGGTGCAGCAATACTGTAGCAGTACACTGCGGTCCCTAACCGAACGTTTTCTTTGTAATTGTGCATGAGACTGGAAGGTCGGCTAGAGCCAGACATTGTGTCCAAACTCAGGGCCACGACATATTTATAAAACGGCCTAAACGACTACTTAATAAACACCACCTAGTTTTTGAAGTCTTGTTTAGTTTTTCTTTTTTTTTTTTTTTGCCTTTTAAACTATTTATCGTTGTGGTGTTTTTTATTTTTAGTGGTCTATTATGCCTCTTGAGTAGCTCAATATACAATTTTAAACGCAAAATAAATCCTAAACCAGTTTTGAAGTTTATCGAAAACATAGTAGGGTTAAAATATAGCTTGCATTCATATGGCTACTATATGGTAGTTTGTAAGCTATTTTTCTTCAATTTCTCTGACCTTCTGTAAAATATAAAAGATTGGTCCGAAGAATTAAGGTAAAACGTTTGGGATTCATATTTTTACAGATAGTTTTCTCTCTCTCTTTAGTAACGATAGTACTACTGTATAAATGTCTTCCTATTAGGACAACTGTAAAGCACTTGATACCTAATCCTAAAGTGTCATTGGCTCTCAACTTTTTTTGATTTTTTTCCAAAGAGATATGGCTATGCGTGTGTTGGATAATGTAACATTGGATAAACAACTTTAGTAATGCAAAAGAAAGAGAATGAAGTTGTTATTGCACCTTGTTTTATTGCTACAACTGCTTTAGAAATATAAATCTCCACGCATCAGTAAAATATCTGCCTTAACACCAGTTTACAGTAATTTGAGGCTGTTGGAGCCATTTTTTTCACAAAAAAAAAACCCCTACTTTTCTCCTGTTTTCTGTCGATAGTAAAAAAATACCCTTTTTTTTTTTTTTTTTTTTAGATGTATTTCAAGATATAGTAAACTCAAAGTTCTGCAGATAACTTTCAAACAGTCATTCGATTCGTCAACTAGCTTACTTGGCTTATGCAGATAGAAAGATCGACCTTCTTTTGTTTTTGCCAATCGCAAACAGACATAATAAATGCACGTTGTGGACACTCAATAGATGTTTAAAGACAACAGCATACACCTTATTCCATACTTAATCACAAAATAAGTAATTCTGCCCTAAAAAAAAAAAAAACAATACTAAAGGGATTTAAACCACACTGATGATCAAAAACAAAAGACCACAGTAGGGAGTATGGCAGGTTCAAAAGTTATCTATTCTGAGCTAGGCATCGATCCTTTTACCACATAGAAATTCCCACTTTTCTTGGTTGCTTTTGAGAGTAATTTCCGACCATTCGCTCTATCTTCCTCTATCTGTTCGTCAGAACGAAGCAGTATTCCAGTATTTTCTTTCCAAATGTGTGTCAAGGGCTCGACATGTCCAAAGTCTTGTTTTTTGATGTGTTCAGTAAACTGTGTCAGCTGATCTATTTCTTTTTTCAGATGCGATGCTTCTTCTAGGGGTATGTTTAAACGCGAAAGATTGAGTAGATGCTTAAACTGTTCATCAGAAATTGTTTCTCCTAAAGGTTCCAATAAGGATTGTGTAGACCACGTTGGCTTGATGGGCTAGATTGAACCGGTTTACAAAATAGTTTTACTTTAGATTATTATTACCAGTTCATGTTTGTCAACCGGTTGTTTTGTTGTTGCTATCGAACGTTTTACACAATGCCTGAACATTACTTATAAATAGCTTTGATAAGAACAGGAACTTTTAGTTTTATTACTCATTTTTTTTTTTTTTTTAATGATATCTCTTTTTCTAAAAAGAAAAATTTAAAGAGCGAATGCAAAAAGAGCAAGGGCTAGAAGAGTCCATTGTGGATACTGAATGGAGCCACTGCTAGGAGAGCCTGATGCTCCAGGCACAACGCCAGATCCAGTAACGCTAGACACGTTTTTTGTAGTACTCATTTCGAATCCGGCAAAAGTAATCACCTTTTCAAAGTAAGGATGAGAGATATTCATGCATGTGGCAACATCTGTCACGTGACTGTAGGAGCTCTTGATTTCAGGATAGTGTTTGACAAAGAAGTCCATAGTCATATTGTTGATTTCGTGAGATAGAACGATATTACCCTTGGACTGGAAAGTACCATTTTTACCCATCTGAATATAGTCGACGTACTTTTGGTTGACAGTGTCGACCGTGACGCCGGGAGTAATTCCAGCAGCCCAATCGTTTGTATCCAAGTTCCAAAGTACAGCAGTCATATTAAGCTGGGTAGAGATCCATCGAACACGATCATCCAAATCGCCTAAAGCCTAAATAAGATAAATGTGAGGAGAAATCTTAAATTGATTAAGGGCCTTTACTTACCGGACGCCAGTATAAGGGAGTAACACCTGTAACATATCGAATAGCCTTGGCTGTATAATAAAGTTCAGCAAGAACTTCTTGATTTGTTAAAGTAGTCATCATCTTGTGGGACCAGGTGTGGCCGCAGAGATGATGGCCGTCTTTGAGACCCCGGAGAGCACCGTATGGCCAATTTAAAACATTAGATCCAATGTAGAACATAGAGGCCTTTTGGTTGTTTTGTTGAAGATAGTCGTAAAATGCATTGTGAGAGCAGTTGGGCCCATCATCAAAGGTCTGTTTTAAGGAGTGTTATTATTAAGGAGCGTAATTAAATGAGGAGATGAACACTTACAAGTCCCCAGGTTTGTGGCTCAGGACAGCTGACGATATCAGCGTTAATTGCTGCTGTCTTGGGCTTTGTACATTGACTAGCAGACCACCAACATGCAGGATCGTTTAAGGTATCGTAACCTGTCAGATCTAGCCCTCCTTGTGCGTTCAATTTACGAACTGGCACATTGGGGGCCTTGGTCCAGTCAATAGAATTATATAGTTTAGTGAACTCGGCGGAGGTGTTCATACCATTGCTGGTAGCAATCCCCCATACGGTTGGCCATTGGTCTTGTTGAATAGTAAAGTTAGATTGATAGAAAGTACACTCAGAAGCTACATCATGGGAAGTAGTTTGTGGGATGTTAGGGATAGAAATGCTCGTAGGATCTGTCTTGGTAGTAAAAGCTGTAAAATCAATAGCTCCAAGAACAACAGAACTCGTTAGTGAAAGTAGCAGTGCTTGGTATTTCATTTTTTTTTTTTTTTTTTTTTGGAAAAGACGAATAATAGGAAAAAAAAAAAAGAAAATGAACTGATTTGCATATATATATATATATTTATATATTTATATATAGGGTGAACTTACTAAAAGTATTTTAGGGGCTGAATATCAATGACAAAGAAACTAAAATAGATTACAGATATTATTCTTTTTTTTTCGTTATTCAGGCTTTCTTTGTTTCATATAGATTTTAGATCGACGCCAATAGGTCTTGGGCTTTCCTTTCCTATCTTATTTTCCAAACTCAACCTTTCACTCAAGTTTCTATTTTTATCCCTATGATAACAAGGAGGCTGACACATAAAAAAAAAACGGATTGAGTTAGTCTGTCAGATTGCTGCCTTTTTTATAGATCCTGTTTACTGAATGCGTAAAACAACAAATGGTTGGCAATTGTTACATGCGTCTGCGCCAGTTAGTACTAATCTTGAGATCGTGACGACTGTTTTTCTCCATCGTTTATACATGGTTTATCTTTCTTCGGGGATGGCATATACGATCTTTGGTTCCGTCATAGAGCTAAAGGAGCTTGAAACTGGCGGTTGAGTCGCACACTCCCAATAGAATTTCAAATTGAACTTGAGTGAGGCCGTTTTACTTGGCTTGTTCTAAACAAAAAGAGCAGAAAATAATAGAATCTTAATAAAAAGTTTTTTTTTAATGCGATCATACTGCAAGCGGAAGAAGGAGGCTATCAAACAACCGCCTACACCATTTTTCAAACTGCAAAGTAGCTTTACAGCACTGTTTGTTTACCAAGTTTTGTTATTTGGCGCCTCGATTTGTGTACCACGAATTATTGACAAGGCTGGTTTTTTTTTTATTTCATTTTTTGTCAAGCCCTGGAAACAACGGCTGTATATCTAGCGTTATTTTTGTTTTAAAAAGGGTTGCCACTGCCTACCCTAATTTCAGTCTATAGATCTGTTCAACCACCTATCAATGCACAGATTACAATGCAATATACCAGTATAGCGTTACAAACAATACTTTTTACTCGTAAAAGTTGACATTTTATGGTCACATAAAACGTGCAGAGAGATATTGCACCAACATGAAAGCTCAGTATCGTCCCCTGTTTTAGCATACAGAATATAAGGAGTACATTTGAGAAATAAAGACCACGATGTTTTTGTTGAATGTGTTCTAGAAAATTAAATATTTTCAATAGGGGCAGTAACAATAACAAGTGCATAGAGTTGTGTTGTCAATAAAAAATGTTTTGCTCAATAGCATGTACAGCAGGAATTCAATATCAATAACTTAATTTTAAAATAGATAACATGGTTTAATTTTATGTGTATCTTCATTGGATTTTCTTGTTCTGTACGAGAGATTCTAGAAGCAGACTCTTTAATTTAATCATATTTAGTGAGCGCTATAGAACTTTTCCAGTGAATTTACGGGGGAAATATCTCGACCTTCAAAAATCTCAATCGTCAGAACTTCAGCGATATAGTATAGTTATTCAAGCTTAGAATTACTTAGCAATAAGTATGACTTTGTAAAAGTAATCAAATACAAAGCACGTGCTTTGGCTAACTTATGATCATAGATTGCACTCCAATCAATTTAATATAAAAGTCTAGCTATGATAAATAAACTAGGAGTGAATTTAAGGAGAATTTGGCTTTATTTCTTTACTTGATATATAGGTTTAAGTTGGTCCATAAAGGGCTATTCGGATTTCAGCTTTCAAAAATACCTTGTGAGAGTAATTAGATATATGATTACCAAATAACGCTTCGGTAAGAACTTAATCGTAGGTCTAATTGACACTACAAATCGAGAAACAAACAATGTACGTTCATTATCGAAGACCCAGATCCTCCATGTGTTCTTGACCTTATTATTCTTTTCTCACCCTCCTAGTACCTATACATAAAGAAGTATGTTTTATTTGTTAGATAAACGAAACATTTTACTTTTCTATTCACCACATCTATGAAAAGCATTAAATCTGAATAGATACAACCCAAAAAAAAAAAGAAAAAAACATACAAAGAAGCCAATGAGCCAGCTGGCGCATCGATATTTTGATACAATAATACTGAAATTCATAAGTGCTTTGGGATGTTTTCCAAGAAAGAAAAAAGCGTAGAATATTTTGGCTTATGTGTTTTTAAAAAGACTAAGGGGCTTAAGGAGCTGTTGTTTAACGAAATTAAGGATTGTGCTTTCTGTATTTTAGCAAGAAACTAATAGACGGTGTATGTTGCTATAGATTAGACCTTTGCAAATCTTAGAGAATAGTAGAGATTGAAACTAAGAGGAGGCATGCTGTTGTAGTACAAGGTTTTTGTAGGTACTGAAAGCTTGCTTGCTACAGTGAAAGCCGTTCTGAAGAAGCGCTTGGCTTATACATACAAGAAAGTTTTACATCCTTCGAGTAGTGAGTGCTGAATAATGTAACAGCCGTTAAACTTGACAACTTAAGATACATATTTCTTCATGGAATACACCACTTTGAAGTGGAGTGAGACGCATGCTACAAGCACCGTCTATCTCCAATATCTAGTTTCAAACTTATCTAAAAAAAAAGTGCGTCTCAAGCTCATTTACAAGTCGAACCAAATCAAAATTGATTAAGACTAAAGCATTGTATATATATATATCAAAAAGTAGATAAGTTGTTTAAAACTTGAAACGTTTTCTTGGTCACAAGTCAGTCTAAAAGACAGTCGCGTTAAACAGCAAAGGATAAAATATCGAGTTTTTCAATCTGTTTAGAATATCAGACCCCACCTCGCTCCATTCCATCTTTGGGGACAGTACTGAAGGCAACTATAGGGGAGGACCGCAGACCGTGATGACTGCATCCTCTTTTTCGGAAGAGAAAAGATTGGTCTTGGCGATATCAGCTGTTATATAGCATTAAAGACCCTTCCAGTTTTCAGAAACCTTGTTGGAGTTACATATGACCTCAAAACGACTGTAATAGTTTTCAGCAATTCTGTCTAATTTATCCTTAACACAATGTCTTCTTCGAACAGATTTGCAAAAACCAAAGTGACCTTAGTCTTTTTGTCAGTCGATTTCTTATTGAAAATATAATGGGTCACTTGAATTGGAGGGGAGGACTCAGTACTGCTAGCAACCATTCTCATGTTTGACTTTGGGTCCTTTTCCCAGTCGTACTTAGAAATAGAGCCCTTAAACTTGAAGATATCGTCTAATTTCATATCGTAAATAACGGATATCATCTTCTATTTACCACGTTTTTTGATGACAAAGTCAAGAGGTCTATTGAATATTAGACTCACGCTTTATACTATAAAACATATACCAATTCCAGTAGTAATGGGTTGTACGTTGCCTCTCCGATGTGTAAACAATATCAAATGATGTCCCATTTATAACAGCTTCGCACTTCGCACTATTTGTTTTCGTTACCGATTCTTCTAGAACCAAACGCTCTGCCTGCTCTTTTGTGATTAATGCTGTCATTGCAATACAATGAAAAAGAAGAGAAAAAGGGCTACTTTAACGCTACGAGACTGAGCTTAATGCAGCTGATGTCAGTTTAATGTGAATATTTCCAGCCTAATATTCTACTCTAGTTTTGTCTTGTAAATGTAGCTGATCTTAGTTAATGGGGTACGGCTTTAGTTTTGGAAAAGAGTGTAAAAGCGAGTGTTCATCTTAAAAACGACTTTAAAAAAATGAAACCCGCCCATTAAATTTTTTCATTGGCCGCTTTTTTTTTAAAAAAAACTGCCCCTTGGTGTTGGAACGATTACGACATTTTTTTTTAAAAGTACGACACTCAATAACTTAAAATGTAATACTTTAACATATTTTTCCACGATATCATCTTCGCAAAAGGTGTACCAGTAGTTTTGAATGACATGTTATTCAGCGTTACAATAAAGCACCACCCCAATTTCTATAAATTTGCTATAGAATAACACTTTGAATTAACTTAGAAATTTGTTATTTTTGCTTTGAAGCAGCGTTAACTAAAAAGTAATACTGCATGACATTTTACCAAAAACCACGGTCAGCCATCATCCGACACATTGCCCGTGTTGTCAATTTTAAAGCTCAGCCGTCCAGCTGGTTGATAGCAACATCAATCGGCATTCAAAATTTGAAACCGGACAATAAAAAAACTGATCGAGAAAAAGTAAAGACCAAAGCTCCTGTAATGTTAGCTAAGAGATCAAGTTAAAGATAATCAACAAATTATGAAATCGAAGTTTGCGTTTAAAACTAGTAACACAAAAAATAGTTTTTGAGGTCGCCGGGGCGATTTCTTGGAGTCTCTTCGAAAAACTTTTATTGGTTTTCAGACACATTTATATCTTCAAGTACAGCGCATAAATAAAAGCCAAGAGGAAGAAAAAAAAAAACACTCAAAGCTATAACTTTTTTTTACTAGTATACATAAATCGAAAAAAGACTTTGAATTAGTTTTCCTGACATTATAGCTGTTTAATGCTTCTTCCTAGTTTTTAGAAAAGAAAGTGGAACAAATACGTACCTTATCGGAGAGCAAATAGATTTAATGAGGAATTTGAGAGCACAAATCTGACTTAATAACACTCGTTAAAAAGTGAATTTTGAGTAATAATAACAAGAATATTAAAAAATACTACAAGCTAAAAAATTTGTAAAAGATTTATCTTAAAGTTTTATGATCTTACGGTTTTTTTTTTAGATTACAATGTGCTAAAACGTAGCGCAAGTAGCATTTTAGCGTTTGTCTAAAGAGTACTCAAAAGTTAAACATTGAATCTATCCTGGGGCTCAGTAAAAGACGCTTAGACTCCCTTTTTTTGTGAAATTTATGCTGAAAGCTGATCAAATCAATAAAAAGCGAAGCAGCTAATTTATTTAAACACTTTCTCCAAGTGTACGAAAATTTTACAAAAGGAATTAACTTATTTTTTTTTCCTTTTTAAAAAAAGCTTTTCGCATATTTTTATATGTTTCTTACAATAGAAATTACTCTTTCAAAGATAAGTTTTTTAGTCAATACAACCTCAGTTTTTTTTTCTTCCAAAAAAAAAAAAAAATAGAAAACAAAACCAAAACAAATTGATTTTACGGCAGTAATCCAATATTGGCTACATAAAACTATATACAGCTATCTGAATTAACTTAGTATGTTATTATAAAGTGAATTAATTGACTATAGAGGGCATGTTTTTTGGGGTACTGTAAAAATCGTAAAAATTCAAAAGCTGATATTTGCGACCAAAAAACTAAATAAAAAACAAAAATGCTGAAACAAGCAATAAACAATTCGATAGTTATGTAGATACAGCGCTTCTATTTATTCTTGAAGCAATAACATCAAACACTGAAGTAACTGCTATTCAAAAAAAAAAAAAAATTGATTAGTTTACTAAGTAAATCATTGCAAGTTTGATAACATTTTATTTAGTTCAATTTTTTATGATTGGCTACAAAACTCTCGAAAGTAAGTGTAGGCTTTTTTTTAGTCAAGTGGTTTCGATTTACTATGTGTAACTGCGGCTTTTAGTGCAATGCCCTTTATTTTACTCGACTCATGCTCTAATAGCTTTGATTTTTCTAATATTTATATCTGTATTGTGGAATTGATATTAATGGCTTATATTTCATATAAACACGCGACATAACGAAAATGGGTACAATTTTACAAAAGAGACTGTAAAAGCTTTAAGCGTTTTGTTTTATTCTTTGGTTGGGAATAAATACTATAAAAAAAACTCATATTTAGTTTAGAAGGTTCCAAGCAATCGGTAGTGTCATAAGGCTAGAAAGGTTAGAACGTTTAAATTTTTTTCTAAGGCAAAAAATTTCTAGTGGTGCTTTATAAAAGTTATTGGTGTATGATTTCGTCACAAGTAAATTTCTTTAAGAAGTTGTATTAGAGGTTTTTCTTAAGTCTTTTAATCCACTATAAGAAAAAGTGGAATAAGGAATATTATTTTTGCTAAACCTAATACAGCGATTAACGATATTTTTGAGTAAAACTGAACTATTCGGTCGAATACTGATAGCGACAGAATATAGTAAAGCTTGACAAGCTGTGGCGCAAAACAGCATCCTTCGAAATCCGACCGTTTATTTATTTGTATTTAAAGAAGATTGATAACTATCCCTATGGACTACAGAAGATTCAAAGTAGAAAAACTTAAATGTTCTATTGGTATAGGGAATGAGTCATTATTGATCGAAAAGTATTTGTGAGCTGAAGACGTCGAAAAAATCAAATGACCGTGTTACCAAGGGCAACTAGACAATCTCTTAGTCACTAGTGCAGTTTTGCTATTTATAATAAAATTTTGTTGTATACACTTTTCTAAAGTGTTCTGTTCTCTAAAAAAAAAGCGTATATTTGATTCTGTCAGTTGTCCTATTTTCAAGTTGTTCACTCAGATTTTTTGTAGCTCAACACATTTCTTCGGCTGTGAAACTTGTACTAATCACACTATACAGTATTCCTATTCTTCTAGCCTGTCCGTATATTTGAATTTTCTTTGTACACTCTAGAGCATATCTGTTTTGACGGTTTGTGTAATTGCTGATTTACATTTTTTACCTGAATGCGATGTTTTCTGGAAAACAGTTTTTTTTTTTTTTTTTTTTTTTTTTTTTTTTTGGTTGCTGGTTACAGCTAATTCATATTAAACCTTTGTGATATAAGGTTTAGGGCTTTACTATGGCGCAACTGATCAGTTACAAAGTTTACTGAAAGGCGACACAAATGACCATAAAGTACGGATTTGGAATAAATGCTCGAGATAAATTTACCCTTTTTAAGAGGTTGCACTAAACTTTTGGTGATTGAGCCATAAAATAAAAAAGAACAAAACATTTCTTCTAGACATTCAAAAGTGACTTTAAAATAGTATATATCTTTAAAAAGAAAAAAAAGAAAACAAGGAAAAAAAAGAATAGGAAGAAAAAAAAGCGTTCGGCCTACTTTCTTTGAGGCCTTTTCTAGATTCCAAAGTTTTGAGTTATTACGTACTCCAGAATGAAACTGAACTTTCAGAAACGTTATGGATCAACCACAGCGAATTTTTGAGACATAAACTCAAGTCTACTCTTATAAGCTAAAAATTACAATTATTTATGCCTTTTTTATTATAAAAACAGTATACAACAGAAGATCTTTGTAGAGAAGAAGTATATATAGTTCTGAAGTATATACTTCAGCTACCAGTGGTATAGGATCTACTGTAATGATGACAGACATTCAGGGGTATATTTACATCAAACTGGATTAGTAATGTGAAAAGTCAGACATGTTCTAAAAGCAAAATATTCCAGTATTCTTTGAATTCTCAACACTGAAGCAGCCCTAAACATTGTGTAAAGCGATCTTCATGGCACAAATTTGACGCGTCTTTTTTTGGTCAGTAAACGCTTGTCTAGGTACCTACTTTATCAGGAAAAAAAAAAGGAATCTGTTATATCTTCATGTTTTTACTTTTTATACTTAGGATAGAATATAAAGACTGTTAAACCAATTGGAGCTCAGGGTCTTTGTACATATGCTTCTAGAAAATCTTTTTAGTGAAACAACCAAAAAAAAGGTACGGTTACACACATTCAACAATTGTAAAATCTTTAGAAAGCGAGGGAAAAAAGATTGAGAAAAGCCAATTAAACAAGGTAACCCTGTTTTCGATGTTATATGTGTCTCTTGAATCAATTAAATCTTGCTGAATAGCTGTCGTGATGTGTTTCTATTAATCGCCGAAAACTAGGGAAGAGGGAAATGAATTTTTTATTTTTTCAGTTTAGAGTATTTCATTGGTCGACAGTGCTGTATATTTTATCAGATGTAAAAAAATTTATCAGATCAATGGTATCTTTCTTTTTTTGTAACACACTCCGAAATTCTTGATATTCCGTTAAAGCTGAAAAAAAAAAAGAAAAAACACAGGCTGGATACCTAACCCTATAGCTAAAAAAAATAAGTTCCGCTTCGTTTATTTTTTTCTTAAGGGACTTGATTTTTTTGGAAATAAAAAAAAACTTGTTAAAAACTAAAGGCACGTATATTCTACAACCAGTACAAAAAAAACAAAGTTTTCAAATACTAATAAAACGACCTACATAATGTTTACAACAATTAGGCTTTACGTCTAACACTGTTGTCTTGAGCAGTAATGGATGAAAATTATCTGATTGTTCGGAGTTGTATACAAAAAATCTGATAACTTTGCTGATACACAAACTTTGTACGTGTAACGCTTGTTTTCATATGTGAGGCCATTTGGAAAGCAAAAAGGATACACAGTACGGAGATCTAACTTCCAGTCTTTCTTCTTTTTTTTTTTTTACTAATTGTAGAGCGGGGGAAATTCCCGTATCTCGGAGACCAAAGGGTCATACCATACGGTGTGTAGATTCATATAAATACAGACTCCCTTTTCAATTCGCTTTCTTTCTCATCAGTCACACTTTTCCAGCTACTTAGCAATCCTTCATATCCAACATGCGTACTGCCTTCTCTATCTCTGCTGTTGCCTCTGCCACACTCATTGCTTCTTCTCTTGCTGCCAACTGTAACCCTTCTTACAACGTACCTGGCTCTGGTGAATGTTATACTAACTGTAACATTGTAAGTCAAAACTTCTACAGTAGATCTAGCACTATAATTAACACAAATTTTTTCTATTTGCTTCTTTTCAAATAGAAAGCTGGTCAAAAGTATGTTCCCGGTTGGACCATGGACCACACTTCTGAGCTTTTCCTTAAGTCTCTTGCCATCATGTGTAACAAGTCTGGACCTAACTACGGTATGTTCATGACCACTGCTGGTATCTGTATGGCCGGTTGTAAGAATGATGATCCCGAGCAATTCAACAAGGAATTTGCTGGTGCCTGTGGCTGGTGGAACACTCACAAGAACGACACTTGCGATGCTAAGACTACCACCACCACTAAAGCTGCTACCACCACTACCACTAAAGCTGCTACCACCACTACCAAGGCTGATACTACCACCACCAAGGCTGACACTACCACCACCAAGGGTGCTACCACCACTGTTACTTCTACCACTACAGCTAAAGTAACCGATACCACCACCATTGGTATTACCACTACAACCACTGCTACTGCCACTGCTACTGTTACTGCCACCACCACTGCTACCGTATGCCCCACCCCTACTGAAGGTGCCTGTCAAGCCGGTTACAGAGGAAAGAAGAATGGTAAGGGTCCCGAAGGTGCCTGTTGTTCCAAGAGCAGTGACTGTCAAGAAAGCTGCATCCAAGGAAAGTGTAACGCTCCCATTGATTCCTCCTGTTATACCGGCTCTCAAGGCAAGAAGAGAGGTGATGGATACAACGGTGCTTGTTGCAAGTCTAGCGCTGACTGTTGGGAAAGCTGTGTAAAGGGAAAGTGTGATGGTCCCTCTCTTTCTTCTTGCAACACCGGTTACAGTGGAAAAAAGAAGAGCAACGGTCCTAAGGATGCCTGTTGCGCCAGCAGCAAAGACTGCAAGAACTCCTGTGTCAAGGGAAAGTGTAACTAAATCATTTTAACCAGAACTTTATTAAACTATCAATAATAAACCACTATACATTTTATACATCTTATTCATAACCTTAAACCATGACTCTTTCTTCTTTTTTAGCCTTAAACAGTGTGTGTTTTTAATGAAAATAAACCCGAACGAAGAGCTAAATCAAACCTAAAGATTTATGTCAATCGTTCGCTCATTTTTTTATATATAAAAAACAGTCGGACAAGAAGCAATTAGTATTGGACACAGTTAAAATTATTGTTACACAAAAGCAGTCTTACAATGCTTATTTCCATAAGCGTATACAGTCATTTCGAAAAGTAAGGTCGCTGATTTTGAGTTCAATGTCGTGCAAAAAAAATCGTGCGTTCAACAATGATGTCCATTGATCCAAAGTCATGCTCATATATCATGAGCTTCGTTCAATATTAATTGTCAATTGGTGATTATCCAATTAGTTCTCTCGATACAACTTGTTTTTAACGGATAAGCTTTCTGGTCAATCCTATTTTCCTTTTCCTATGTTGTAAATATTGAAGATAAATATAAAGTTTTTTTTTATGAAAATGAGCAAAAGTACATTGTCGATGAGAATGGAGTTGATCCAACGTAAATTGTAGTTGACGAGGAGATATTTTATATTGAAACAACGAGTTCTCGTGCTCAGTCTCTAAAGAATTAATCTTTGGAAAGAGCTAACCATGTAATAAAGCAAGAAAAACAACGAATATGTTGGTATAAAACCATGCAACAAGCGACAATATACTGTATACTCTGATAAAAATAAGACCAAGTTTTTTCATGAATTTTCAGCAAATGCTTGAGAGCCTCTGTTGCTGTAAGGCAATTAGGTGTTCATATGGGAACAGCACAGAGATAGGCCAAACGTTATAATGAGAATCATAAAAGTATTTTTAGGAAGAGCATAGATTTTTTTTTTCGAGTCGTACTATTAAGAAGTTATCGCTGAAGGCCAACGCAAACTGATGGAAAGATCTTTCCCTGATATTTAACAGTACTGTATAATAGACCAACTATAATATTAGTTTAGTCAACAAAACGTTTGAGAGCTACCCGAAACAAAGACAACTAATGGCCAAACAAAATACGGTTGACTTTTGTAGGCTGTAGGCAAGGAGATGAAATTTTTTTGGTCGAATCGATAGGTTCAATTTCGGCATATTGAAACCATCTCAAAATCACAGTTGATTTTATCACTATCGGTTATGTCAGAGAATCTCTAGCCAAAGAAAATTAAATATCGAGAGCGCAGCTTTTGCAACTCACAGTTAGCGAGGTATAATAACGAATTAAGTGTGAGGAAGTGTGTGTCGGTAGGTACTGCTATGCCAATGAACTGTCTTAAAAATATGATTCCCCTATATCAGTCACCTGTTTTCAGTCATTCAAGGCTGGGATGGAGAAATTACAGATTTGATGAAATGTAACCGTTTCACACAAAATCTTTTATATATTCAAACAATAGGCTCATATGTATAATGGTGAATCGACACCAGCAAATTTTTTTACTCTAACATTTCGTATTTAGATACTGATCATGCACATAAGTTGGAGTTCTTAACATAATGAAAGACTAAAGAAATAATTGAATAAAGCATAGGAACCTCAGAAAAAACTGGAAAGAGTGAACAAGATTGAACAAATCTGTTATACAGATTTTTAGTAGAGACATACACTTCAAAATGAATCAATAATTATGGTTAGAGTACAGTCGTCATTAGTAGCTAGAAAACGCTCTACTTTAATGAATAGTGTAATTAAATAGCTTTAACATTATACAATTATTCAAATATTCAGCGATGTCTAACTAAAAATGTGTGGTGTTTAAACTAAAAGTTAATAGGTCGATTACTAAAGACAAAAGTTGTCAAACATGATCTATTGGGCATAAGTGTATCAAGAAAATTTATAAACTCTTTATGATTTGTCTTAAAATAAAAATAATTGATGTTAGATAGTCATGTGATGACCAGGTACAGATGGCTTTAAATAGAACAAAATACATTGTAAACCATACTGTCGCATATGTTTTTATAACAAAAACATCTGCTAAATATTCTTACTACTTTTCTGCCAACTTGTCATAGTCTTATAGCTATACAGTTGAGTTCATTTTAAGCGACCAAATAGCTGGATAGTATATAAAGACTTTTTTTAAAACAAATTATCTACTTGTTTAAGATTGTAATAGCATATCAAGACTACGATTGACGTTCAAGACGTTTCTATGATATATCCAAATACAGAAAGCAGTAGTAGCTATATCGAATAGAAAAAATAAGTTTTTTTATTAACAATAGCTAACCCAAAACGCGTCCTTTAGAAGAGACACTACGGTCGTTTGTTTTTGTTTTTTTCAAAGATTTGCCCTGTTGTATCTGGCCCAAAAGCGCATTTCTCATATCATTTGGTGGTGCAATTTCAGATTGAGTAGTGGTAGAGGGAGGCTGAGGGGCTGGCGGTGCAGCAGGTGGAGGTGGTGCATCTGATATACCAAACGTAGTTGATGGAGGAGGAGGCGGTGGTGGTGGAGTGCTAAAAGCATCAGAAAAAATAGGTTGTTGAGGAGGCGGTGGAGGAGGAGGAATGTTTGCACTGGCTGTAATAGAAGAAGAGGCCGAAGCAGGGGAAGCTGTAGCAGAGTTGTAAATGCTTGGTGTTTCAGGCTTGGGTGAAGATATAGGACTCCCGCCTAAAGGACAAAGAGCTTAATTTGCGAAGTATGATATTGTTTTGGTCATTTACCTCCAGTTCTTTGACTAAGCACACTGAAAAGCTTGCCTGCTAAATTTTTAGCGCTACCTGCAGCAGGAAATTCGTCTTCATCTTCAGATTCACTATGATCATCAGGGCCCCAGCTATCGTTATCGGAATCCGAGTCTTTGGAACCAGCTTTGGTTGCAGAAAATGCAGAGAACGAAGCAAAGGGATTATAACTAGTACGCTTATTGGTTGTTTCGTTTGGTTTGTCAACTTGGGAAGGCTCTTCCGGAGCAGGTACTTGAAACTTAGCAAAAGGATTATTTGTGTTTGTTACTGTGTCAGTCTCTTGTGCAACAGCTGTGGGTGGAGGTGCAGCTACGGATGATGATTCAGCAGCAAAGTCCTTAGGAAGAGGATCAACAGTAGACTGTGCTTCAATACTTCCAAAGTCCGTCGTGATTTCAGATACGTTGACTATTTCTTCAGGTTTATGCCCTAACTGAGGCTCTTGAGCTATCTGCTTTTGTTGAGCTCTCTTTCTTTCTTCTTCTTCTTCCTCTTCGCGTTTTATAGCTTCGTATCTAGCTTTTCTATCAGCTTCTTCTTTTTCTAATACTCTTCTTCTTCTATCTTCCAAATCCTTTTCTTCTTCGCGACGCTTTTCCTCTTCTCTTTGGTTACGAACACGCTCTTCTTCACGTCTTTGTTCTTCAAGGCGCTGCTGAATAACCCTTTCTTGCTCTAGATTGTTGCTGTTTTTGTATCGATCCACTGTTTCGCGTTGATTGATGGGCAGTTTTGTGTTTCCTAACAACTCGCGCTCTATAAAAAACCTTCGTTAAGAAAAGACATTCGATTTCGAGTGCCTGTAGTTTCATCTATTTTTACCTTCAGTGACAATTTCAGCGTCGTCAGGCTTGCTTATCGAAGGCGTGAATGACATTGATCTAGGCGTGTTTACAGGCTTAGGAGATTGAGTGGGTGTTCTCTTAACTTGAATAGCTGCTAAACGCTCCTGTACACGACGCTCAGCCTACATACAAAAGAAATTAATATAATTATTCAAAGAAGTTATACTTTACTTCTTTTTTTATTTCCTCGGCTGTACGAGGACGGGGAGGAGCAGGCTTGGAAGCGGGACTTGAAACAGCACTGGGCATTGCTGGGCTAGAAACTTTAGAACTCTGATTGCTAATGCTTAGTGAAGAGAAACTGCTGTTGAAGCTATTGGTAGAGTAAGAGGGCTGTGATACAGGTCTTGCATCAAGCTCCTCAATAAATCGACGAAGCTCGTAGGATAAATCCTGCTGGTTAATTTCAAAGCGTTTCTTGTCTTCTAAGTGTGCAGTAGTCTCTTCCAAATATCTCAAGTCGCCTCTCATATCAAGTAGGCCTGTTCTTGAACGTTCCATATCACGTTCAACACTGTCTGCCAATCTATCTGCTTCTTCTTTTTCCTCTTCTGCTCTCCTTAAAACAAAACCAGAGTCAGAGCTCGTGGCGGAACCCCCAACTTTACGAGCTGCCATCATAGCCTTAGCTTTAGCTCGGACACGATCGCTTTCAGTAATGGATCCTCCTGGGCCAGTTGGTTGGATATAAGCCATAAAATCTTGAGCCCCATCGCTTTTCTTTCCATGTCGAATTTTTGCATCTCTTAACTCAGCAGCAGCACCTCGAAGTTGGCGAGCTAAAACTGGGATATCGCGATTACACAAATACTGGATCTCATCTTGTAGCGATTTTTGAGTTTCCATCAGTTTAACCAAAGCTTCTGACTGTTCAGCATACTTGCTGGCAGTGGGGTTACTTTGAATAGCACGAGCTAGCTCCACATGCGATTTTCTGATGTTTTCTTTTAATTCATCTATACCATATTTACTAGAACTGTGTTTGGTATTACGAGGTATGTCAATGCGGTCAAGAGCACGTTTCTCTTCGTAAATCTGACGGCGTAAATCTTCCAAAACAGCGGCATCAACTTCATCTTCTGGATAAGCATTGTATTTAGCGTAAGACCGATTGGGCTGACCCTTTCTTCGAGAACTTGAAACATAGTCATCTGAGTCGTCAAAACCTTGAGATTCAGTTGTTGAGTGATGTTTTGGTTGAGGACTGAAGCTAGGAACTGAAGGAGGAGGTCGACGACCCAATACAAACTTCTTAAGTACACTAGAAGGAGGTGCCAATTCGGGTGGTAAAACACTGGGAATCTCAAAGCCATTGGCTTTCCTATAAATCAAATGCATAGCAATACAGAATTCATCAACATCCAAACTTCCCCTGTTCTCAGAGTCAGCTAGGTTCCAAATTTTCATGAGACTGTCGGGCGGTAGCTGGGATTGAGTGAAAACATCCTTTGCGGTATCTCCAGACATGAACCCAGAGCCAGATCCTTCCCATGCATTGAAAATATCTCTATATCTTTGTTTATCTTGGGGGCTAATTTTCCATGACAGTTTATCTGCTTCGCTTGTTCCTAAACTAGGATTCAGTAGGTTCGTTACACCGTTTTGGTTAGGCATCATTTTTTTTGCAAAGTCCAAGTTTTGTAAACGGGGTTTTGGAGCAGCAGGTGGGGGTGTGGGATGAAATCCTGTCTGCATAGGGCTTTGGAAATTTGTCATTGATTGATTCATGTATCCAGTCTGCATAGGCATTTGAGGAGCTATGGACCTCATGCTTTGCATGTTTTGTACACCTGTTCTCAAGGCTATTTGATTTGGGGTTCCAGTCATCATGGATATTTGAGGGTTCACCATAGAAGGCTGAGAAATAGTTGTATCAATAAGCTGTTGCTGGTGCTGTCTTTGCTGTTGCTGACTTGACGCTGTTTCTGTTGAAGCAATCGTTGCTATAGCTACTTCAACTTCTTCTCTTATACCAGAAGGAAGACTACGTGGAACTTCTTGTCCAATGAGTTTTCTAGAAGTGAGATACATGGCAATCGCAAACTCAGGAAAAGTCATGTAGGCCGCATTTGAAATGGAAGATAAATCCCTAAAAGAACTGTATTAGCATCTTTTTTTTAAAAAAAAACTTCGAGCCCCCTTCTCTTACTCTGAAAACTAACTTACCAAATTCTTGCCAATGACTCATTATCAAGATTGGAGCGTTTTAATAGTTCACCAACTGCCTGTGCTATATTTCGTAACAAAAGGGAGGAGGAGAAATGTTGGATACTAAACAAAAATGTACTTATGGGCTTATTTACCTCCAATTTTGTTCCCTCCAAAAGCACCAGCACTTTGAATAAATAGCTGCTCAAATTTGGACTGGTCAGATGGTGTTAAGAATGTGAACCGAATGCCTTTTATGAGGTGGTAAGTATTTTTAATTCGTAATTTTACAAGCTGGGTCTACCTCCGGATGGGCTTTGTTGTCCCCCAGCGTTATTATACATTTTGGAGCAAAACTATGAAAAACAAGAGAAAAAAGCAAGTATATAGTAAAATATAGAGTCCAAGCTAAAGCATGTTCTTCATTGCTTAATTTAGATTTCCGCACCGCTTTCAATTTATTAGGTCAATCCTTGTTTTTTTTTTGACACTCGCATAAAAGTAGTGCACATAAAATCAATAATCAAAATTTGCTCTTGACAACAATACATTAACAAAAAATATCGCTTAAAACCGGCAAGATTTTTTTGAAAGACCTATAGCTATTTTCTCTATTATGAAAATACTTGAGTTAGATCTTGCTGTTGTAAACAGAATAGCAGCAGGAGAGGTAACAAAATAAATATGAACATAACTATATTTTAAAGACTATTGGTCGGCCAGTTGATGTGATCAAAGAAGTTTTAGAGAATAGTTTGGATGCAAACGCAAAAAACATACAAATCACAGTTACAAATGGAGGTTTGGAGACTATCAAAATAAAAGACGATGGAAGTGGAATTCATGTAACACACTATACTGCAAACTCGTTTTCCTTTTTTCATTCTAAACGTATAAATTAGGTGGAGGATCTACCTCTTCTTTGTAAAAGACATACCACAAGCAAACTAACGACTTTTGCCGATTTGCGTGAGCTAGACACATACGGTTTTCGAGGTGAAGCTTTGGCAAGTATATCAAACATATCTGATGTACATGTAATTACAAAAACAAATAATAACACACACGGATATAAGTAAGTGCTTTGTGTTTGACTTAGTCATTTCTAAATTTTCGGTTTGCAGAGTTAGCTACGTAAATGGTTCCCCTTTAAACCCTCCAAAAACGTACGCAAGCAGTAATGGAACCACTATTATAGTATGTATACATTCATAATTCTCAAGTATGTTGACCAAGATTTTTTTAGATATGCTCTTTATTCAAAAACCTTCCAAAGAGAAGAAAGTCTTTTAAACCAGAGCAAGAATACAAAAAAATTGAGAAGCATATTCAGTACTATGGAGCTCACTATTATGAATACAACTTTTCGTTAAAGAAGGTAGGCATCCACTTTATATTTGAAAACAACACAAAAATGCTTCTTTTAGTTACTAATTTATTGACAGGAAAATTCTTGTAGACTCAAATTTCCTCCAGCTCAAGACCAAATGAGTCGGATAAAAGCTATCTATGGTGAAAGTATTACTAGGGACTTACAGTGCTCTCAATTCAACCATTCGAAATACAAATGCTCGGTTTTTTTCTCAAGCATTAGAAGTGTAGTATCTGTGAAAAACAAAACTTCTATTTTTTTCTTGTTTGTGAACAGTAATTTGATATTGTCTTTATAACAACAATTTACCAATACAGCTAATTTGCGATAGATCGATTAGTTGAAAATAGCAAAATAAAAAAGCAGCTTTGTCGCATATATGAAAATAGAAATGTGGCATTAAAGCCCTTGTTTGTGTATTTGAATATACATGTCCATCCTCACCACGTAGACGTAAATATACATCCTAGCAAAAAAGAAGTAAGAAAAATATTATTTTCAGTGTAGAAACTCACCACCTTACATTGTATGGCTAGGTCTGTCTGCTATATGAAGACGACATTATCCATAGCTTACACCAGCTGTTACATGATTCAATTCACTCTTCTCCCAAACAGTCAGTATGTGTTAATGTTTTTTTTTTTTTTTTTTTTTTTTTTTTGCAAGGCTCCTCGTGGCTTATATCCCTTTATTGTTTTAGCCTAAAATAGACTACTACTATAAAAATGTAACTAAAAGTAGTGTAAAAAACGGAGACAATATAGAAGATGAACGGTTCAATCAAGGTTATCAAAAAGTTCCTCAAGAACCGGAGTTAAGTAACTTTATATCGCCAAAGAAAAAAAGCAGCGAAGCAGGGTATAAATATCATGAAAAAGCTTCAGCAGGAGAAAAAACCAGAAGTTTAGCTCCATTTAGTAACCTACAAAAGCCTTTTGAAAATACAAACTGTTTTTTAGAAGACAGTAATATAAACGTCGTACAAAGTGCAAAGAATACAATTGAAGAAGCTGAAAGTCTTGAAAGTATATCTATTATTCAAAGCGATATAATAAATGCCGAAAACACAAGTAAGTTTTCATACTGTAAAGCTATGTCTATCTCTTTTTACGTAACTTATTTTATATATTTCCATACTCCTATGGTCACAAGAATTGAGTAGAATTTTATCTACAAGTAAATGTATACGCTATATCGATAGCTCCCTTGCCTTGATCACCTGTAATAGTCAATACTACTTGATAAATCCATCAGTTATTAGGTAAAATCTATGAGAGAAAAGTTAAAATTTTGACTATTGAGGCGGTTTTTTTTTTAAAAAAAAAGCGAAGAGCTTTTCTATCAGATAACTATCTATAATTTTAATCGGTTTGGGCTTTTATCGCTGTCTTCGTCTATACCTCTTAGTGATTGCTTTAGGCTATTTACCCAAGATCCAAAAGAGCTATGTTGCTTGGTAAATGCAGTTATGGACCAAAAGAATATACTGGAAACCTATTTCAAAATCAAAATCACCTCAGACGGTCAAATTGAAGCTTTACCTATGCTAACAAAAAACTATGTACCATCGCTTGAAAAGCTTCCGTTTCTTATGTATAATATCGCTACACAGGTAAAACAAAATAAAGATATAATAAAAAGCTTTTTTTTATCAAGCTTCTTGTGGCAGATTAACTGGAAGTTAGAGATTGATTGTCTAGAAGAAATATCACGAGAAATTAGTATGTTCTATTGTGTATCAAACAAAGTGCAATGGGAACAGACCGCCGAACTGTTACATCAAAAAAAAATTCGAGTGCCAAGTTATATAGGACATTCGGGTTATTTGATTGAGCTAGATATTCCATCCTGCTTTTTCAAGTACAAATAAGCACAAAATCTTTTTTTGTGTCTTTTAGGCGTTGCAATAAACGGCTTTTTTTTTTTTTTTTTTTTCAATTGTATAGCCTTACTCAGTGTTCTAGTATAGAAGGTATGGTTACATTGGCCTTTATTTGAAAGTAAGACTACAATCTGTGTTGTTATATACTATAGTTGTTTTGGCATTTGCCTTTTAGCCTCAGAAGTGTATATCTGGTTATGTAAACTAGCGTTTTTACATTTTTTTTCTTTTCGATTTCATTGAAACTACTACCACCCAAAATAGTCGTAACTGACGCTACATGGTCTTGTGAGAATAAGTAGTTAGTTGTAATTCAAAGAAAAAAGTTTCAGGCGAGAGCTTATGCTGTCATTTGCGCATACCAGAAACATTGTTGTTTGAAATTGAGGACGAGGGTAAATTAGTCAAAGTCCAGTCTGACCAGCAGATGCTGTTGGTTACAAAAATAGAGTTGCCAGCCAGAAAAAAATCAAGCTGATGATTGCACAGATACATAGCGGTATAAAAAAAAGACTATCAGTTGACAGAAATATAGCTGTCCAAAAACAGGGTTCAATTTTGAAGTTTGCAATCCCGAGAAAAAGATCTTAACAAACTAAACATTGTATCTGAAACAATAGCTAATAAACATGTGAAAAGGAAAACCACACTTAGACAGAATGAATGAAGAAAGGTCTCGTTTAATAGTTTTGTAAAGCTATAAATTTATAAAACTCATAGATAAGTAAAAAAATATGATACATCCTTGCAGTATTTGGACATTTTGAAGAGAAAAGAAATATAATCAAATAGTTTATGACTAACTCATACTCTGTGAAGCGATAGTAGAAGACATACAAAAACTTAGACGAAGTACCTTATAAAAGAACGGTTCATATGGCGCTTTTATTGCAAAACATACTTGCCATATAATGAGTCTGGCTCTCAGCTGTTTGCTAGCAAGCTATGAACTAAAGAACAAAAAAAATTTGAAATTTTTTATGTTACTAAATTATCATATAAAAAGCGATACACAGGCCAGCATCAAAAGAATCGTTTCGAAACTAAACCAAGCAACCCTGTTGACAAACTAAGAACAGTTCATAAACTATAAAAATAAAGATTCAAAATACATACATATAAAAAGCGCATGTCTATGGATATCTTTAATTTTTAAAAAGTTTGTATTTTTCGTCTCAAATTGTTTTGGGTGGTAGTAGTTTCAATGAAATCGAAAAGAAAAAAAATGTAAAAACGCTAGTTTACATAACCAGATATACACTTCTGAGGCTAAAAGGCAAATGCCAAAATAACTATAGTATATAACAACACAGATTGTAGTCTTACTTTCAAATAAAGGCCAATGTAACCATACCTTCTATACTAGAACACTGAGTAAGGCTATACAATTGAAAAAAAAAAAAAAAAAAAAGCCGTTTATTGCAACGCCTAAAAGACACAAAAAAAGATTTTGTGCTTATTTGTACTTGAAAAAGCAGGATGGAATATCTAGCTCAATCAAATAACCCGAATGTCCTATATAACTTGGCACTCGAATTTTTTTTTGATGTAACAGTTCGGCGGTCTGTTCCCATTGCACTTTGTTTGATACACAATAGAACATACTAATTTCTCGTGATATTTCTTCTAGACAATCAATCTCTAACTTCCAGTTAATCTGCCACAAGAAGCTTGATAAAAAAAAGCTTTTTATTATATCTTTATTTTTTTTTACCTGTGTAGCGATATTATACATAAGAAACGGAAGCTTTTCAAGCGATGGTACATAGTTTTTTGTTAGCATAGGTAAAGCTTCAATTTGACCGTCTGAGGTGATTTTGATTTTGAAATAGGTTTCCAGTATATTCTTTTGGTCCATAACTGCATTTACCAAGCAACATAGCTCTTTTGGATCTTGGGTAAATAGCCTAAAGCAATCACTAAGAGGTATAGACGAAAACAGCAACAAAGTAACTATGTCTCCTGTAAAGTATAGTGGTTTTTAATGACACAGAAATAGCGAGGCTTTGCGTGTAACGTAATACGACGACACATCAGTTTTTCCTGTTCCCATATACAAAGCTAGGATGCATATTCATATAAGTATTTTGGCGTAAAATAAAGCAAAAATCTGTCTGCTTGCGATTTATTTTTTTCTAAGTCTTCTTCGAGTATGCTTCAATAAACATAGTTTTCTTTTTGAGCAATAAAGAAGGAAACTGAAAACTAGAAAAAAAATTAATTTAGCAGTAATGACCTCTTTTTTTTAAAAAAAGTCTTTTCAAAAATATTTGTTTTTTTTTCTTTCCATATAAAACAACATGGTAAATAACATAAGGAAATTGTCATTCAAGAGTTATTTGTCTTATTCTGGGTTTTTTTCTTATCGCCGTTTGCCCTTATCTTTGCTTCGTGGTATAGAGTGACCAATTATCACAAGAGCAAATCGTTGAATACCGTGAGGCTTTCCAGTTATTTGATAAAAACGGCGACGGTAGTATAAGCGCAAACGAACTAGGTGTAGTTCTTCGTTCTTTCGGAATGAACCCTAGCGACGCTGAACTTCAAGATATGGTAAGTGCATTTTTTAAAAAAAAAGCTACTGTTATTCTTGTTTTAGTGTACTGAACGAGCGTCTCTTAGGTCAACGACGTTGATGCCGATGGTAATGGAACTATTGATTTCAATGAATTCCTTGGTCTTGTGAAAAACTTGAGAAATGACAACGATGCAGATGACCTCCAAGAAGCATTTAAGTGAGTTACTTTTCTTTTTTTATGGTTAAAGATATTGAATTTAAGATATTTATGACAGAGTATTTGACGCTGACGGAAATGGTGTGATTGATCGTGAGGAATTGCATAAGGTCATGTCGTCATTGAATGAAACTTTAACTGAGGAAGAGTTGGACGCCATGATTAAGGAAGCTGACAGCAACGGAGATGGCAAGATCAGCTTTGAAGAGTTCAAGGCAATGATGGGTGGCAAATAATAACAATAAAGAGAAAAAAAAACTAGATATTCCCTTCAGAATGGTTACGGCTTGACATCTGATAAAATTTGAGCAGATATCCTAAGCACTGGTTGACCGGCTGATAAAAGCCATGTGTGATCTCTCAGTCAACGCTTATGTATCTTTTTGATTCATTGCTACATACTTTAGCTCGAAAAAAATAGGGGATCCTGTGTATAATTAGGTTTAATAGATCATATGAGTACTTTAAGAATTACACACCTTTAATTTAAAATCACAGTCACCTGTTTGACACTACTATCTAACTATAAAATTGAAAGTTTAAACCCTTTTCTTCAACTTTTACAAACAAATGTCTAATATACCTAAAGTTTTAACAATTGCAGGCAGCGATAGCGGAGGGTAATGTAAATTCTTATCAAATTAGAAAGGTTTGTATGCTAAGTAAGCTTTCTAGGGGGGCTGGTATCCAAGCAGACATTAAAACACTCACGTCGCTTCGTGTGTATGCAACTTCAGTCATCACCTCAGTGACATCTCAAAACACATTGGGTGTAAATGGCGTCCATGACCTTCCTGCCGAATTTGTCTCTCAGCAAATAGAGACTGTACTAGAAGACATTGGTACAGATGCTATAAAAACCGGCATGCTTTCTTCGGCAGATATTATCAATGCAGTAGCTAACACGCTTAAGAAGTTCCCTGAACAGTCTCAGCGAGTGATTGTTGACCCTGTAATGATATCTACAAGTGGCTCACGTTTACTGAAAGTAGATGCTGTGGATGCACTTGTATTTTCTTTATTACCCTTGACATATCTCGTGACGCCTAATATCCCAGAAGCAGAAACTTTGTTGAATAGACCTGTTGGGTCAATTAGCTCTTTGGAGGATATGCGTTTAGTTGCCAAGGATATTTCAAAGCTGGGCCCCAAACTTGTGCTACTTAAAGGTGGCCACTTACCCTTGACGATAAATGGCAAAAAGCAAGTAACGGATATTCTTTACAATTCCGAAGACGAAAGCTTTTTTGAAATAGCCAATGGTTTCGTGGAAACAAAAAACACTCATGGTACTGGCTGTACACTTTCAGCGGCTTTAGCAGGAGAGTTGGCCAAAGGCATTTCAGGTAGAAAAAATATTATAAGATAATGCTTTTTGTTAAACATACCTTTGGTCTTTATACAAAAAAAAAAAAAAAGCAAAACAAGCATGCTTAAACGCTATTCGTTATGTGAATAATGCTATCCAAAAAGCGCTGGTTGATATAGGCAAGGGGAGTGGCCCAATTAATCATTTTCATTCAATTAAACGGTCGCCATATGAAGGGTAAAGAAAAAAAATAACGTCTTTCTCATCTCTCATTTGGCCTGACTCTTTTATAGAAAACCTTTTCTTCAGGCTGCCAAGGATCAACTGCCAAAAAACCTTTGGTTAGATTATATCAAACACCCTTTTGTCAAAGCTATTGGTGATGGTACACTTCCTTCAGAGTGCTTTATTTACTATCTTAAGCAGGACTATCTTTATTTGCAGCATTACGCTAGAGCTGCTGCCCTTTGCGCTTACAAATGTAAATATATAAAGATAATGCAATTTATTGCAGAGTATTTAAATAATCAATATAGGTAAAACCATGGAAGAAATTAAGCTCAATTCGGCAATTGCGCTTCATATTGCTGAAGAGTCAAAGCTACATTTAAAGTACTGTGCTAAATGGGGTGTAAGCGAAGAGGAAGTGCTTAATACAGACGAGAGCATTTTTAACGCAGCTTATACTCGCTTTGTTTTGGACAAAGGTACTTCGGGGGATTTACTTGACTTAAAGGCTGCTATGGCAGCCTGTTTGTTCGGTTATGGTGATATAGGTCTCTGGCTATACAATGACCCGGCTACAAAGAGAGGTAATCTTTTATAGTCAGCACGTATAAAACCTTACAGTTCTTTTTTTTTTAGAGGGAAACCCTTATTGGGAGTGGATATGTCAATACGCTGCTGACGATTATCAGAAAGCTGTAGAAATAGGAAGCAGTAAATATAAACCGTAGCCCATGCGTGATGTTAACTTTTAAATAGCTGAGCTTGAAGATTTAGCAGAACGCTGTATCTCTTCTTCTGAAGTGCGATTTAAAGAAGTATGCAAAACCTTTGAACAGGGTGTCCGCTTAGAAATCATGTTTTGGGAAATGGGGCTTCAAATGAATTAAGGGTGCACTTAGCTTTTTGTGCTCCTTCGTTTTGTTTTACTTTGATTTAGAAGCTTAGAGAAAAGTATGACTACTGTTACTCCTTCTCATTCTTACTAGCTGTTTTTGCAGTAACAAGAAGTCTATTTTTAAAAAATTCAAATAAATACTAAAGCTGGCAAAATAGAACAAATGTTGAGATTTTGTTTTTCCAACTGTTGAAAACAGCAGGAGCTTATCTAAACGATCTGATTTTGTAAAAAAAAAAATCATTCTTTGTTTACTTGAGAAAGACTGGTTGGCCGTTGACAGTCTAGACTTTTATTTTTCCTTACGGGATACTCCCTTCTTGATCCCCATACTGAAAAAAAGTGGAAAAATGGAAAAATGGAAAAAAAAAAAAAAAAAAAAAAAAAAAAAACTATTACAGTACTCTCTTATCGTGTCACATCTTTGAGCGTTGCTTTGTATAAATAAAACCCCGAACTTGAAAGGCTGTGGGTAAATGCCATTCATTTAGGTTCACTTTCTTTTTTATTGCAATGTACAAGAAAAGCATTGATTACTCCGTTTATCTTGTCACCGACTCTACTTTAGTTCCAAAAGAAAAGTCTTTCCTCAGCCAAATCGAAGAAGCGCTGGAAGGAGGTGTTACTTTAGTTCAGCTTAGAGAAAAAAATACAGACACTTTACCCTTTTTACAACTTGCCGGAGCAGTCAAAAAATTGACCAGTCGATTTGAAGTACCTCTGATCATCAATGACCGTATTGATGTCGCATTAGCCATTGATGCTGATGGTGTACATATTGGACAAGACGATATGCCACTAGCACAGGCCCGTGCCTTATTAGGTCCCGATAAGATTATTGGTGTTTCATGTAACAATGAGACAGAGGCCAAAATTGCCATCCAAGAAGGGGCTGACTATCTTGGTATTGGAGCCATATGGTTTACGTCCACTAAAAAGTTAACTAAGCAGCCTTTGGGTATTGAAGGTCTACGAAGTAAAGTAATATACACATATGTATACAGAAGTAGAATGTCCGTGGTTTCTAATTTTTTTACTTAAAAAGGAATATTATCTTTTGTAAACAACGCTATTCCTTCTGTGGCTATAGGAGGAATCAATACAAGCAATGCAAAGAAACTACTTGAAGAGTCAACTGTTTCTTCAGTCTCACTTAGTGGTTTGGCTATTGTTTCAGCCATTATGGCATCAGAGGATGCAAAGAAAGCTAGTCAAGAGTTGACAAAGCTGATCAAAGATTTTCATACCAGTCAACCAAAAGATTTTAATACAGAAAGCGGTATTGCTGATTTCGCAATTGATGCTATAAAGAAAATAAAGTCTTTAAATCCACTGGTACATCATATCACAAGTAAGTTTTAGAATGCAAGGACATTTTATTACAAAACAAAAAGGATTGTGTATAAAATTTTTTAGATCATGTTGTTATCAACGATAATGCCAACGCTACTTTAGCCATTGGTGCCTCTCCGATCATGTCCACCAACCTTTCAGAAGTTGAGGACCTTGCCAAAGTAAATGGAGCCATGTTGCTAAATATGGGAACTTTGAACGATATCAACACCATGATCGCAGCAGCGAAAATGAACCACCAATATGGAAAGCCTGTTGTTCTAGATCCTGTAGGGTGCGGCGCAACTCAATTCAGAAAAAAAGTCTTAAAACAGTTTTTGGAAGAGTGCAAACTCTCAGTTATCAAAGGAAATGCAGGCGAGATATTGTCGATGGCAGGTGTAGACGGAAAATCAAAGGGTGTTGATTCTATTGGAAGCACCAGTGAATCAGTGATCGTCGAGAGCATTAAGGGGCTAGCAAAACAAATCGGTAGGATATGTTTAGCGCAGTTATCTATTTTCTGTACTGACACTTTTTATTTTTTTTTTTAAAAAAAAAAAACAGGTTGTATAATTGGTATGACTGGCCCTACAGATTACATCTCTGATGGTGAAAAAGTATTTGCTATTGAGAACGGAGCGCCTTTGTTGCCTCTTATAACAGGCAGTGGCTGTTTAGTGTCATCAATTGTAGCTTGCTTCACGGCGGCAAATTCAGAAAATGTTCTTTTGGCCACAGTTTCGGCTATTCTTACGGTTACAGTTGCTTCAGAAATAGCTGTTAAACGAGAATACGTTAATGGCCCAGGCACTTTCCGTGCTGCATTAATTGACGAACTCTATAATGTGTCCAAATCGCCTGAAATTATCAAGCAGTATGCGAAGGTTAGAGTAATTCATTAAAATGCAACTCTATGGGTAAAACGGATTGAGGTTGCAGTAACGTGTGTTGATTTTATTTTTATTTTTATTTTTATTTTTGGACATGAACACACACACAAACACGAAAAATCTCCTAAACCCCCAAACAGAGAAAATTATCCTATCAAATAGTTAATATGCGCATCTTTTAGCCCCTTAAACATCGAGATTACGTTTTCATCTACTGGCAGTTTTCTTTTTTTCTGTATGTCTTTATGTAATTGAATGGATTACATAATCCCCCAGGTTTGAAAACTTAACTGTGGAGTTATTGTCATTTGTATAAAAACCATTGACCAGACTACTACTCTCTCTCTTTTTTTCTGTATATTTTTTTTTTTAATCTTTATAGGGTTTTATATCTAATTGCTCTAAATATATATGTCAAATTCTCCGTATCCAACCAAAGATCCTTTGGATGATCTTACGTGTATCGAAAAGAATATTGACTCACCTATTATGATGAGCGAAAAAGATGACAATGAAAAAACCGAAACACCGTATTCAGTCTTTACAAAGAATCAAAAAATCGCCATTACCGCAACTGTATCGCTTTCTGCTTTTTTCTCTCCGTTTACGACCAATATATACTTTCCTGCCTTGCATATTATACAGAAAGTAAATACATATAGACGACTATCTTTCACGGAAAATTTTATTCGTTTTTTTTTTTTTTAAAAAAAAAAAAACAATAACAACCTATAGGATCTTAATACAACAGAACAGCTTATCAGCTTAACTGTAACAATGTACATGCTCTTTCAAGGCATATCGCCTTCTTTTTGGGGTGCTATGGCCGATACCTGGGGTAGAAGACCTGTCTATATAGCTACTTTTTTTTTCTATTCATTAGCTTCTTTTGGTGCTGGTTGCGCAAAAGACTACCCAAGTCTACTGGTGATGCGCATGCTTCAAGCTGTAGGATCGAGCTCAGCTATTGCAGTAGGGGCTGGAACGATTGGTAGAATATATATATTTATATATTTATATTTGTATATGACCTTAAAAGCATTGCTTAATATCAGTATAATTAGGGGACATATCAACACCTGCAGAAAGAGGAGGATACATGGGGATTTATTCTATGTTAAACCAGCTTGGGCCTCTTGCGGGGCCTTTTTTAGGTAAGCGATTTGTAAGAGAATAAAAAACAAGTGATGAAGGGGAAAATAGAGCCTAAAAAAAAAAACATCAACAAAACAAAACAAAGAAGAAAAGAAAGAGCAAAAAAAAAAAAAAAAAAAAAAAAAAAAAAAAGGAGGGGGAGGGAGGAGAGAAAAGGGGTATAAAGCAAAAGAAAATCGAAAAAGTAATCTTCTATTGAATAGGTGGGCTGATTAGTCAAACCTTGGGCTGGAGGTGAGATTTTTAAATCTTGAGATAAAGTATTGTGTTATTGACACTTTACTAGATGGATCTTTTGGGTATTGTCTGTCATGTCTATTGTGTTATGGGCAGCATTGACACTTTTCCTCCCTGAAACACTCCGATCGCTTGTCGGAAACGGATCAGGATATGCAAACCCTACACCTTGGCAACTTTGGAAAAGACGACTCGGAAAAAAAGACTTGAACGAAGATTTTCAGATCCAACATAGAGTTCCGCCATTAACCTATACTCATGGCGGATTGCCCGTAGCAGCTGATTTGATATTGGAAAAAGACATGGTCAAATCGGAGCTTACGGTGACTGAAGAGAATACGAAAGCAAAGAAAAAGTGCCAGTTAAATGTGTTCCGGTCCTTGTCTTATTTGAAAGAGAAAGATATTGCTGTCTTGCTTTTATACAACTCCTTACAATACGGCGCTATCTATAGTATGCTCTCAAGCCTTACTAAACTTTTTACAGAAAAATACAACCTTAGTGCTCTGCAGATTGGTTTGTGTTATCTGGCAAGCGGCTTTGGCTCTTCCATTGGATCTTTTAGCTCGGGAAGATTATTAAATTGGCAGTTTAACAGGTACTCCAAGCATTTCTTCAGTGAACACGGAATGACAGGAGCGTAAGTACTAAAAATAGAGTTTTTTTTTCTAAAAAAAAAAAAAAAAAAAAAAACGCCCTTGAATTTTTAACCAAAAAAGCCATTCGATTTTAATAGAAAATTCGACAGAAAAAGTATTGATCCCAACTTTCCAATCGAAGCTGCTCGTCTTAACTTGACGTGGATATGGGGCATCGCCTTTAGTATTTTTATAACTACTTATGGGTGGTGTGTGCAAATGCATGTTCATTTGGCTGTTCCCTTAACTATGGCTTTTTTCAGTAAGTTTTAGCTTGCTCTAATACTGAAACTGATGTATGTTCATAGTGACATATACTTCTTCATCAACATTTTGTGCTATTAATACGTTGCTCTTGGATCTGTTTCCAAAAAACTCTGCAGCAATTATAGCTTCTAACAATCTAACGAGGTATTTAAAAAACTTCATTTATATAAGCTGTCAAATTCTAAAAAAAAAAGTAAACGCTCTCTCTCCCCTTCCTGGGTTTATATAGATGCGTTTTAGGAGCTATCGCGGTATTTTTAGTTAATCCTGGTATCGAAGCTATGGGTATTGGTTGGTTTTTTACCACAATATCCATTGTTGTATTTGTCTCTAGAGCAGTCCTTATCGTCGAACTTAAACTAGGGCCTAAATGGAGACGACAGCGTTTAGAACGTAATAGCTGTCAGAATAATTCTTAGAAAGCATAGTTATTTATATACTTTTACCAAAAAAAAAAAAAAAAAAAAGAACTTTTGCAAATCTCTTTACCTTCAGTTATACAACCCTTTCTATTAAAATAAAGCTTCTCCTGAGTACAAGGTGCTCTTGTATATTCATTTATAGACAAAAACAAAACTTTACAAGACCTTTTTTTTTTTTTTAAGAACCTGTCATTTCTATTAGCTGAACATGTACATAAAACTAAAAACAAATATTTGTGATTGACGTTACCCAAAAATAGGCAAATATTAAACATTTTGGCACTTTGTATCTATCTTTCAATGACTTGCCCCTTAAAATATAAATCCAGCGACTAAACTTTTTTTTTTTTTTCTGTATCAAGTAGCATACATAAAAATAGCAGATATAAATTGAACACTCAATAAAATTTGGATGACCGTCAACTTGTTTTTATTTCCCATCCATTAAAGTATGAGAGGTCTAGTTTCAACAAGACTTGAACGATACACGAGACTTGTCACTCCTTTTTTGTACTAGAAATAACTATGACCAATAGACCATTTTATGTTATATATAGCTCGGTACCAGTTTCTTATGTTTAATTGACTAGAGTCAAAGGACAAAAGCAATTGCTACAGTAAGCATTTCAGTCGCTTCTTGTCCTTTTGATTATAGAATTCTGGCTTTTATTTCTGATATAGGAAAAAGCCCATAGTTCGGAAAAATACGTACAGCCACGAATATATTTTATGAATGTTTTTTAAGAGATAGAAATATCAAATAGTAATGCTCTACTGGTGTAGTCTGTATATAAGAAAAAAAAAATGCATTTAATTGAAAAAAAAAAAAAAAAAGGGGATAGTTGTGCTTAGTAATAAGAACCTCTTTTTGTATTTGCTCCATATTAATTTAGACTGGATATTTTTTTTTTTTTTTTTTTGAAGACACAGTAACAATACTTTCTCACAAGAACTTGCCAAAATTGAGCCCTAAATAAGCATGCACTATCTCCTCTTATAACATGTCAGATTTTTTTTTTGGAACAAACTTTTACTTTGTCATGCTCAAAATGGGAGTCTTTTTTTTTTTTTTTTTTTTTTTTAGTTGATGCAAAGATTTAAGAGTGGTTTTTCCTTTTCTAAGATTTGACTGGATTATTTGAAACATACCTTATCAATTCAATTAGTAAACAGTCTTTCAACTGTTTTTGTCTACTACTGGAAAGTTATTTAATCTCGAGAAACTACGGCTGATGCTTCATCAAAACAAGTACAATATGAGGAGCTTAGTCTATAATAAAACTAAACAAATGCGCAGTTCATCGGCATCATGTTTTTACTTTGCGTTATTTGACAGCGTCCCCCCTCCCCCTTCTTTCTAAGAGTATTTCCTCTTGGGTACTCTTTCTCTCTCACCTCGAATTATTCCTTTGAGTCATACGACCCTCGAGTCTTGCCACAAGTCCTTAAGGCCATACTCTTTTTTGCGGAGGCTTCCTTCTCCATTTTTATCTAGGGTGGGTCAATAAGTAACAAAAACAAAAAAGACGAAAAAAAAAAAAAAAAAAAAAAGAAAGCAGTTTTCAGATTAGTGACTATAGGTTAAAAGTTTACAATGGCTTTTTACAAAGTTATCTGAAAATGAATTCCCTTAATAAGAGGTGAATGGCGCGCATGACTTTGCCTGTATTAACAAACAGTTTTTTTTTTGGGGGGGAAAGGTATCTGATTATCCTGAAAATGATGCCCCCCTGGTCAAAATCGTGTTGAGTTGGATAAATGGATGCTTGTTCATGTAGATTTAGATATAGGTTACTCGAACATGAATGGCATACCTAAAAAAGAAGCCATGATACTTTGATGGCAAAATTATAGAGGGAATCAATCGCCGCAATAAAACCACCAAATCTTGCAGTATCAGTAAGTTCTTTATCGATCAATAGGTGTGTTATACAGATCACTCTTTTGCCTTTTTTTTTTTTTTTTTTAAAAAAAAAAAAAAAAAGGCCAGCTCTCTGCTGCTTTGACATGAAAAAGTACCGATATTTTTTTAAAAAGGGTTGCTTGTTTGTTTATTGGTGTTTGAAATGTATGTCATCACTTTTTTTTGTTTGTAGGCAAACGCATGTCATAAAACACCAAAAAACTGATGATAGAATGTCAGATAGCAAGCAGGATTAATTGGGTTTTATCAAAAGAAAAAGTACAGAAACCTCCCCCCCACCTCCCTAGATGTAAGGGGAGGAGAGGGGTTAGGCTAAAGGAACATACTACACATAACAGCATGTTCCAGAATTAGAGATTCAATAAGGATACGACTCGTAAAAAAAAAACACACGCACCATCTTATGTTTGGTATACTCTTATTTTTATATGTGTTTTATTTCAATTATAGCGAGAATAACATTTCTTTTCGCATCTGATTGAAATTAGCGTGTCAAGGTTCGGTTTGTGAAGCATTCCCTATGATAAAAAAAAAAAACCACACCATTGCTTTAGTATACTGAATGGGAAGCTTGATTTTTGATCTAGCTTTCTATACAAGGACTTTATGTATCGGAAAGCACCAAGACCTTTTTTTTAACGATCAATATCAGTTAAGGAGTTGATGGCTTCCCCCCCACCCCTTCTTTTCTTACAATGAGATTGAAAATAACAAACAGGAAATCCTCTAACAGCATTTTAACTTGAAATAAAGACAATTTCAAATTAAAATACCGTATTTGTTAACATGATCCAGACAAACTTATCCTACTTTTTTAACCCATCTGTCCCGAAAGATGATTATGTCAGAGAGCATTGTGGTCTGAGAGGAGGAATTTGTTTGTATCTGATTTTGACGTTTTTTTTTTTTTTTTTTTTTTTTTTTTTTTTTTGGCATTTGTCACACAACAGTTGGATTGCATGTGAATAGTGCCGATACTTATTATTTTATATTTTGACTGCCTAAGATGCTATTGTGCTTGAATACTAAGCTACTATACTGTGAAAATTACTCTCAAGTCTGATTTTTTTTTTTTTTTTTTTTAAAGAGGCTATCAGCTTTAAAGCCCACTACTTTTGTGTGTAGGATTCTAGAAGAATACGTTTGCAACACACCCCCTATTGTCAAGAGAGAAAGGGCAGTTTATAAAACCAAGTTTTTTAAAAGATAAATCAAGGGGTGTGAAATAAGTGAAAAGGCAGTTCAAGTATACAGACTTGCTAGACACACTTCTTTAGAAAAAGTGTTTTGTAATGTGTTGTGAACCCTCAGAAGGGGTCATGATGTCCTCTTTTGTTGAGATCTTTAGGTGACGCTTGTGTTCAAGCATTACAAAAAGGATGATCGTTTTGTTACGTCAAAGTACCAATCAAAAGTTGAAAAGTAATACGAGCTGAGTGCAGAACCAGATATGATTTTCTAAGTTTAACAAAGTTAGATCTTTCGCGTGATAGCCACTCGCATTTGCGCAGAGTGAGTACAGGCGGTGAAAAAAAAAAAAAAAAAAAAAAAAAAAAAGTCTACTGTCTTTATTTTCTAAACGTTATCCAGTACGTGGCTTATCGTTTCTATTTATATAAAAGAAAAGTGCTTTTTTACTTGTTTTTATTTTTTTATTTATTCCAAAGCATGTTTCGATACATCCAAGCTTTAAGAGCCACTTCCATTAGGACGAGGACGATTCAGAACAGAGGATGTTTAGTGCAAGGTTACCCACAAAGGTGTTTAGCGACGATGGCCAGAAGCGAATACTGTCCACCAAGATATGAGGAAGAACTCTATGCAGATAGTTATAGTACGCCGATCCCCGATCAATTTAACCGTGTGTTGAGTATGTTGGCTGAATATACGCAAGAGAAACTACCGAATGCATTCATGATGGTCAGCCCACTTCAATCCAAAGTGCTCTATCAGCTCACTCGATTGTTACAAGCACAAAATATACTTGAAATCGGTGGACTCACAGGATATTCGGCAATTGCCATGGCTTCTGCACTGGGAGAACAAGGCAAATTGATCAGTCTTGAACTGGAACCAGAATATATCAAAATCTCCCGTGAGTATATTCAAACCGCTGGTTTACAACACAAGATCCAGGTAATTCAGGGACCTGCTAAAGAAAGGTACAGACGGTTGATTATCTCTTGGTTCTAATTGTTTCCCAGTCTTCTTCAGTTAGCAAAAGATACACCCAAGTTGAAATATGATTTGATCTTTATCGGTAAAAAAAAAAAAACAAAAACAAAAACAGACAGAGAAAAAGACTCTAAAAAGGGAGAATTAGATGCTGACAAGGGAGGTTATATCAATTATTACGAAATGATTATGAATCATGACTTGTTGTCAGATCGCGGGGTGATTTTGGCTGACAATGGTAAGTTTTAAACGATTTTTTAAAAAAGTATGGGATCTGAACACAAAAAAAGTTTTGTTTTGTCGCCAAGTCCATCGTATTGCAGGATTTGAAGAGGATGATACGACAGCCAGTAAGAATGTCAAAAAGACGGCTGGCACTATCCATAAATTTAACGAACATGTCTCAAAAGACCCAAGATCGGAAATGGTCTTATTGCCTATCTTTGATGGAATCACTTTGATTCGTAAAAAGAACGTTTTATAGAAAATAAAATTCTCTTTCTTTTGGGAAATGTAGTGTGTGGTTTGCCCTGAAGAAACACTGGCTTTGGTTATAAAACGAATTCCCTTGTTTTTTTTTTTTCTTGTTTTTCTTTTTTCCTTTCAACATCCACAAAACAAACACGATGAACGAAGAAACAGAAAAGGGCAAACTTATCAAAGTAGAAGAAAAGACGACGTTGACAGAGTTAGCTTTGGTGAGGTAAATAAAGGAATGGACAAGTCCTTGTTTTTCTGTCTTGATTGAACTTTTTTTTTTTTTTTTTTTTTTTCTGTAGAAAAATAGACTTGAGGCTGCTTCCTTTACTCTGTGTATTGTATCTTTTGAGTTACATTGACAGGTAAGATCCCCTCCCCAAAAAAAAAAAAAAAAAAAAAAAAAAAATTTAACCCAAACTAGGCCACTGAAAAACATTCTAGATCCAATATTGGCAATGCCAGATTAGGTGGATTGGAAGCAGATTTGAAAATGACAGCAAACGAATATCAATGGTCACTTTCCATCTTTTATTTTTCCTATGTTCTTTTTGATTTACCTTCCAACATTATCATGAGACGCTGGCGTCCATCGTATTGGCTTGGGATTTTGATGTTGTAAGTCCCATGGAATTTTTTTTTTTTTTTTTTTTTTTTTTTTATGATTGACGTATGTTTCTATTGACAGTCTTTGGGGTACGGTGGCTACGGTGATGGCAGCGAGTCAAAACTTTGCTACCCTGGCACTCTGTCGGTTCTTGATTGGTGTATTTGAAGCAGGTAAAAAAAGAGGCAAGAAAAAGGAGAGAACTGATGGAAGCTACGTTTTAGGTTTCTTTCCAGGTGTGATCTATTTCATGTCTTTATGGTACACACGTCGTGAATATGGTCAGAGAATTAGTTTGTTTTGGTCGTTTAGTTCCTTGGCTGGTGCTTTTGGTGGTCTGATTGCCTATGCGATCAGTCAGATCTCGAGTGAATCATTAAAACCCTGGCAATGGTAATATAATGATAATAATAATAATAAACTCAGGGTTTGGTTAGGTTGTTTCTAGTGGAAGGTGGACCGACGGTGGTATTGGCACTCTTCAGTGCTTGGTATTTACCCAATCAGCCGAGTACGGCAAGTTTTTTGAATGCTGAAGAAAAAAGAAGGGTTGAGGATCGATTGAGTCTAGAGAATGGAGAAGGGGAGTGGTCTTGGAGTTTGGCGTTTTCGGTATTTAAGGATTGGAAGTTATATATTTATATGGCAATCTATATTACAGGCACAAGTGCCTTGCAAGGGGTGACGTTGTTTTTACCTTCGATTGTGGCGGGGATGGGTACTTGGTCTCTACCAATGTCTCAAGCGTTGACTGTGCCTCCTTATCTTTTGGCGTTTCTTACGACGATCTATATCGGCTGGAGTTCAGGTCAGGCATAGAATGACTATCTCAAGCTCAACTTTATTTTGTAGATCGTTACTTTGAACGAGGGTATCATATGATGGCAACGAACAGCCTTGCCTTGGTGGGTTTCCCACTGTTGGCTTTCTTACCCCCTTCTTTTATTGCCGGCCGTTATGTTGCTTCCTGTCTGGTAACGATGGGGGTTTATGCGAATGTGCCTGTGAAAGTAGCCTGGTTTAATAACAACTAGTAAAAAAAAAAAAAAAAAAAAAAAAAAATTGCCCACGTATTTGCCCACGTATTCTAAACATCTTTTCTATAGTCATGGATTGAGTCGTCGTGCGGTGGCTTCAGCAGCGATTGTATCTGTCGGTACGGCTGGAGGAATTGTGGGCAGCCATATGTATCACGGTAAGTGATGTGTTGTTCCCCCCCCCCCAAAAAAAAAAAAAAAATGAAGAGATTGAGATTGTATTATAGATGCACCGAGGTTTATGGCAGGCCATTTGATAGCGTTTTCGTGTGTGGCAATGCAGAGTGTATTGGTGGTGATATTAAGATGGTTATTAGCAAGAGAGAACAAGAAAGGGGGAGAGTTTGAGTATGTACTCTAATAAAAAAAAGTTTTTATTGCTGCAGCAATATGTCTAGTGGTGAAAGCAAGCGTGTGGTAGCGATAAAGTCTTGGATCATTTCCTGCGTGATCCAAGGGTCGTCAAGATTCTTTTGCTTCAGTTCGAGTGCGTGATGGAGTGGATCCATAATGTGTTGGTTAAAGTGAATAAGGATGCCGCTCATCTGAGCGCGTGTCTTTTCAAACAGTTTGGGGAGAATATGAAGGTTGAGATGATGAAAGAGTGGGGTGAATTCTTGGTGGACAGAATGATGGAAACGGTTAAGGAACTCGTGTTCGAGAATGCAGTGGGTGATATTGCCAGGGCAGTATTCATAAACGAGGTGATCGAATTGACTCTGTAGATTGTCTATGGTGTGTGGTGTGAGGACCGAGGGTAGTTTGTCTTCTACAAAAGCTGAATAATAACAGCGGATTAGGCTCTGTACGCTTTGTTCCGGACAGACTTACATCCCACAGCACCCCTGAGCTGTCTTTTGAGTATCTGAACATCGACAGGCACAATGACCTTTTGGCTGTTGGGGACTTTTCTCACCTTGACGTGGATAGCGTTTCTGAATTGAAGTGAAATCTTTTTGTAAAGCTGGGCGTACGCTTTCTCCATCTGTTCTCCTAACCGAGGTAAGTCCGTGGGGTTATCTGCCTCTGCTGTCACCGAGAGCAGCCAGAGTACTGCCAAGAAGCCTAGAATCCACTTCATTCCCTGCAAGAAAGATAAAAAACTAAAAATTAAAAAAAAGAAAATAACTTTTTTTTTTTAGGTGGAAGCGTTGTCTTCTCCCTAATCAAGCCTACCAATTAGATTTCGAAAAAAGATTGAAAAAAAGTCGTTTTTTATTGGTCAAAACAAATATAAATAATAATAACAAATATAAATAATAATAATAATAATAATAATAATAATAATAAAAAAGAAAAAGAAAAGAAAAGAAAAAAAAAAAAAAAAAAAAAAAAAAAGAGAAAAGGGGCAGGGAAAAGAAAAAAAAAAAAAAAAAAAAAAGGGAGGGGGGGGGGGGTTTAGAAATGAGCCCAGGAAACGGTACGTGAATTTGAATAGAAAGGGTCAGTTTTGGGAGTACAGAGCGCTTGACAACGCAAGGTGTAAGCCAGGGGATCCCAGGATTTTTGAGAGAGATTTGTGATGGGCGGAAGGCGTGTGCGTCTGGAGGCATGATAAGGGTGATGATGATGGTAAGCGGGACGAGCGACAGGGGGTTGTAGAGTGACGGGTGATGGGAGAAGAGCCAAAGGATGGGTTTCCAACGAAGGATAGGCATAATAAGGCTGGGGTGGTTGCGGGCAGGCGCGTTTGCCTTGTTTGACGTAGCGTTGGTAAGAACGTTCCAAGAGGCCTGTGATACGAGCGATATGGTCGACCTCTTCCACTTTTTCTTCTGCAGGCAAGACGTAGGGCGTATCCAACCAATGGGAAGCCCCTTCGTAAAGACCCAAGGTGTGAAGGGTGTGATAAGCGGCTTGTTGACGTAGCGTGGCGGCATCGGTGTAGCGGATAGGGTAACGCTGACGACAGGTGTCCAGTAGTATTTTCCAAATAGCAAATTCTTGTGCTCTGACAAACAGGCGGAAGTTGAGAGCCGATAAGAATTCAGCCTCCATCCGGTTCAGGTCCCCGACCTTCATCCCGCTCACTTCTGACCAGGATTGGTTGGTGTAGGTGTGGTCGTCCAGGAACTTGTTGGCCAACATCAGGGCAACGATAAACAGCCGGTATTCGCTACCCTCACTCGCCTCTGCCTTGATCTTTCTTTGGGCTTGCAGGAGATTGGCAATGTATTTCAGGCAGAGAAACACCACCGAATCTTTCACGCCCGTAGCCATCAAGACTTGGTAACAAAAACGCTTGAACGCCGAACTTGCTGTCCAATCGCTCGACAAAGCTCTTTTGTTGACGTTGCCTTGTACTTCATTCGTTCTATGCGCATGCCACATCAAATGGGTCATGGACGCTGCAAAATCCGCGAGTTGCGTCACTTCTAATCCACTACTAGATATTTCGGTTCCAATCATCTTTTTTTTTTTTGCTGTAGCGTCAAAGAGAAAGAAAGAGAGAGAGAGGGAGGGAGGCAAACGCTTCAAAAAAAAAAAAAAAAAAAAAAAAAAAGGCAAAAGTGAACAAAAAAAAAAAAAAAAAAAAAAAAGGGCTTGAAAAAAAAAAAAAAAAAGAAAAAAAAAGGGTTTCTTTCTTTTATTTCTTTTCTTTTTCTAATTCTTATCTAATTCTTTTCTTCTCTCTTTTTCGAATATCTCTTCTTTCTCTCCTCTGTAATAACTCTTTCCTCGAAGGTGGTTTGTTGTAGAAAGTGATTCTAAGCACACGCACACACAAAAAAAAAAAAATAAAAAAATAAAAATAAATAGAAAATGAAAAGAAAAACGAAACGGAAAAAGAAAAAAATCTCTTTTTTATTTAGAATAAAAAAAAATTTTTTTTTTTTTTTTTTTTTATCGTCCTCTCTACAAATGACCTACTCTATTTTTTTTTTGGCTCTCTTTATTTCTGGTATGCCAATTGAAACGCTCGAGAAGGCTTGGTGACCGTCCAAGCGTCGGGTCATCACCGTTGGGCTTGCATGGTGTGTGGTGTGCACATGACGCTGCGTGAAATGTGGCTTATCACTTAGGAAGTGGTCAGTGTTTGGATGGATCTGCATAGACAAAGCCTCAGTCTGTTTGCTTTGGATGGTTTTTGATGAGTGTTGTTATTATTATTTCTTTTTTCTTTCGTATGGCTCTTCCTTCAGGTTATCCGATTGCAGGCATTTTCTTCTTTTTGGCCCATCCAAAGGTAAGGTGTGAAGGTAGCCAAGGTAATAATAACCACTGTTTGTCAAGCTATGGCATCACACGTTGTGCCCGTTTCTGTTGACGCTGATCTTTGGGTTACTTTCACTTGTGCTCTCCTTGGTCTATCTGTTGCCTCTCCAAGCCCACGCGCTGATAGAAGCCCGTTGTCCGACCTGGCTGGCCTGGACAGTATCGGCGGTCTTTGTGTTGATGGAGAGTTCCTTAATGGACCTCATCTTCTTTGCTGTGCTGATGCCGGTCTTTCAAGACGCTCTTTTCGATGCCACACTGCGGGCAAAAGGTCTCGAACGTATGTTTCAGAGCCGAGTGCCTGTCTCTGGCCTTGTGCTGTGCTGTCGTGGTCTTTCTTCGGGTGTGGTCTTGCTCTGGTTTTTGCTTTTGGCTCAAGTAAACCGGTTATTTTCTACCTGCCCTCTCACACGCTCTTTTTAGATCCTTCTCTTTTTCATCACAGCTCCGTTGCATCTGATCCCTGGGGTGGGTACGCTGATAGCTTGTTATGTCAATGGCTGGATCGCTTGGTAACTTTTTTTTCCTCTTATTTTTCTTGTTTAACGCTTATGTTTAGCTGGGGACATCACATCCATTACGATCTCGAGTTCAAGGGCTGGTCCGTTCGTCAGTCAAGCGCCTACGCCTGGCAACATCATGTGGCTTATTGCCAGTTTGGCGCGGTGGCTGTCGCGCTAGAACTCGTGCCTTTTCTTAATCTACTCTTTCTATGGACCAACGTCGTGGGGGCTGCTCTTTATGTGGCTGACACCTACCTCGAGACAGAATCCACCCAACATCCATTTCTACCAATAAAAACAAGCCTGTCGGAAGCATAAAATAAACCGTGAGAGAATCCTTTGTCTTCTTTTCCTCTTTTATTATTTTATGATGACCGTCAGTCCACTTAACGAAGAACAGAGAAAGAACGAACTGAGCCACATCATCGCTCAAGGGTGGGCTTTGGTAGACGGCCGTGATGCGATTATCAAGCAGTTTTCCTTTACGGATTTTAATGCTGCATTTGGGTTTATGAGTCGTGTGGCATTAAAGGCAGACAAGATGGATCATCACCCAGAATGGTTTAACGTAAGCAAAAACCAAAAAAACAAACACACAAATAACGAAAAAACAAATAACGAAAAACGTTTATTTTTCATCTTAGGTTTACAATCAAGTCAAGATTACTCTCGCTACGCATGACTGTCAAGGGTTATCGATGCGAGATATTGAACTCGCTGCTTTTTGTGATTCTGTCTATTGATAATAAAGTTTAACCCAGACTCCATTGGGTGCTGAGCCAATCAAAGCTGGTGAATCCACTTTCGGCTGAACAACGTGGCGGTTGTTGCGCTCCGTTTTTGGGCATTGAGATGGAGCTGTGGTCGTGCGCAGAGTAGAAGGCGGCCATCTTGCCATAGCCTTGTACGCTAATCACCCGGTAGTGAGTAAGCCCGAGAAGCCAGTTCTCCATATAAGCGCTGTTGACCCCGGGCTGCATACGAAGCTTGTTGATCTGCCGGGGATCTTCCTCATGAATCTGCTTGGTAATCTGTTCAGGTTCGATATGTTCAATCGGCAGACCACTGATCACCATGCTAGCCATGGCAGCCAAAGGTTGGCCCAGGTAATGCTCGGCCTCGGTTCGGTTCCTGTTCAGTGCCTCAAATGCCTCTCGAAGGTGACCCGAGTCTGTGACGAGAAAGAAGACGATGTGTGTATGGCGTGCCTCCCGCTTGAACTCGGCCAGTTCGGCCGCACAACGTAAGAAATGTCCCCAGCGTTTGAGCGTGTGATGATCGTTCTGGGGATTCACCAGCGTGGTGTCGTCCGTACGGATCTGAATACCCACACTCAGCACGCTTTCCATCGCAAACAACGCCTTGTAAGCGTTCAGGAACCGGCGAGAACCGGGCGTGGGCCGGAACAGAAAGTTGCTCAGGCACTGAAACGTATTTTCTTTCGTAAGCCCCATCGCGTTCAGCTTCTGGCTGTACTCTCTTGACATTTGAAATGTGCGAATCACAAAACCTCGATTCGATCTCACCTCCACGTACTTTGGATCCCTGCGTTAGCCTTTGTTTTTCTTCTTCTTCTACTTTATTTACCGTAGCGTTCCAGAGATGTTCAAAGTTTGACGCGCCTTGAGGAAACAGTTTGGCCGTCAAGGCCTTGTGCCTTTGGTTCAACAGATTCACTTGCTGGTAGCCCAACAGGGGATGGTCGTTGTTTTGAAATAAGGCCTGCATCTGATCTGGGTCGTGCGACCAGTCGATAAAAGGCTTCTCCCAGACGTCCTCCAACGGTAAAGGGTTCATCTCGGCCCAGTTCAATAGAAAGGCTCGGTCGGTCAAAAGGGCATAAAGAAAGGTAGAGATCATGCCTACGTTTGCCGGTCAGAGAGTCACGCTCTTCCCTCCCTCTATCGGCTGTTTTACCTCCCATACGATCCGCTAGTCCACCACACCCTCGGTTGCTGTGTTTCGCCACCTCTTTGCAGAGATACGATGCAAATCTCGGTTTTGTCTCGACCTGCACCCTACTGAAATCACCCTGTTGGTAGCGTTCAAGAATCCTCAGGCTTTTCTGGTGCAACTCGATATAATCCTGCTGCCAATGACCGCATTCGCCTTGGCTGTTGTATTGCCACACGGATGAGAATCCACCCTGGGTTGGATCGTACTGTCTACAGTAAGATCCGTAGGCTTCCTTTGACATGGCTTGCACCGCAGACAGCAATGAATGATGGGGAGCTGGAGGCGCATACGAGCCATCCTTAGGTGGCTCATTCCAAACTGTGGCTGGTAGCTCGCAACCATCCTCGACCGTCTTTTCCCTCCCGACTTGACCTAGACCACCCATCAGTCTCGTTCTACTTACTCTCACTTACCCCAATAGAAAAAAGAATACACCATCATCAACACAATCCCTAACAAACTCACGCCTTGGCTTATTCGGTATTTCCTTCTTAAACCACCCTGCATCCACTTTTTTATAGGCAAAATAAAATAAAATAAAATAAATATATGTATATATATATATATATATCAGGAAAGAAATAGCAAACACATCTTACTCTTTATATCCTTTCACTCAACATAAGCCGGATCAAGCCTTCTTTTATGGATCGGTTCATTTTAATCTTGGCCTGATAGATGGCTCGCCAGATAAATGCCAAAGATGAGATTCTCCAAAAAAAAAAAAAAAAAAAAAAGTTTGTAGCTCCGCTCAAGGCCAAGAATGGCAAAGTGACTTTCTTATTTCAGATCACACGCACGCTCATGCTATGTGTGTAGATGTCTGTGTGTGTGTGTGTGTTTGTGTGTGTGTGGAGAGAGATTTCTTTCTTTTTATTTTTTATTTTTATTTCTTAAATGCAGCCGATTCGCTCCTTTCGATTTTTCCATGCCTGTTCTTTATCAAGTCTTGTTTTGTTTACTATCAGTTGCTTTTCGATTTCAGCTGCGGATGTGATGATTCAGGCGTTGGCAGAACACCGTACAGACTATCGCCATTTGATTGTGGTGACGACAAGTTTTGTAGTGTTGGTGTTGACTTCGTTAGTATGCCTTTTCAGTCGTATGATGACGGTTCGAGGCAGTCTACAGAAGATGCCCAAGACAAGTCTAGCTGTTCAAGAAAGCGTACCCAAGGTAAAGCAGCCGATAAAAAAAGACTCTAGAATTTAATTTACTTTGCCCTAGAAAGTATACTCTCACATCCAAAGGGGATGGCAAGACACTCAACAGACTGCAGGATCCTTGATACCTCGAAAAGAAGATATTCAGACCTTGGGTTGGGCCAAGCCAGGTAAATCCATCTTGATGAAAAGCAAAGGATTGATTTTTTTTAAAAAAAAAAAAAAAAAAAAAAAAAAAAAAAAAGGCACACCTTTATTTGAAGGTCTGAACTTCAAACAGGCAGTGGCCAGAACCCCTCAGATTGTAGAAGAAGCGGCCATCCAATTGGACGCAAGCTATCGACGTCCATTGTACTGTGCAGTAAGACAGTATATGGAATTCTTGATGGGGGAAGGTGTGGTAGACCCCGAACTAGGCAAGGTCTATTTGGCAGGTTATGAGCATGCCAGGTTCAGCCCTTACCCGATCGAACCCGGCCATTATATGGACATTATGCGTCATCTGGCCGGCCTGCTTCAAAACATGGGCTATAGCATCAAAGCCAACGAGACGGGAAGTACGCTCAGTAGTCATCGAACCGGCAGTACTTACTCCTTTCGCTTACACACCTTACTCTCACGTCGTTCGCTTACCCCCAACGACAGTCCATCCGTAAAAACTCGGTCTCGACCTCCTCTGCTGTCAGAAGAAAGTACAGAGTTTTACGATGAAGAAAGGGTCAGATACGATATTTATGAACTCTTAACACGCACTTAGAGATATGCGACTTGTTATTATTATTCTCTTTTTTTTTTTAAAAATCTTGAAGCATTTGTTCCATATCCCATTCATCTAAAACTAAACGTTCGTCTGCCAACAAGGTGGATTTCTTGACTGCATGTAATAATTGATTCACACTGAATTTAGGATTACTTGCATGTTGACTGACCCTTTGCCAGATCTTGGATGTATGTTGACGTCGTCTGGCAGGCTTTCTTTCGGGTGGGGTGGAGTGTGTGGGTGTGTCTTGGGTACGAATGGCTTCATGAGTGTCCAGAAAAGGTTTGAGAAAACTCTCAAGGTCAGAGGGTGGTGGTGGTGGTGATACGTTCTTTTCTAGGCGGTCTTGACGCATCAGGTGAACCGGATGGCGGTGATCCGGATAGAGCTGGACTGCTGGAAAGTGTTGATGACGCTCTTTGTGCGGCGTATGCGCCCGTAAAGTGTCAGGCGTAGAAATCGAAAAAGTGAAATCTCGAGGCGTCGTCTGAGCTGGCTCAGTCGGCTCTTTCTTCTTCACAGTGGCGGCTTCCATCTGAGATGAAGGTCGGATCTGAAGAGGCGGTAGCGGGGGTTGGAACGAAAGCTGGAAAGCGGCATGCGAAGGGGGAGGAGGTAAGGGGAGAGCGGTTCGAGCCCGCTCGAGTACTCTGGACACTTCCTCCATCGACTGTACCGGAGTTCCTTTCAACACACAGTTCTCTACTTCCAGTCGGCAAATCACCGATCGTAAATATTGATTTTCCTGAATCAACTGTTGGATCGCTAACGTATGCTTGTCTTGAAACTGCTTGAATCGTTTCTCAAGTTCCTTTACGTGCCGCTCTTTTCTTTCTCGAAAAGCTCTCTGCGCTGCTCGATTTTGCTCTTTTCTTCGGCTTTTCTCTTGACTCTAAAAGGGGGGGTTTTAATAACAAAACAGAATAACCCTCCACTCTTTTGTTTTACTTCCTCTGACGTCTGGCTCTTATTGGCTATTTTCACAGAAAAAAAAAAAAAAAATCAATGCTATTCTCTACCCTCTTTATTTACCTGCAGTGGGTTCTTCATCAATAGAGAGCATATCCTCTAATGATAGTACATGGTTAAAAACATCTCTCTCTCTCTCTCTCTCTCACATACCAAAGCTTCTCTTCAAACAACTGTCTTTTAATTCTTGCTCTAGAAATAAAGAAGAATAAAGTTCTTGATCTCTAAGCATAACACGCGAAGTTTGGCTGTAGTCATCTTTCATATTTCGTTTTCTGTGCTATTCCCGAACAAACAAAAAAAAAAAAAAAACAGGAAAGAAAATAATAATAAAGAAAAAGAGCCAAAGAAAAAGTTTAATTTCAATAGGAGATTGGACCTAGTTTCTTTGGATGTAAACCAATTCGAATCCTGTCTTGCTCACTATGGATTGCAGAGGCGCGTTGAATAATCAAAAGCCTGTGTGTGTTTGTGTGCTAAAAAGAAAATTTCTCACGCTGAAATAGCTGTGTTTTTTTTTTTTTTTTTTTTTGGTTGATTTATTCTTTTGGCTTTCTTTTCCCTTTAAAGTTGAGTCATCTCGCAAAGGGGGGGAGGATCGGAAAAAAAAAAAAAAAAAACAGTGAAATAATAACAAATCATAGATAACAAACGTTGGTAAGGAAAGATAAAGCCGATTAGGAGCCATGTGTAGCTTAGCTCCGTTTAAACCCAAAAGACTTCTTTACGTGTCAATAAAAACAAAGCTAACAGAAAACACGCTATTGACTCCCCTCCATTCTGCCCTTCTCACTCTTGAACGCTCTTTTGGGCTCTGTAAAAACGGCGTGTCTATCAGAGGTTGACATGGGCTGGGTCGTACAAACATGGATATCATTTGTCCTTTGATCAGTGATTGTTCGTTTAAGGAAATTTTTTTTGTAAAATGATAGTGTAAGGGCAAGTGTGTGCCTATAGGTTGTTTCTTTCGGCGTTCCAAGTATTTTCAGGGTAATCTGGAAACGAGAGGTACAGTTAAGCTTTGAGAAACCTGTAGTCCAAAAACACATGCCATTTGAACTTAAAATCAACTAAATCTCTACCAAATCTGTTTCTATCGTTTGATCTCTCTCTCTCTTTTTTTTTTTTAGAGTAATTGTAGATTTAATCCATGTTTTTTCTACTCTAAAACAATTAGAAAGGAGTTTGATTATAACGTTGGGTGATCAACAAAATAGATGGGTCGACCAGTAGAAAAGGTTTGATTACATTGAAAGGGTAAAAGGCTAGACATATAATAATAAAATCACTCTCCCCCCTTTCTTTTTTTTTTTTTTTTTTTTTTTTTTTTTTTTTGGCTGCTTTTTGCTAGTGCTATTGACTTTTGGGTAAAGTGGTATTTATTTTTTTTTATATTTTTTTTTTTTTTTTTTGACTAGGGGCATCTCCAAGAGGCAAAATCGATAGAGGCAAGTACATGTTCAAGATCAGTGTTATGTCACTAAAGAGCCATCTCCTGCTCACACTCAATGTAAGCTGGAAGAGGAGGTTGGCTGAGCGTAGGGTTGAAACAAGACACGATCCGTATCTTACTTTCACTCCGTAGCTGATGTTTCTGGCCATCGACATCAATCCAGGTTACGGCAAAATTGAGCTTATGGCTGAGATCTACGAGAGTATGGTCTACGTCTGCTTCAATACGAGGGGGGCCATAGGGCACTTGAATAGACAGCGTATCTTCCCAGACAGAGCTGAACCGGGAAGGAGCATCTGCATGGCCCACACGGATAGAGCGACGCAAGGGGAACTGTCGATCCTTGGTCTTACAATGACCATATTCGCTCAAGGTGACCGTCACGCTTTGACAGCGAATCGCTGGCCTTAATACCATCACGGTAAATCGAATAAGAATCGTCTCACCAAAGGCATACAACCTTGACGGAAGCTGTATAGAGTACGTCAGCACATCACGTTCTGTACGTGCCACATCGACTGACTGCAGCGATTCAAATTCGGACGGAAGTACAGACCGAAGAAGCATGATCTTTTCTCTTGTGGACACATTGATAATAAACGTCGGTCGTTCTACAACTGCTTCAAGGTGGTACTGAATGCTAGCCTGCGAAATTTCTAAAGACTGTGGTAGGTTACCTGGTATCTCGAATTCAAACTCCCAACTGTAGCGTCCTGCATTCCACCAACGTAACGTCTTGGTCTCATCACCGGAAAATTCTTTGGTTTCTTTGGTTAGTTCTGCCTTTCGACATAATGAACCACTACCTAAGCCAGATGGGGATTTAGGTTTTTAATCGTCATCATAAAATATATATATATATAAAGAGGCGAGAGTATAAAAGAACGTCTTTATTTACCATCAGAAAATGCAATCCTCGATTGACCTCTAAAAGTCAAACGAATAGCCTTGATTTTTATAGAGTCTGAAAGATTCAATGTCAATTTCCCCTGAAGTAATTTCCCTGCTGCCTCCTGAGGATGCCCTAAAAAGACAATGTCTTTGGACAATACAATGATTTTCAATTCAATGGTTTTTCCAAAATTAGGCATGCTTCTATCTATCCGCGCGTGCTTATAGACTTGTGGATAGAAAAGAGAAAAGAAAAAGAAACGATAATGGGTCAAGAACTACGATTATTATTATAATTTTATTATTGTTTGTAGAAAAGGGGATGAGTAGAAAGGAAATTTATCGATTTCAAGTCCCACCCAATGGTATAAAGAGCTTTTTTTTTTTTTTTGAAAAAAAAAAAAAAAAAAAAAAAAAAAGCTATTCAGTGCTTGTTGGGCATTGAAAGTACATATTGCTGGGATTTACTATTAAAAGAGGATGCCAGACAATTCCTTGAATACTAAACAGAATATGAAAGTTAACATCGAATGTCTGTTTCGAAGGGGAGGACAAATCTTGGTTGACAATAGAGCAAGAGCTCGATAGGTCTTGGAACGTAGGGTCCTGGAGACTTTTTGCAGTATAGTTGATATGAATCGGTACCGTAATCACCTGATTTATCGACTTGGGTATCAGAGTCAACGAGTGTGAGTTGCCATGACCTAACGTAACGCCTGTGCTGCTGTCTACCGCGCTCACTGCCAAATTATGGATATGGGTAGGAATCCAATTCTCGTTATTCAAAACTGTAAAATTCACGTTCCAGACGGAACTCATGGATATATTGGTTAGTGTTGGGTGCTCATCCAGGTAGGCACCCGCATACTCTAATGTAGGTATGCGTGGCCAAACAAAATACCAGGTCACAGACACAAGCGAGGCCAACACAAAACCTAATAAAATCAACTTGCGTAGGTTCCATTCCGAGCGAATATATCCCCGTTTACGTTTAGCAGGTGCCGCTGCTCGAAAATCGAGTGCAGGGCATGGCGGAGGTAACACTTCGGTAGGCTCCATACCTATATTGTCTTGCAATAAGGAGCCTACCGGTCCTTGTTGCCCTGGCGAATGAATACTCAAGAGATCCTCATCCATATAGACTGGCTCTATCGGTCGACTGGGATCTCGACTATGATGTGAGTAGGGCAAGTACGAATACGCTCTTTGATCCACGCTACGCAAATGACGATTCTTTGATTGGTAGGGATCTCGAAAGGACCCTTGGGATCTTAAAGATCTTTGGCCGTCGTTCAATGACTGATTATCGTTCATAAAACGCCCCTTTGTAATCACTTTTTATTTTAATCTACAATGAATCTTTGTTTTGCTTTTCTCTTTTCTAAAAAAAAAAAAAAAAAAAAAAAAAAAAAAAAAGCTTGTTGGCTTTCTTTGGGTTTACCTCCTTCTGTTTGCTTTTTTACTATCCTATAAGGATCTTTTGAGCTGTCTGGCATGATTCAAACAAAAGATTAAATATAGAAAAAAGGAGATGATTATATATATTTATATCTTTTTCGTTTTAATAAAGGGAATTGAGAAAGAAGAAGAAAATAAAAAAAAAAAAAAGAGAGAGAGAAAGAAAAAGAGAAAGAGAAAGAAGGAGCTTTACAGCAATCTTTTAAACACTGTGACCCTTTGAAATAAGACAAAAGCATTTATAAGTTAATGCATACTGTGTGACAATATCAATTTTTTTTTTTTTTTTAGCACTATTACTGCTTTTTATGTACGTATTTTTTTCCGCCTATTTTTTTTTTTTTTCTATGAGTTGCTGGGAAGGTTTTACAGACATCAGTGCTATAAAGCAAAAAGCCTGTGATTCCAACAATACTAAAACAAATGTTGATTTTCGATAGAAATTTGTACTCATGATGAAGACGGGATACTAGAGGAGTTGTTGACCATAGACAAATTTGATCCCAATACTATTGACGAGCTAGGCATCAGCGCGCTTCAATATGTGTAATATAAAATTTCATCATCTCTGTTGTTAATTGGACTTACTCCTATATTTGTTTTATTTATGTCTTCTGGGCATTTTAGAGTAAAAAACGGTTCAGTCAAATGCCTGAAATTACTTTTACGTGCTCCTGAAATCAAAATAAATTTACAAAACTTGGCTGGCGAGACTGCATTACATTTCGCTTTTCGATACAATGACAATGATACTGTAGCTTATGAAATGAGAAGTATGTTAGATAAGGCAGGTGCTGATAAAAGGCAAGAAAACAAAAAAAAAAAAAAAAAAAAAAAAAAAAGCTGGAAAACAAAACTTACAGGACAGTCTTAAGTATAAGAGACAATCACAATAACCTCCCTAAAGAATGCCTAGATCGAGGATTCCCAGAGCTTGATGAACTATTTGATGCAATAGACAAAGGATTAGATCTGGTAAGGAAACAAACAGGCCTTAAAAAAGCAATGGGGCTCAATATGTATCTAGTTGGAAGAGGAAGAAAGTGGTCACGATAACGATTATGAACTTTATCATCTACGTGAAGCATTGGTAGAAAGAGTTATGGAGTGGACTGACGACCATAAAGTTGCGGCAACAAAACTTAGCAAAACGCTGCTCTAATACAGTGATTGGTTTTGTATTTTAGGTTTGTAGTGTTGTGATTTGTCTTTTTGGTAAACACATTGAACTTTTTTTACCAAATAAACACTCTAAAGTCTTTGGCGGTTTCTTTTCTATTCCTATTCTTTGGTCTATCGATTGATTCAAGGTTTTTGCGAACTCTTCGTTATAGCTCTAAAGAAAGGAGCCAGCAGCTTTTTTTTTTTTATGTAGGAAAGACTCTAAATAAATCACTTGAATCAAAGTTCTCTGTCTAAAATTAGTTTAAGAGTTTAACAGTGCTTTATTAAGCAGCACGGTCCTTCCGTGTACGACAGTTGCTATTAAACCAACGCACAGTGTGTGACAGTATCTTTTTTTTTTCTGTCGGTACATGCGTCTTTTTTCTTGCTTTTTCTTTTTTTTTTTCGATTGTAAACTGGTATAACCTTTTTCTTTTTTCTTACTGTGGACTGATATACATATATTTATTGCTAACAGCCTTTCTTTTTCCCTTTCTATGAACATTTTGGAAGATCCCACAGATAGTAGTGTCTTTTAAAAGAATGACTTGCGATTCTAACTACTTTCAAAACAGACGAGCTATTGTTAGCAACCTGCAGTAACGACCAGGATGATGTATTAACTACCTTGTTAACGACTGGAGATTACGATACCAATTTTACGGATAAACTTGGGAACACTGCACTTCATTATGCGTAATGCAGCTTTTTATTTTTGTTCTTCAGTTACTAATTAGTAGTTCTTGTTTTTTTAACCGATTAGAGCCAAAACCGGATCTCTCAACTGTCTAGAATTGCTTTTACGCGTTCCTGATTTGGAAATAGATCTCCAAAATAAGGATGGCGATACCGCATTGCATATTGCAGCAAGATATGAAGACGACCTAGATATAGCTTTTGACATGGTAGACTTAATATTTGGAGCCTGCGCAAACGGAAGGTAAGTGTTACTTTATTTTCAAACAAAAAAAAAAAAAAAAAAACGCAAAGGGAATGCCTCATTTAATGTCTATTAGAATCAAAAACAATGCAGGTGCAACAGCTCAAGAATGCCTTTATCCAAAACACCATGAAATAAATGAGATATTTGATTTGGTAGAATTTAATATAAGAGAGGTAAAAAAAAAAAAAAAAAAAAAAAGAAATATAGAACACAGCTTGAATTAGTACTATAGACGAGAAACGAAAATCCACCTGTAGTGCGTAAAAGCGATACAGAAGATTCTGATGACGATTTTGGTTTTTTCGATGAGGAATACGATGACAACGATTGAAATAAAAGAAACAAAAGCGCCTCTCCCTTTTTATTTTTTTTTTTTACCCTTCTTTATTTAAGAACAACAGCTGCATTTCGGCTTGATAAATAAGCTTGCACATTGGGGACACCTAAGGTGCGAATGAATTGGTAGATTTCCGCATTATGATATCTCAATGCAGTTTTTGGATCTGTATACTTTGCATCCAGACCTGTAATGTCGCAGTATTTCTTTTGAGGTAGAACAGAGGGGGGACATTCAATGTTTTCATCTAGCAAATCCTCAAACTTTAGCTACTGCTTCCGCTCTATTTTTTGTTTCTGTCTTACAAGTGGGTATATCTAAAGTAAGCTGTCTTTCTCTTTCAATGGTGAGAATCTGCTTAAGGTTCTTGTTTTTTTTCACTGTCTTATAATTGGCTTTTTTGAAAGGCTTCTTTTCTACTAACAAGTTTAGCGGCCCAATATACTCCTCCTCGCTATCGCTTGTTCCCTATATCAAGAAAAGGGGGTGTTAAAAGCAATTTCGACTTCAATAAAGAAAAATACGTACTCTTCTACCGAATGCCCTTTTTGCACCCGCTTTTTTGAAAGGCCTTTTTAAAACTGATAAATAAAGAGATTCAAAACGGTGTTATATATTAGACTTTACATTAGAACTTTGTATAAAACAAGGAAAAAAAGAGTTCAAATATCAACGACTGTGACTTTTAAGTCATTGATTTGATGCGTGCTTGTATTTAATCAAAAACACTTGGCAGACTATATCCTACTCAAACTACAAAGAAAAAATCAGATATAAATGTTTACGGTCTGCTTCAAGATAAACGATAAGAACAGACTATATGCTTAGCATTCGAGCAGCTTACAAACAGCGTTGGTACTGGTTTACACAATGGGGTGCCTATAAAAAATACGTCACATTATAAGGTAGTATGCTAATTTCAAATTAGGACACGCAAGCTTTTCAATTCTTTTACGTTTCTTTCTCCTTTCTTTATCTTTTATTCAAAATGGTAAAGTCTTCCGTTTAATTGCCAAAGTTGATACCTTTGTTTAATACATGTGTTTCTAATGTTCTTTTCTCTTTGGTGTTAAACATAAAAAGGGAAACTCACAATCTGGAATGCCTAGAGGCAATGACAAAAAGGGCAAGGTAGAAACAATAAACAAAATGGAATGCTAAAGATATGTTTATTTACTTTTTATCTCAAAAAACTTGAAAAAAATAAAAAAGGAAAACGACAAAAAGAAGAAATGGGAACCACCTGTCCCAACCCGTGTAGGAAAGAAGAAGAAGAGAGGACCTGATACAACAGCCAAATTACCCCAAGGTTTGCAAACGCACACAAACTGTATACAGATTAACTGATAACAACCTACACAGTTTTCCCCACTACACGCTGTCGCCTTAAAATGTTAAAGATGGAACGTATCAAAGATTACTTATTACTTGAAGAGGAGTTTGTGCAAAACCAAGAAAGACTTAAACCTCATGAGGAAAGAGATCAAGAAGAACGAACACGAGTAGACGATTTGCGCGGTTCGCCAATGACAGTAGGCACATTAGAAGAAATCATTGATGATGATCACGTGATCGTATCTTCCACCACTGGACCAGAGTACTACGTCTCTGTAATGAGTTTTGTAAACAAGGACGTATTGGAACCCGGTTGCAGTGTTTTGTTGCATCATAAGACAATGTCTGTTGTAGGAGTGCTTGCAGACGATACAGATCCTATGGTGAGTGTGATGAAGTTGGAAAAAGCACCAACCGAGTCCTATGCCGATATTGGTGGTTTAGAGAAGCAAATTCAAGAAATCAAAGAAGCCGTAGAGCTACCATTGACGCGACCTGAACTTTATGAAGAGATGGGTATCAAACCCCCAAAGGGCGTTATTCTTTATGGTGTACCAGGAACGGGAAAAACACTGCTGGCTAAAGCAGTTGCCAATCAGACAAGCGCTACTTTCTTGCGTATTGTTGGCTCTGAACTAATTCAAAAATATTTGGGTGATGGGCCAAAACTGGTACGCGAACTGTTCCGCGTGGCAGAAGAGAATGCTCCATCAATAGTGTTTATTGACGAAATCGACGCTGTCGGCTCTAAGCGTTACGACTCCACCTCAGGCGGTGAGCGTGAAATTCAGCGTACTATGTTGGAATTATTAAATCAGTTGGACGGTTTTGACTCACGAGGCGATGTTAAAGTTATTATGGCTACAAATAAAATCGATAGCTTGGATCCAGCCTTGATTCGACCTGGTCGTATTGACCGAAAAATAGAATTCCCTCTCCCTGACGTGAAAACCAAACGCCGGATTTTCCATATTCATACCTCAAAAATGACGCTATCTGATGATGTTGATTTGGAAGAATTTGTTATGTCAAAAGACGACCTATCAGGCGCTGATATCAAGGTTTGTATAGTATATGCAGCATTTGTACTTATAACTGACATTATTTTAGGCTATTTGTACAGAGTCGGGTTTGATGGCCCTACGTGAACGTCGTATGAAGGTTGTTGCGGAAGACTTTCGCAAAGCAAGAGAGAAAGTGTTGTATAGAAAGAGTGAAGGAACACCCGAGGGTTTATACCTTTAAGTTTTTTTTTTCTTATAAAAAGCTATTGTTTGAGCAGTAATAAACTCTATGAGTGATTACGGCGCCAATCCAGCTACAATTTAATGGCTTTATGAGCAACTCAAAACGTAATGATATACAGTGTCATATAGCGAGCGCTTACAATCGCTGGCTTAGATTATGTGAAGTGCCCCTATGTTTAATTTTTAGTATGAGTCAGTTGGATCTTTATATTTACGTTGAGAATGCTACAGCTCGTTCATTTGGTTGTTTTTATTCGCATTTGGCTGGCACAGTAGTTCAACCAAAGACATTTGATAACATCATCAACTATCCACAGCCCTCAGCTATCAGGCAGTCTACGTAATTATTAGTTCTAGAATCCATATCCCTGCACTTTAAAAAATACTAAATAACGTCAGACACTTGTTTCTCATCGTGGCCACCCTGTGATTATAGTCGGGACCTCAGTAACCAACGACTATTGGGAGTAAGGTTCTACTGGCACGGCTGCTTTAAGAACATACTGTGACGTCAAGAGGTTGTAGGCTGAACTTTTAGGGAAAACAGTAAGTTCCGACAAGAAACATCAAGACGAAAAAAGACCTAAACTAAAAAAAAAAAAAAGTCACTTAGCAATTTTGGGTAAAGGATAGAATACACAGGTTCTTATACAGTTAATATGTATAACCCAATAAATAGGATCCACACGTTTTAATATGTTGAGGAAGGGTCACAAAAAGGTTTACTTGAGCCAAAGTCCCATTCTAGTTTTGGCAATTATATTGATCAACCAGATTGATATGGTCCAATAGATGTAAGGCTTTCCATTTGAATAACAGGCTGTCATCTGACACTGTTTTTTATTAATCTAATCTCAGTGTCTATCTAATGTTTGAGCTGTCTTTGTACGCGGAATCTTGATGTATAACAAATAAAAAAATTGCTTTGTCGAACGTAAATTAGAGTCAGCAACTAAAAGACAGTCATCTGGCAAAGCTTATTTCTGAACAAAAAACGTGTATTTCGAGTAAAGGCTCCAAAATACCACTTTATTTTTCGCATGTGATGCCCAGATCCTCGAAATAGTAACCACAGTTACAGTTTTTTGTAGAAAAAAGGTGCAGTGAAACGAACTGACTATACAATTGTGTAGATCAGAAAGAACGATAAAAAACGGATTGAAAAAATCCACGTAAAAGAGCTACCATTTATTTTCTGATATACCTTTATGGTAACGCAAAACTTTCAAAAACAAAACAAAGCCTTGCTAAAATGCTCATCTCTATCTCTCTCTCTTTTTTTTTTGTAAGTATGTATAGTTCCTGGAAGCAGCACTGCAGTAGTGTAAACACTGACACGCGCTTAAGTTAAGCAGCAGCCCAAAGACGATAGGAAAGGCGGGGTAATTCTGTAACTTGAATTCTAAGAAGTTGAACTCCCTCGAAATAGCGTTGAACCTATCAAGAATTAAAACACACACACACACACACACTATGACAAAGTACCGTCTTTAGTTGTTTTATCGCTCGTCATACAGCTCATACTATAAGAATGTATTTTCTGGTTGCTCCTAGCTTAAAGAGGAGTTTATAATTTACGAACAATAAGTAGAAAATAGTGCACCAATCAACGCTATTGGGATTCCATGTGTTGTCTTTAAATGTAGACTCAACAGATGTTGCTTGTTACACCTCTCATAGTACCTGTCAAATACAATAAACATGCATAATTGTTGCATTTGTCCCTATTAATAACAAGCGATTGTTTCTGATAATGAGAGATTGCCTATACGCTTTTCTGGTCTGAGTGAAAATAAGCTCATTATGTTAATTGAAATAAGGCTTTCAAATGTGGGGGGTAAGCGATAGAGCAATTATTGTTCATCTGCACGTTTATTAAATCTTATATTATTTCGACTTCAGTTAGCAACGATAGAAGAAATTTCCCTTGAAAGAGAAACCAATTACAAGCCTTGAATACAAACACAATATACCTTTATCTATGTATTACCTTCAAGTCACCTGTCTCCTGATGTATTGCTCGCGACCTGATCAGGTGACTCTATACATACACACCAAGATGGTGCTACTCTTATTTGGTGGCAAGAAGCTAAGTCATATACTGACTGCTTATTTCAAGACTTCAAGTGCATTTCGCACCCTGCTTTAACCAACAATTTTCAATAAAGCAGCCTCTCTTAATCCTAATAGAAACTGTATATGTGTAGATACAAAAAAAAACGCATTATCGTACCTCCCCTCGCGAACACGTTCTTTGCACTAAATCAACTGCTGTTTTTTTCTTATTCCTTGGGTCATCAGCCTATTTCTTACATGACATCATAGCGTCTCCTATTAGAAAGAACCTGAGTGTAATTGACAGAAGGGGAGAAGACTACTTTTTTTAAAACTCCTTGAAAAACAGTAGAGCCGAGGCCTTTTAAAAAGAACAAACGGCGTTTATTTTTGTTTTAGGGGAGTTGCGACGTAAACAGAAGCTCCGTTCCGTGTCGGTAGGATTGCAAGTTGTTCAGCACTAAAGGTTTGATCGGAACTTTGTTTATATTTCATTCAATAGAAATTAATGAAAAAGGACCGTTAATATGGCTCATAAGAAGACAGCCATACACATAGTCTAATAATAACAAAGAGTAATCGCAAAAGTTGATGAAAACAAAAGAAAGCCAAATACAAAAAACTGAAACAAAATGAAAAACTTCAAACCACACTAAAGTCACATGATGGACTTGTAAAGATCGGAAAAAGCCCACCATTTTTTAGTTCTATGAACTGTTTACCAAAAAAAAAAAAGTAGCTTTGTACTATAACACTGGACCTACATTTTTATTCAGTGACGATTTGTTTTTTGATTCAAGATTAGAAAACCTAGTGCACTTTTCAAATACACTAACTGTACGTGATGCGTTGAGTCTCACTGACGATAGTGGAAGTGAGCCTGTCAAACTACCCTAGAAGCATTAACATGTACCTTTAAAATTCTTTACTTGTCACCTATTATTTTCTACCCTTTTTTTCTTGTTCTTTTTTTTACTAACAGTAAAACAGCAAGCAATATAGTGTGTTTCTTGATGCCTACAGTCTGAGTGAAGTTGAAAAAGAAAGAAAAGAGTTTCATAAAATGAAAATAAGGGACACTGATGCTATACCGGCGTGGTAATACTTTTTACAACAGGGATTGAGTAAAAAGGTCTTGGTATTAGAAACATTAAGACAAAGCACGGTTGTATTTTGTCAGGTCTTTTTAAGCCACTCAGTGAAGGCAGTATTTGAACCAGTGTTACGCTTATAAACACACTTGCTTTGTGCAGTTTTTAGTAGGTATTGCTATTGAGGCTTTCCATGTGGTATATCATCATATGTTTTTCGGTTATCGTTATTGTTTTATTTTTTCATACTATTATATGCTGGTGTTCGTTTACGCTTCGTTGGCAAACTTTGAAAAAAGGCTGCCAATTCAAACCTACAGTAGACACTTTCAGTATAAGAAATAAAAAAAGCCCCACACCCTGGTATTTCATTCTCAGCATCATACCACAATAGCTCGCACTGTTTTCACTATGAACCGCCTTTATTTGGTAATACATGTGCCTAGAAATAAAAAAAAATTAATATACTTTTATGACGTATTTGGCTAATGTATGTACACAAAAGCTATGCACGAGTTGAAGTCGTAGTGCGGGCAAAATTTTAAATGCTATGGTAGCCTGTATTTTCGTTTGGCTGTCTCCCTAAGATGGAAGGAGTGGGCGAGGGTGATGACTGTAGATGAATAGCTTCCAAAAGGAGAATTGGCAGAGTCTCTCAATGATTTGACGTCACCCAAAATACACATGGCAATCCAAACGATCAACTGCTATTGGTCTTTGCCCCTTCAGCAAAACTTCTAGACCCTTTGATTTAAAAAAGGAAAAGAGCACACCGCGTCCACATTGACAACCAACAGCGGAGAACCCCTCACAGCAGCTTGAAAATGATATCCACCCCCTCATTTCCCTGTTAGTATATTATAATGTAAGAACCCCCTAACTTTCCTTATTTGAATATTCTACGTATAAAGTATAAATACAGCCATTCAATGCTTCTCTTCTTCCTCTCCCTTTATCTTTGCTTTATACAACCCGTTGCAATGGCTAACGCTTCTCCATCTCAGTCTCTTTTACCTACAGACACGTATTATACCCCAACAAGTATCAACACCGAAGAAAGAATGACACAAATTGAAGATCTAAAAATCTTTTTGGGAACAATAACGAACAACTGGGACTCTCAATGCAAAATCAAAGCTTTCCCTTTGCTTAATGGAGAAAACATCTCTTGTATTTTATGGAACAACCTATATCATATCACTGGAACCGATATTGTCCGCACCCTTCTTCACCGTTTTCACCTCTTTGGTCGACCTGTCACTAACCTCAAAAAATTCGAAGAGGGTGTGTTTTCCGATTTACGAAATCTTAAACCCGGCATGGATGCTTCTCTTGAAGAGCCCAAGTCTGACTTCCTTGAAATGCTCTACAAAAACAATTGTATACGAACCCAGAAGAAGCAAAAAGTGTTTTATTGGTTTTCAGTTCCTCATGATAGACTCTTTTTGGATGCCCTGGAAAGGGACCTGAAAAGAGAAAAAATGGGTCTGGAGTCTACCAGTCTGGGTGTAGCAGAACCAGCTACTAGCCTCACTTTAGATTCAGCTCAAGATATATTCGACCAACTAAGAAAATCAATGTCAATTTCTGCAGTTGCTGCTGCTCAAGCTCTCGATGAGTCTGTCATGGCAAGTACTACTGCCTCACCTCAACCACGCCATAGTTCAACAAATCTTACAACAGGTAATTAGCTTTTTCTTTTTTTTTCTTTTTTCTTTTTTGTGAGTGTCAAGGACATGAGCTATAGGTGGCCGGTAAGCCAATATACTCTCCAAAAAAAAAAGCGCATACAACAAATAAATATCTTTTCAAGAACGTCCTTTAATAATATACTTTCTTTTTGTTATTCTTAATTTCCTGCTCTTCAGACGAATTGTTCTATCCTTATGACGTTGAAAACGATTGGTTTGACTGGAAAGAATCTCCTGCTCAAAACACCGAGGGCCGCCCCCATTCTAATTCTCTGTCTTTATCAGAAACACCAAACAATGGAACTTCTCTTGCAAAAACATTGTCTTCAATCGTCTCTCCCAAACCTATTCCCTTTGAGTCATTTAACTATGAACAGCGAGAAAGAATATTTGGCGCTTTTTCTCTTTTTGAAGGCTCCCCTACCTATAAGCAAAGGCAAAGAAAAAGAACCTCTTCCTTGAACCAACACCACACTCAACTTGAGCTGGCCGCCATCAATGCTGGTCTAGCGATCGACCCCCATATGTTTAGTGACGATAGTAGTACTGAAAAAGCTTTTATTTGTCCCCTTTCAAGCTGTGGAAGGGTATTCAAGCGTTTGGAACATCTAAAAAGACATTTTAGAACGCATACTATGGAGCGACCTTACGCCTGTGACATGTGTGGCAAATCGTTTTCAAGAACAGACAATCTATCACAGCATAAGAAAACGCACACTCGACCTCGGTCTTCTTCCTTGGCTATCCGTAGTAAAGACAAAAGCTCGTTTTCCTCTGACAGTCAAAAGCCTTACAGTGATAAAGCAAGAAGAAGCCGTACAAAGACTACCTCCCCTTCCTGTCCGCGGCTTGAAATGAGCAGCACAGCTACAAGCAGTAACTTTACCAGTCCTGCAGTAAGTCCTCAGCTGTTTATGTCCGAACCAACCGATATGCTTGCACTCAATTCTGTCAATGACGACATTGTATTGTCTGACTACTACCCAACACCGCCCTCTTTCATGTGGAATCCCAATATTAGCCAATGCAGCCAAGATGCAGCTCATCCTATAACATCTTCTGAACTACCGATACTGAACGATCTGTACCACGATCGTCCTTATTATCAAGACAAGGAGAGATCGCCTTATGCGGATAATATTTTTCCAAATCTATGCACATCTATCTATGAACAACCTATGACAGCCGAAATTTATTCTTGGTATATGTAATGGCAAACAAAAAACCTCCTTCTGCCTCCTCCTCCTCCTCCTCCCCGCTATGAACACTCCTTTTACTTATATATACTCATTCATGTACTCGCTCGTACCATATGCCCTTTTTTTTCATCGCCCGTCGCATATTCACATTTACATATCCCCTGTTTTTATTTATTTATTATTATCAAATTATTGATCTCTCTTTTTACATATGCAGTCATCTTTTTTTTCCTATGCCAATAAATTCTCTTTGTCTATTTATAATCACCCAAAAAAAAAAAAATTCGATTTTTTATTAGGCTTATTATAGTGTTTATTTGATATGAATTTACTTTCTTTTAAGGACCTTTCTTTTTGAAACAATAGTAATGAAAAAAGAGAGAGAGAGAAAAAAAAAGAAAAGAAACAAAAGACAATGATGCTAGCTGTAATATAGATAAAGGTAAGGGGGGGAGAGGAAAAGGGGAAGGGGATTTATTATGGGCTATAACTTTTTGCTTTTTTCAGCTTAGTTTTGAGGCTTTTTGGCGACAAAGAAGTACATAGGAGAGAACAAGTTTTGTCTGGCACCAGCAATCAAAGCATCAGCAGCAGTCTCCAAGACCTTTTGGGTTTCGACAGTACCCTTAGGGGCCAAACCAACCTTTTCTAACAAACGGACGACGTTGGTGGTTGTAAAGCGACCGGCTTTGGTCATAGCCATGGTGGTAAAGACATCCTTCAAGGTTTGACATTTTCTGATATCACCTTCAAGAGGATAGTACCAAGTGATAGAATCGCCTACGTTGGCAAGATCACTTTGAGCTTCGACTTCGAATCCGACGTTCTTGAGAGCATCGATACATTCTTTAGCAGTACGCATCTTGGGAATACCGTTACCGATTTCAATTTCGTGAGCAATTTGACGATGCTCAGGGTTGTTGGCATCAAAATCGTCAGTCATGACCCATTCATAACAACCAAAGTTTCCTCCGGGCTTCAACACACGATAGATTTCACCATAAACACCTTCGAAAGTAGGAGCATGGCAGGTGGCTTCGACAGCATAGACAGCGTCAAAAGTGTTGTCTTCAAAAGGCATTTCCATAAAATTACCCTTTTTTTTTTTTTTTTTTAGAAAATATAGGTTTAGAGCATTATATACACAAGCTTTGCTTTTTTTTTTTTACCTTAACAAATTCAGTTTGATCCTGTAATAACTCTTTAGCAGCATAGTGTCTAGCTCTTTGGAGTTGATAGGCATTATTATTCAAACCAGTGACATGAGCGCCAGTAAAATGGGCAATTTCACGAGCAGGACCACCTACACCACATCCAACATCCAAAACACGCATGTTTTGCTTGATACCAATATTGGCAGCCAAGTAGTGCTCATGACGAGCAATGGCACGTTTGAACTCTTCACCAACATAGAAACGGCAGAAATGGAAACTGGTTCCCCAACCTGAAAGGAAAAAAGAAAATAAATAAACGGTTGTTTCAACAAAGACTTTTTTTTTACCATATTCGTAAAAGTCAGTAGCTAAGTTATAGTAGGAGTTAACAAGAGTAGTGTATTCCTCTTTTCTGTTTTGTTCAGCTTGTTCGCCTTCATTCTTGACCTCCTTTTTCCAGAGATTAAGATAAGCATCTGTGGTAGCATTATGAACTTGGGCGTTCTTAGATCTCAAGTTGGAGAGAAGGCCAGTATGAACCTTTTCTCCGTGAAGAGCACGGGCATATTCAATATCTTGAGCGTGGTTAGAAGAAACAGTGCCGGCAGTCATGGATGCAGATGAAGGATGAAGTGTTGAAATCTAATTTTTTTTTTTTTTCTGAGAATAATTCTGTGAGCCGACACAGAGTGTATGACATTTAATTGAGTTCAATTATTTAAAACCAAGACGCTATCTGAACAAAACTTGGGATTACTCATTCCAAATTGGGTTTTTAAAAAGGTGAACTAGTAGCCAATCGTTGGCTTCTTTTTGCAATATATAACACCCGCTCAGCTCTTATTCGCTTAAAAACACGTTTATCCACAACTCAATTTTGGAATCTGTAACTTAATTCAGTTCAGTGGCTCAGCTTTAAACACTGGCCTTGCTCAAGGTTCAGTAGACACAAACGGAAGTTTAAACCGCAAATTTACCGGACATTTGTCAGATATTTTGTTTCTTTTTGTAAAAGAAGACTCCGTCTTTTTTTACACATGAAAATCCATCAAAAAAAAAAAAAAACAGGCAAAAGAATGCAGTGTATTTGGTGACCAAAAGTTTTTCCTCTGCTTGGTTAGAATTCGACAGAGTGACTGCTACAAAAAGCTGGCCATAAAGGGGTAAGAATACAGGTACAGGAACATCAGCATTGAAACTCCATTTCGTTTTGTCACTTGGCCATTGCCAGCTCTCCTTTTCTTTCTAAGCAAAAAAGAAATACGTAGTAAGCAGTGTAAAGGGAGCCCAGTTTCATTGTGTGTTTCTTGCAAATATCTACTGTAAAAGCGTATTCGACGCGTTTTTTTATATAAAGTAGGAGGAGTGTATATAGTGTTGTATCGAGAACCCTTTTTTTGTTATCTTTAGAGCAATGCCAGAAAAAAATTTTCTTTTGTTGCATGCCTTTTGTTGATATGAGAACAGTTGATTACCTGCTTTGTTACACGTCCAACAGTTGCCAGGGTTGTGTTACCAGAAGCTATAATTGTCTATTTTGTTTAGCTGGGCTGGTCACGACAGAAACAAACCATCATCATCATTATCATCACCGTCATCACGTATGTTTTGCTAGTTTGGGAAACAATAGACTTCTAAAGAGGGTATAGAATCCAGCTTGTTTTTCTTTTGGTCAAAATATACAAAAGCAAAAAAAAAAAAAGTATCTTTTTTCTTTTCAATACGCGCAAACTGTCTTTTTTTTTTTTTTTTTTTTGGTTTTTTTTTTTAGGTGACAGAAAAATAGCCCATAGCAATGGTGAATTGAAACAAAAGCAAGAAAAACAAACTCTAATTTTAGAGACAATTGTGACATGTTGCCTAATTAACACAAAGTTATACCTCTATTATGATCTGTTACGTAATGAACAGATCATACTTTATTTAAAAAAATAAAAACTAAAGAAGATCCTCTCGTGTGACACAGTTTTCTTTTATTTATTTATTTTTTAACTATGGCTGACAAAGAAGAACAAAATCAAGAACTCAAAGAGAGCCAAAGCGAAGCCCAGGACAAGCAAGAAAAAGAGGATGGGCCTAAAGAAGAACAAGAGAACAAGAACGAAGACGAGCCTAAAGAAGAACAAGAGAACAAGAACGAAGACGAGCCTAAAGAAGAACAGGAGAAAAAGAAAGAAACTAATGAGCCGGTAGAAGAAGAAAAGAAGGAGGGAGGCGAAGAAAAGAAGGAAAAGGGCCCAGAAGCAAATGAAGATAAAAAGCCATCTGAAAAAGAAAACAAGCAAGCTGCTGAAGAGAGCGAAGACGAAAGTGAAGAAGATAGCGATGAAGAGGATAGTGACGAGGACAGTGAAGAGGACTCGGATGATTACGATTCTGAAGAAGACTCTGAAGAAGAAGAAACAGACTCTGAAGAAGAAACAGACTCTGAGGAAGAAGAGACAGATTCCGAAGAAGAAGACGGGCTCCCTAACCAGCTTCAGTCATTGAAAGGCAACAAGGCTGGTGATTTGTTGAAAAAACCAACAGATACAGTGGGTAAAGTAGGAGGCGGTTTAGCAGGCGCTGTGCGTGGAGCTACAGGAGGAGGATCTAAAGAGAAGCCGATCAGTCTTCGCCTTGATTTGAACTTGGAAGTTGAAATTGAAATCAAAGCGCGTGTCCATGGTGATGTTACTTTGGCACTTTTACGATAATTTAATCTACTTAATGACAAAATACAATAAAAGAAAAACTTTTTTTTTATACAAGACATTTAATTAAATACAATAAACAAAGATTTCTTTCTGTTTCTAAGCTAATAGAGCCAGAGTAACATCGCCATGCACTCTAGCTTTTAAAGTAATTTCAACTTCCAAATTCAGATCAAGACGCAAGCTTAAAGGATGATCGCCGCCGCCCTTGCCTCCCTGTTGACCACCTTGCTCACCCTGGAGAGCTTGCTCACTCAGAGTATCAAGTGCACCCTTTTTCGATGATCTCTTCTTCTTTTTGGACTTCTTTTTTTTTTCAGGCACAGGAGACTCTTCGCCAGAGTTTTCTTCGTTTACTTGGGCATCTTGCTTTTCCTCTTGTTTTTCCTCTTCTTTCTGGGCAGGTGGCATGCTTTTTCTTTATAACTAAAATATAAAAATGTAAAAACAAAGAGTAGATGTTTGTATCCTTGTGTGTCTTTATAAAAAAAAAAAAAAAAAACAATTCTATTTAGAGTAAAAAAAATATAGAAAAATAACTAATAAATGAATGACAAAAGAATGACACCATTGAGGATTTGCTGATACAATCACAGCTTGTTACCCTGTGATTCAATGGCTTGATGACTTGGGAGTAAACCAGAAAAAAACAAAAACTTGATTTTTTTTAAACAAAAGGAATTTAGATTAACCGCAAATGATCTTTGGACAAGCCATACGTAAACCACATACAAAGCAAGACACGCCGAATAAAACGTACGAGACAAAAGCTTGGTGACAATTACATCATTTGCCAACACGGTCGTCATAACTCTTTTATTTTGTTTTTAAAAGCCAACTTGTATGTTAAAGCGAGTCTTTTTTTGTTTTAACTTCTTTTTTTTTATATTCATTTTTACTTCTTGTCTAAAATATGTCTCAAGTACAAGAAAAAACTAAGAAAAAGCGGCCTAAAAAATCAAGCGCTGAGAAACAAAGTTTACAGCAATCACAGCAAGGTCAAGCACAGCAGAGTGGTAACAGTAGCAAGATGCCAAGTATCCGTCTCGACCTCAATCTGGAAGTTGAAATCACTTTGAAAGCCAGAGTACACGGCGATGTGACGCTTGCTCTACTCTCTTAATACACACCGTTTCTATCCTTTTCTTTAAAAATATATCCTAATTTACCCTTGATTCTGTCATAAATAAACCGGCTTCTTTTTTATTATCACTATTGTTATTGTTCTTATTTATTACGCGGGATATGAAGCGTGAGCGTGATCCCCTTTCTAGTGGCATCCACTTTGACAATAATATCATCTCTGTCCCCATCACTAATTCTTATATTTCCACCTTCGACCTCACCTTCCTCTTCCTGTATATCACCGTTGGGTGGATCGTCTACTGGATCGTCATTGACTGGATCTGATGTATCCAGTGTGCCAAAGTTTTCCAGCATTTCTCCAATAGGGAATTCAAACGTCTGACTGGTTCCTTTTTCTGCTTTTGGCTTGCTCTTCTTATTCACACTTTTTGTATTTTCTAATAATGCTTTATTGCTCTTTTCTAGCTCCTGGATTCTTTGCAGTAGTTGTCGATTATATTCCATAATAGTGTTCATTGCGTCTAAGCCCTGTATGCTCTCTGTATCAGATTCATCCACAGAATCTTTCTTCTGAGACTCCTTGTTTTTAATATTATTGGGCTCTTGATCAGACATACTAGTCGCTCTTTGATAATTGAAAACAAATAGATAAAAAAAAAAAAAGTAAAAAAAAAAGCCCCTGGCACTTTTATTATTGTTCTTTTTTTGGAATATTTCTGTACTTTGGATCAGGTCGCCTATTTAATTAGGATAGATACACCCCTTATATACAAGCATTTCTAAGCGGCTATTGAAAGTTACGTGAAAAATTCCGGGAAGTCTGCTCGGGCGAAAATAGAAAAGTACTTGGGCAAAGTATAATGGGTGTGGTGATCCGCATAGACATTTTCATTTAGACACATTTATAGACGCGTAAAAGATAATAAATATAGTCTGCTATAATGTAGATAACGCTTGTAAACACCAATAATATATATCGTAAGAACTGTATAAGAGAATCACGTAATAAAAAGATAATACGTAACTGCTAAAAGAACTTATAAGCAAAGACCGACTAAATTGGTGTAGGTCTAAGGGTATAGAGAAAAGACTCTGATATAAAGACAGAAAGAATAGTCTAAAGACAATAAGATCAGACTAAGAGCTGCTATGACCTTATTTAGAAAAATGACACAATTGGTATAGCAGGAAGATTTTCTCTAGTACCCATATATAGAAAAGATCTATCAGCAAAAGAAGTCCAATCCATAATAGCTATAGCAGATCTTAAAAGTATATAAAGGCAACTGCGATACAATCTTAAAGTACTTGTAGAGTTTTTCTATTTCGCTTTTACTTTATTATTTTATTTTTCGAAATACAGCAATAGATACTTGTACACACTCTGAAATCCCCAAAAAAGCTTTTGTACCTACCTCTGGATGGAAAGATATTGTGCAGAGCAGTATCACCAGGTATGATTTTAGATGGATTAACCCTCGTTACGTTGGCTATAATCCAAAATTTCCTAAAAGCATCGATAAAAGAAGAGGTTCTGCTGGTGAAAACGCTACGACCACGAACGAGGACGCTAGTAGTGATAGCACCGACAGTCCTCGCAAACATAAAAGAGTTGCGTTTATCAATTATACTTGGTATGTTTTGTACACATGTCATAGAAATGGGCAATACCGTGATCAAGTTGCTGAAGGTCATCAATGAAAAGGCGGATCTAGCGGCGTTCCTCGTAATTTGCAAAAGGCGAGTAAAAAAGCAGGCTGTAAAGCAAGAGTAAAAATGATATGTTATAAAGAAAATCCTGATATGGTGGAAGTACTGCATATTGGAAACCATAACCATGAAGTTGGTGGTGCTGATAGACTGAAGCATCTTCCATCTTGCTTGGCCAGGCCATCAATTGTACAACCCCAATCGCAAAGTGTTGAAACGAATGCATCTTCATCTAGAAGTCGCGTTTTAAACATAATTAGTAACATTGAAGCTGTATATAATACTTTCAAAAACAGTTCAAGAGAGCTTACCAATGAGCAAATCGATAATGTATCTGAAATTGCAAACAATCTTTTCACTGTGTTACAGGAATCTAATGACTTGGCCTCTAACTCCAATTTCAGTACACAGCGCAGATAAAATTTTTATTTCTGATTATTGGTCCGACATTTTTGGTTTTCAGGTTGTCGAACAAATTTACAGTCTCGATTATCTCTGCTTATATATAAGTAAATTGTAGATCCTATTTTGCGGTCGCGTCAAAACAGTGTTATCTCTTTGTACGTACAACATAAAGAAACAAGAAACGTCAATTTTTTTTTTTTTTTTTTTTTTTTTTTTTACTTTCTTCAGTACTTGGAATGCATCGAGTACTCAAACATATAATCCTATCAAGTGCGATAAAACAATTGGGTGGTACACAGCGATGTCATCCTCACATCATGTTTGGGTTTTACTTTGAGCTACAAACTTTTTTTTTCTCCCTCTCTCTCTTCTTTCTCTTATCGAAAAAGAAATGTTGGAGCTATTCTTCATTGTACCTTACTTCTTTGGTAAAGCCATGGAAAACGAAAAACGAAAGCAGATTGAACGACAGATTATGGAAGAATATCTTCAGAAAAAAAAAGAAATGGAAGAGGCTGCTCAACGAGCCCAAGAAGAAGCTGCTCGAAAAGCAAGAGAAGAAGACCTTGAGGCTATGGTAGACCAAGAGATAGACGAGGAGGGCTGGGTTATAGAGAAAGAGTCCGGTTACATCATTGGTCAGGTAGTGGAAGGTGATCTGGCTGGGTTAATTGGGAAAAAAGTGGGACAGAATGGTATCATCTCAGACGAAAATGGCAATACAATAGGCAGAGTAGAGCCTGTCGAGGAATCAAGTGAAGAAGAAGAAGAGGAAGAAGAGGGAGGTAAAGATGAGGAGAAAGAAGGAGACGAAGAAGAAAGAAGGAAAGACGAGAAGAAAGAGGAAACAAATGAGGAAGAAAAACAAACAGGCTTTTCACCGTCAAATACCAAAGAGCTAGAGGAGCATCATTTAAAACCAATTCAAGCAGCCATTGAAATAACTAAAAAAACATTAGACAGAGTCACACCTGTTTTGAAGACCATCTCTTGGACAATTGGATGTGAAGAGCGAAAAGCTAAAAAAGAGAGAAACAAACTTGCCTTAATGAATCATATCAAGCTTTTGATCGAGCAGGCTTCTGTTGTTCTAAGTGAAGCATACCAAACATTACCAGCACATGATGAAAACGTAGCCTATCAAGCATCAGCGAAATCACTGTATAGTGAGTTGGCAGATGTTTTGTCACTACTTGTATGTATTGTTGTCAAAACTATTTGTAGAGTACACAAAAAAACAAGGGGAATGACTTCAATAAAAAGCCAAATTGACAATCAGCTTGGTCTTATACAAAACCCATTGTTGAATATCATGGCTTCTGTAATCGCTCTCTCAACAGAAATGCCTTTGCTTTTAGAAGCGCGTTTGAACACAGCAGATGCCAAAGAACAAGGGGAGGTTTTTTACATGGGAAAAGACGAAAAAGAGACTGTAAACGGCTGGCTGGACACTCTCACAAAAAAAGAAGCAAGCCTGCCTGAAATATAATTCAGCATAAAATACATTGACCGTTTACCTACCCCACAACTTAAATAAGAAATATATCCCCTAGAATTTTTTATGTATATAAAACAAAATGTACATTTCACCACTACAAAAATGAACCACGGCCATGTCCAAATCGATCCGAAAACTGAGTAGACTGTCTCAACATTTCTTTCTTTTGTTTGCTGTTCATCATTCGAGGGGCCATAAGATCCTTTTCTCTATCGAATGCTCTTTTCGTTACATCTTCTACAGGTTCTTTTGATTTCTTTTTCTTTTTCTGGTGCAACTCTAATAAGGACAAAGGTCGCTCTTGTTTCTAAAAAAAAAAAAAAAAAAAAACAAGAAAGGAGAGGCACGTAAGAACTTTTGTATATACAAAAGAGTAGTACACTTTACATTATAATTCTCAATCGCTCTTTTTCTTTCAATCTCAGAGGCAGAGTATGCTCTTGGCTCTTCGGCTTTTCTTTTCTCGCCCCCTCCTTGTCTTCTTTTACGTTCTTTCTCTTCAGGTGTGTCTGTCCAAGAGCTTGAATCAACAGCACCCACAGGTTTGTTAGAAAACTGTCGAGACTTTGAAGATGTAGCTGGTATTCTTTAGTATTTGCATACATATATCGGGCTCTTTCTGTTTAGTACCATTTTTTAAATAGTCAACGTCAGGGGGCGCAAGCATCCATTCTGGCCTTTCCACTTTTCCAGCATTTTCTTTTTTCTATGAGACTGTAAGTTTTGCTTTCTTGATCAGTTAGCTATCTGTTACGTTTTCCAAGTTTTCTCTACTCTGACGCGCTCGCTCCTCTATATCATGAAGTGTAGAATACTTGGATGCCTCTTCTGTATCGTAATTTTGTGGTAAAGAAGGGCCTATTACATCATCCTCATCATCCTCTTCCTGTGCTAAAAACTCTGAAGGCATACTGGGTCCTATAGGCGCTCTTCTTCGTCCAGGCTGTGGCTGTACTGTGCGTCTTTGCTGAATAAGATCAGGAGGTAGTTCAGGAGTGTAATCACTTGGGTTTGCCTCTTCCTCTAAAAACATTTGAGAACCACTAACTCGGGTTTTTCTCTCTTCACTGTTGCGAACTGGCTCAATGTCTTCATCATTAGACATGACAATCTCCTCATGCCTTTTTCGAAGTATGTCTGCGGGGATTTTGGGTCCTACTGTTTGAGGAATCTGAGGTCCAATATCGTCCTCTTCATCAGACAAAACTGCTTCTTTATACCCTTTTCTTTTTTCCAAGATGTTCTGAGGAATTTTGGGCCCAATGTCGTTTTCTTCGTCAGACATAACAATCTCATCGCTGTTGCTCTTCTTGTTTAGTAGTTCTTTTGGAATTTTTGGTCCAATGTCGTTTTCTTCGTCAGACATAACAATCTCATCGCTGTTATTCTTTTTTTTCAATAAGCTTTTTGGAATCTCTGGACCAATCATTAAACTGTGGACTAAAAAATAAAAAAAAAAGTTTTTAGGTATTTGGTTGCTATTTTATTTCAATATTTATTAAATTTATGCGTGACTTTTCATGTTTCCTTTTTTCTCTTTTATTTTTTCTAATCACTTAAAATGGTCCGTCATATTTCAAAGGCTATCTTGGTAGCCTCTGGAGTTCTCACAGGATTAGCTACGATTGCTGTTATATCATATTTTAGAAGATCGGAGGATCATCACGAAACATCTACAAATCGAATAAGACGTGCACGACACATTCGAAGAAGAAGAAATAACAATACAGAAGAAGAAGAAAACGGAAAGTCTGTATCTCTGTTTAAAGAATGGGGGGACGACGAGAATAGAAACTTGTTGAATCTTTTGCATTCCATCTCGGAAAATCAGTCTCGAAAAGGTATATATTCAACAGAAAGGGGTCGTTTTGCTTTATTGACTTTCTCTCTCTCTCTAGAAGGTTACATTCATCGTAAATAGAAACAAAAGCAAAAAAGAAAAAAGCAAAAAAAAAAAAAAAAAAAAAAAAAAAGTTAGATATAAAATGAAGAGATGATTTATTCTTTTGTATAGGGGGGATAACTTGCAATAAATGTAATGTGTCACCTATCCGAGGCACTAGATACAAATGTGCCAACTGTGTTGATTTTGATTTATGCGAAATGTGTGAAGGACCCAGCAACCACGTTAATACCCACGTATTTTTAAAAATCCGTATACCTATTCCTCCCTTGGCCAACCCTAGAAACGCTTTGTTACCTACCTTTTATCCTGGAAAATACCACAACAAAACTCTATTGTCAGCAGAAACATGCAAAGAGCTACAGCACTCTTCACATTGTATATTCTATTCAATAAAAAAAACAAACAGTACACTCATTTCTTTTTTTTTATCTTAGTTGATCAGATAGAACTTGAGGCTCTTTATGAACAATTCAAGACACTTTCAACAGTGGAGACAGAGAGCGGAGGTATCGACCGAGAGACGTTCGAACAGTGTTTAGGTCCATTAGGACTAGAAAAGAACTTGATCACAGAAAGGATATTTGCTTTTTTCGATCAAGATAGAGACTCCGTCATCAGTTTTTCAGAGATTGTTCATGGCTTGAGTATACTCTGCAAAGGAAATCTGGATGAAAAAATTGAGCGTAAGACCTGTTTATTGCTTGAGTGTAAAATTGTATACACACATGTTAACAAGAATATTTGCTTTGGCAGATGCATTCAAAGGGTACGATTTAGATAACGATGGTTATATATCGCGAGACGAACTCTATAGAATGTACAAATCTTATTTTTATTTATCTATGGAGCTTGTAAGGGATGTTGTAAGTGCTATGGAAGATGAAATGATGGACTCGTTTGAATTTTCTGCTTCGCAACCTGTGAGTGCTGCTTTCAATGTAGCTATTCCGTCAACATCTTCCGATAGACGCTATAGTGAGGATGAGGACAATGATGATAATGGCGAGGGTGATGGCACTGAGGCTGGACCTTCAACCAAAAAAAGAAAATACCCTATCAAAGAAGATCATTTCTTGAGACAATATGCTATTGAAGCTGAGCACGTTCGAAGTCTTGCAAATGCATCCGAAGCTGAAATCAACGCGATTACAGCCGACGCGTTACGTACAGATAGCAAAAAAATAATCGCAACAAAAGACAGTTTGAATAATGGTCAGAAGAATGGAAAAAAAGCCTGGGAAGAAAAATTCCCAATCATGGAAACAATGACACAAGGTGCAATTAATGAGATGGTTGATAAAACATTTAAGAGTATCAAAACAGAAAGAGAAGGTTATATCAACTTTGAAGAATTCAAGCAGTGTGTGCAAACAGATTCAAGTATTGTGAGTTGGTTTGAGGCATTAGGTACTGTATTTTAGAATAAACTTTTTGTAAAATAAAAATGAAAATAAAACAAAAAGCCAATAATAATAATAAAAGAGCTACTGTTTTATTACTGCTACTACTACTACTACTGCTTCTTCAAGCCAGTATTGTTTTCACCGAATTCAACTGTTTCTGTTACGTCGCCATAAATATCAAATCTACGTTGATCGTAAAGCGGAATGAAAGTACGGACATCTTTAGCCTCTTGAGGGTCTAGGTAAAGTGATTAAATCAGTTTCTTTTTTTCTTTCTGTATTTACCAATGTCTGCGTATATTATAGTCTCTTTTTCTTCGCATTTAGCAATAACGATACCTCTTTAAAAAGAAAAAAACATTAGAGTCTTTCTTTTAGATCAATGAGGCACGTAAAATGACACAAGAACAATACTTACTTGGGATCTACTACAGTGGAGTGTCCCCATGAGTGATAATCTGCTTCCAAGTCTCGTGCAGGAGCACAAGCAGCGACATACATTTGGTTATCAACGGCTCTAATAAAAACAGTAAATATATATATATATATATATATATATATATAGAAACTAAATGGGTCTTTTGAGCCGATTGACAAACCTCGCGCGTTGCAAAAGCTCCCAGTGCAATGGTCCTGTAGTCATGTTAAAAGCGCCAGGATAGATCATTGCCAAACAACCTTTACGGGCTGCAATCATAGCCATTTCAGGAAATCGCATATCGTAGCAAATTCCCAAACCAAGTCTTCCATATTCTAATGTATGGTTCAAATCTATTGGAAAAAGAAAAAAGAAAACTTCCACTTACTCGTATCTACGTGGGTGAGCCAATTGCCGCCAGATAATGTTTCGCTTTCCTAGTGATTGTTGAATATAAAAGTATTTTACCTCGTCTTTTTTTTTTTTTTGTTCACCTTGAACGTGATTTTTCCAGGTACATCAATATCGAACAGATGCACTTTCCGGTGAGAAGCAATCATGTCACCCTTGGGGTCATAGACTGTAATTGTATTATATATATTGCCTGTGGATTCCTCACGCTCGGGTATCGAGCCACCAATAAGATAAACATTCGCTTCCTAAATAAAAACGAGCAACATGTTACAGATGAGTGAGTGTACGTGTATATATGCTTTTTTTTTGTTGGTTTTACCTTTGCTGCTGTTGATAGCATTTTTGTAGACTCCCCGCCTACTAGCGGTTCAGCAAACTGAGGAAAGTACTTTGCACCGTAAGGAGAGTTGAAACATTCCTTTAAAAATTTTAGATTTTGACAAAGTTTTTTGGTTGAAAACATATATTGAAACCGTTACGTACAGGTAAAACAACGACCTGAGCACCATTATCAGCAGCTTCCAGAATCTTCTCATGGGCATGAGCTAAATTGGAAGGCTTATTGAATCCAACACCACCCAATTGAACAAGCGCAATCTTGAAAGGAGAAGATTCGAATAAAACGGTCGACATTTTTCTAATTGTGTTCTTTAGCATCACAAGAAAAAAAATGGCAAAGATTCATGTACAGGATTTTTATTTAAGGGGAGATACATTTTATTAGACTGGTACATTTAAGAGTTTATTGTGTAAAAAAGAGGTGTACAGTGTTTCGAAATCAATGTCCCATTTTGTGCTATAGACTATACGCAAGCATACAACATCGATTTTGGAAACACTGTAGCCAATTGCCATACTTGCAAAACAAGATGTACAATATAAATAAAAAGCGAAGACTTTTTCCCAGCCTTGACTTGCCACCGAGCGTCTTTGAGTAAAACGTATCGAATTTAGCTTGTTCCTTTACTAAAAAATAACTCCTGTTGTTTTTTTTGCAAGTGTGGCTGTTCCTAAGAACTCAGGTTTTTTTTTATTACTTCAGTAGATATACAAGAATAAGTATACGTAAAAAAAAAAAAAAAAAAAAAAAAAAAAAAACTATTAGTATAGAAGTCCGGTACTTGATAACTTGAGTGGTGAGTCCTACTAAAGAAGTGCTTTCTTTTTCCAAGTATTTATAGTATAAAAAGGGATGTATTTCAAAGTCTTGTTCAAATTTTACTTTTGGCAACCTGAAGCTCGATTATTTTTGTGCCTTAGAAACAGTTGCTGCCACTTTGACGGTTTTTTTTTAAAACAACACACACACACACTCACTCACTCACTCACTCACTCACTCATAACAGAGCTTATTAATCGGAACAACCTAAATGGAGTTGAAAAACACAAGTCTACACCAAAGTATTGTTGCAACTCAAGCACCCCACCTCAAGTAGTTGTTTAAAACAATTTGTAAAGTTTTAGCGTATCACTGCGTCTGGGTTTCTAGAGGCCCTGAAATGTGTTTGAACCTTATAATTTCTATTTTAAACGAATTTCATTGTATTTGTGTATGTATTTGCTATCTTTAAATTTTTTGTACACTATAACACAACTGCAAACAGTAGAACAGGAAAATCTTTCTACATTTTTTCACCAAAAAAGAAAAGGCCCATCAGCCCAGAACCTTGCGACATTGATAATATCAAGTGGGTACAGTACATATATACATATATTTGTATATATATATAGCAATAGTATTCGTTATGAGCTTTAGCAGAGTTGGATTTGAGAATGTTAAATCAAGCTAAAAAAAAAAAAAAAGTACGTTCATATTAAACCTAGAACATTGACAGATTTTTGAAACAAAAACTCGATTGTATCCCCTCTTTATTTTTAAGCATTAGAAATTCTGCATATTCCATAACGTGTAGCTTGTTGAGTTGTTTCCATTTTATATAACTTTACTGGTACCGGTCCTAACCGTACTTTGTTATTTATTTATAGCTACGCATGTAATAAGAAAGGCCTTTACAAATGCAGTAGCCTGCTGTTATTCACTCTTCCTATACAGAGTATATTTATTCTTGAAGTGGAGTATCCTTTTAGTCTTCTAGTCTACAAGATCAGCTAACTTGCAAAAAAATATAGAAAAAGTCGTAGCCAATCAGAAACCATAAACTATAATGGCCTTTCTAAGAGCAGTTAACTTGCTAGGAGTAGCTATGTGTACCAATGTTATTTGAACTTTTATGATTAGATGTTCACTTTAGAGAAATTAGTTGATGTATCAAGAATGTTTCTATAACTACAAAAAGATGTCCTATGCTCTTTTTCTTAGCACAACATGCACCAAACTGACACTTGATTTAAAGATCCAAAAGAAGAAACGCAGATCATTATTTTTTATAAGATTAAAACACGATAAAACATCAAATGAAGAGCCATGGTCTATAGCGACTTCTTTGGTATTGCTACATTGCCTAGTATTCAAATCGATTCGTATGGAAGAGTTTGCTGTAATCTGTATTTTTTATGGCTTCAAGAAAACGATAATATTAATATACGACATTGAAAGCCTGGCGCAGTCGTTAAAAGATATATGCTTGGTCTTAATTTAGAATTGAAGACGCTTTTCTATTTTAAGCTATATTTAATATTAAAGAGGTAGCACATTCGAAGGATAAGTATTACCGGCCAAGATACTTAATGAATAGAGTATATGAATTAAACCATTTTAGAAAGCGTAGTATTTTAGCTATTTTTAGACTTCATGATTTTGAGACGTGGTTTATTGATGGCAGTGTGAAAAGGGTTTTGACTCAAATAAACGTGCGCTGCTGAATCTATAGAGATTCTTTAGTCATTGTAACTGTTATAGAAAGCCTTGATGTACCTGGGATATCGCCATTGGATTCTTTTGACCGCGCTAGTAAATCGCTTTACCTTGACAAGTTTCTTTCTAATACAGGTTGGCCCTCTTTATACGAGTACTTCTTTGCACTTTTCACGGGAGTATAGCTCTCGAAAATAGTTATATGGTTTACACACAAATAAAAAAAAAGCTGAAAGTTAAAAATATAAGCTATTAGTTTGATTGTACTTGTAGCTGTGCTATTTGTTTCTAAGTATGAATAAGGGAATGCTATAGCTATAGAAGAAGATAAAAGGTAGCTAGGCTTTTGTTTTTAAAAATGTCAAAAGTTTAAAATCAAGTGCGTTTCCTATATAATAAGCCTACGTTTTGCAATCAGAACGTCGTTGTGTGGGCAGTTTCTGTTATGTAAGCTTTACAAGATCCAATGAATACAACTATGGTATTTTTGGGCTGTTGCTCATTGATGTGCTCATTAATAGTAGTCCGATGGGTAGTAAAAAGAAGCTCAGACTGATTGAAAGCCCTTATAAATGGCAATGAAACCGTTTTGCTGATCAACAGCGGGACCCATTTGGCACTGTACTACGGTAAAAGAAAGCTCAACGCGAATGAAAACCCTGGTGGTTGAAATGGCCTCCTATATTTGTATTTGTTATGATCCGATTTTATTCCCTAAGGCTGAGTGGTTCCATTTTTAATCCAATCTAACTCTTTTAATCTCAGGGACAATGGAGTGACACAAAAAATTCAAAACAATAGGTCGAAATGAGAATAACAGAGTAGCCCGGGAAAAGAAAGAGCCAAGTAAATCTATATTTTTATTTGAGATAGTGAACAACATAAGAGGAATGGGGGATGCTTAGTGGTGAAAGGGAAACATAGGAAGGGGTATATAGGCGGGGCAAATGTATGAATAACAAACGTATGAGAAGAAAAAATAGAAAGATGCATGTATGCGTATAGTGTGATGAAGGGAGTGTATGTATAGATGTGTATATGTTTGTGCGTTCTAGACTGGTGCATTCTAGACTTCATTTGCTAATTCGGGAAAGAGCGCGTCTTGTTGTAAACAACCAGCGGGTTCTTGGAAAGTGGTGGTATCGAGGTCTAGATTGGGTGTATCAGGTGGCGTAGGTAGATCGGTAACAAAGTCAGCCTTTCTGACAGGCTGTGATTGAGGTGTATATGTAAAGTATGGGCAATGTAAGATGCGGAAATGCAGTTCATCCAAAGTGATGCGCTTGGATGGGTCCAGAGAGAAAACACGCTTGAGGATCTGGTTGAGCTCAGAAGAAATGGGGAGCGTTTTGAGGAGCAGGTCTGGGTCGCGAAGAAAGGCTGAATAGATTTCATCGTTTAAGGAAGCGACATGCCAAGGGTTTCTGCCCGTTGCCAAATTAACCAGCACAACACCCAGTGACCACACGTCATTCGGAGCGGTTGCATATCCTTTCTGGCTGTCCATCAGGAAGCCGCCATGACATTCTGGAGAAAAGTAAAATTTAGAGCCGCATCCATAATCTTTTGAGTAACAGTCTGTAGTGGCAAGGCCAAAGTCAGCAATCTTTAGGGTACGTCCCTGATCAAACACCAGGATATTTTCGGGCTTTAGATCCCTATGGTACACGCCATTCGTGTGGCAGAAACGCACTGCCTCGATCAACTGAAGAAAAACGTGTCTGATCAACGCATGGTTTCCAATGTAACAATTTTTCTCCGCTATAGCACTGAATAGATCTCCTTCTGATCCATACTCAATCACAATATGGGTCCTTTGGGTCTCTTTAATGATGCTTTCTAGATTGATGATGTGTGGATGTTTTGATAGGTGGGAATGCAACAGGATTTCGTTTTTTTGGAATGCGAGTTGGCGAGGAGTAAGATTTGAATGTGACAGAGACTTGATCACACTATATTGGAGTGTGCGGATGTTTTTGGCTAGATATACTTGGCCATGGACACTGTTGCTCAGTGTTTCAACAATCTGCAAGTCATGAATCATTGCTCCAGCAGCTAATTCGTGTTGATATTCAAACGACGTATCCATATTTCTTATTTTTTTATTTTATTTTTTTTTCTTGCTATAAAAAAAAACAAAGCCTTGAATGTGTTTAAGGGGAAATTTTTAAATAAAGAGGAGAAAGAAAAGTAAAAGGGGGAGAGCAAGACGAACAAAGACACTCTATTTATACTGAATACAGACAACGATTTCAATCCCCGTGTCGGATGAAAGCAACCTTTCAAAAAACATACATAGTTCCCACCTGTACTACTTTCGCAGCATAAGCTTGAGCACTGTGGCAAAGTGATTGATTTGTTTGTGTTCAGGAAATTTACACAATACACGAAAAACTCTTTCACTTTTTCTTCTGCTCTTTGTTCAAACATATTGAAGGAGAAACTACTTCAAACAGTTAATTCAACCCCTCATGGTGTCACTAAATGTGCTAGCACCGCAAAAAAAAAGAATAGGTTTGACAAATCTTGAACTATGACATAGTTTACAATAAAGTATTGGACAGTGCGTTTGTATGTTGTTGTGAAAGTTCATGAAATAAGAAATCTCTTTGTGCCCCCAATCACCTAGGATGAGTCAAGCTGCGCCCTTGTGCACACACACACAAAATGGAGTAAAACCAATAAAAAAAAACTTTGCCACAACCCAAAAGAAAATAGGCTACGAAGAGTGGTAAAGGGAGTCATTTTAGAGATGTAGGCCTAAACATACTTTTGGGGGTAGTATTCGGTTTTCTGTTTATCCGGAATAGTTTAAATTGTTGAGTCATATTTTTCTTGTTTTACGTACAATGGCATATATTTTTTTTTCTTAACCCTGAGAGTCAGTTATATTAAACCATGCGTAGAATAGCAGAAAAAAGAAATTAAAGAAAATGACGTGCTTTGCTTGAGTTAATTGATTTGTGCATTTTCCCTTAGGTTACCTTCTGAAACCGGGTCAGAGCTAATTGGCTCAACTAGATTAAAAAGCGCGTTTTTCTATGTCTGTTTTGTTTGTTTTGTATGTCTGGGAAATAAACGAGATAAAGCGCGACTTGAGCCGCATTCAGGTCATAGAGATATGACGTATAGAGTGATGATAAGAGTAAGAAAGTGGTTCGATACTCGGTTTTCTGTTTAGTCATAGGCTTTCCATTTACGAAAGGAATCACAAATCGATTCGTTTTTTTATTGTTGGTATTTACAGATTGGTTGAGGGAAGACTTTGTAGCAATTTGCTGACAAGCTTATCATCCTTACAGGCCATGATAATGTCTTGCTCCATCAAGTTTAAAGAAATTCGCATATGAATATCCATTTTCCCTCCTTCCATCACAAGTGCTCTACACTGACCCAATGATTCCAATACGCGCATCAAATCGCTTACGTTAGGAGGCTCAATGTTATGCCATTTGCAGGTCTGGGTATGGTGGTGGCAGATATCGCCAAATTCAATTTCCCCTAGCCCGGTAGAGCGAGTTACCTGCATACAGGAAACCAAAAAAATTTTCTGGTGAAGCGAACACGAACGAACAAATGAAACATAGGGAGACGAGAACATCTCCTTGATAGCGCCATCTATAACCGCTATGGTCACTTGCATTTTCTTTTCACCTGCTGTAATCGTCGATTTTTGTTCCACAATCTCGACAGCCCTTCTACAGATATCCAAAGCGCGACGAGCATCGCCACTTACTGCGCTCACTTTACGTGCTGCAAATTCAACGGCTTCTTTAGAAAACGCATCGATACCGTCTAAGCGCGATTGTACAATCTGAATCAGTTGGTCATATCTATACGGCTGGAAATTGATACGTGTAAGACCTACGACTGTCAATAGATGCCTAGCTTTTTTATTCATCTCCTTTTTCTTACCAATTCGACTTGCTACCTTGTTGCTCATCAATCTCTCTGGAAGATCCATCGTATTGGCTATAGCCACAACAATCAACTTTGAGAGGGGCTTGCTTGGCCAATCAAAAAAGTTATACATCACCGTTTGTTTTTTGGTAACCAAAAGATCCAGCTCATCCATCAAGACGACACTATACAAAAGTCAGTATCTATGCTATACGGCTGGTTTCTAGCTTACGTGACTTTCTGGTCGTCGTTTGGTTTGGAAAATTTTTCTTCTAGCAATTCAAGCGCATGTGTTGCAGTGTACTTTCGGACTCTGTCGTTGCCTGATGATTTGCTCATACACTCCCATAATATACTGTATGCTTGGTTGGGATCCGTCAACTTCATTCCGTTTATTTCCACAAAGTCAAACTCAGGTAAGTTTTTGTCTTCGGTCTGGTGTTGTAAATGTCGAATGACTTCATGAACTGTCGCTGTTTTGCCTGTGCCTGGTACTCCGGATATATCTAGAAATGAAATGAGTCGAATCAGCAATAGAGTCCCAACTTACAGATACATGTGCCAGTAGATTCTTCAATGGCGCTTTCGAGGTATCCCGAGATATCCATAAACTCGTCTTCTCGGCAAGGAAGTGAATCGGGTACGGCTGAAACATGTAATCTTTCTCTTGCTAAAGTATAGGCATCCCCAGTATCAGAAGTAAACGTCTGGCTTACTTGACGAAGAGGCGTCACAGTCATACTTTGATTTATTCGCTTAATAGTTCTGTTGGAATCTAGCATAGGTTTCTTCTTTTTAGGTCCAACTCTACCTGGCCGAGAGGCTGGCTTTCTTTTGCCTATGGGTTCAGGTGTATCAAAATCGGATTCTACTTCTGATTCCTCTTCTGACTCATTCTCTTCTGATTCATGATCGTCTTCGCTTTCAGTGTCCATTTCAGGTTCATGATCAGATTCGCTTTCGACATCTTTTTCTGAAAATCCATTCTCTTCTACAACAATCTCTACTCTCTGCTTGTACGATCGTCTCTTTGTTTCTTTATTCTCTGGGGCTTTCTTCTTCATACCAGTTGCTTTCTTGGTGACAGGCGGTCTTCCTCTACGCTTAGATGTCGCTGCCGGCTTAGCAGCAGCTTTTCTTTCCTTTTTCCTGATGGGCGTTGCTTTTTTTGGTTTAGAAAGCTTTTCTAGGGTAACTGTTGCCTCTGTGGATTTAGGAGGTCTTCCTCTTTTTCTGATAGTAGTTGTAGCAGATCCAACCTTCTCTGTTCCATTCTTTACATTCTGTACAGTCTGGGGAATCTTTGCAAGATCGTCCGCTTTTTTTTCAGATATACGTCGACTTCTTCTGCCTGACATGTAAAAAAAATAAAATAAAAAAAAAAAAAATAGGGACAAGACTGTTGTCTTTTTTTTTTGGTAGTAAATCAAAAAATAACAAGTTCAAGACTAGAAAACAAAAACAATTGGATATGGTATGTCATGCTATTTTATGTTTATTAATATGAAGCTTTTAAGCTAAATCCTTTAAAGTAAGAGTACTGGGCTTTAGGAGACTCCCAACTGTTATCCGACCCACCAAAAAAGGTATGAAACACTAGATAAAATGTGAGTACACTGTGGGACAAATAGAGGTGATATTCAACTTACTGATACCAGCAACCCGACCTGCAGAGCTGGTAAGAAAGACAACGTTGTTTTGGGTATAGACTTTTCGGTTGTTTTTGTAGAGGACAAGACGGCCGTTTTGTTTTCCGGGTGTATTCATCGTTATCACTTGTCGAATATTGTTCCATTTTCCTGTCTCGAAGCGGAATGTTCCTCTTCCTAAGCTCATACCGTAATTTGGGTTGCAGATATTGTCGCTCTTCCCGCATAGGTTCTTGGGCTTATTGGAATAGGGCAAATAGGCATAAATCTCGCCTTCTCCTTTTGCTCTCCACATTAATCTATACAGCTATCATAAGTACCAGTAAAAGACAATCACATGCATTTAGTCGTACCTCGCTGTAAAGCAGGTCTTATCATCAGCACCACCTGTGCAGCTACCATGGCCACCATAGAGACCTGGAAGTTTTCCGCCTAAGGAATCGTATTAATAAACATATCGTCTTTAGATTTTGCCATACCTTTTACAAAATCGAAACCATGCTTGAAATAAACGCTGTAAGTCAACTCGACTTTCTTTATATTGCTACCAATAGTGATAGGTTGCGCCTTGAATCCGAGTCCACCCACAGGGTTGGATTCAGGATTTTTGGAGTCTACTGGGTATTTGACCTGAAGTGTCATCTCTGATTTTCCACTTGGATCTTTGACGATAGCGTGCTTGGCAGATTCTTTACCATTCCAGATCCATTGCCATCCGCCATCTTCGGATATCCCCCATTTTTTTCCCCACTTTGAACCACGGCCGACTGATGCGCCTTTATAGTGATTCCAGTTTTTGAACTGCCATTTTGTTTTTGATTTTGTTTTTGATTTTGCTTCCGCTATGGAAAGAACAAAACAAAGTGCAATAAAAAGTTTTAAAAGCAAAATTCTAATATGCGACATCTATACGAAGAATAATGAAAAGAGAGGGGTATTTTGGTAAAGTTTTTTTCTATAAGGTTTTCTTTTCAAAAAAAAAAAAAAGAAAATAAGAATTTCAGGGCTGTTTTTATAGTAAGATAACTGAATTACCAAATAGGGCAGGTATTGATTACAAGCTTTTCTTCTTTTTTTTTTGCTCCTGTTGAAGGCGCAATGTGAATTAATGAATTTTGAGATGAAAATCAAAAAGCAAGACAAAAGATTATCCATCTCTGCCTAAGCCGTTTTTGAGTTTTAGTGTGTGCGTGTTGTTTTGTATACTAAGCTATAGTGTAGACACTAGGTTTAAAATATCTCTATAAGGAAACTAGTAATTAGCTCTTTTGTGTAATATACTCTGTGGTCTGAGAACTAAAAGAAGGAGCCCAAGCGTACAAAACCCCACTTGTTTACACCATTCATATGAGCATGTTTTGAGTTTAAGTTCATCTTCGGCATCAAAAAAAGAAAAAAAAAACTCCCTCCTAATTAAAACTTACAGTACAACTGGTAAATCTTACCCACTTTACACAATTCAAGCATTGCTTATCAAGCTGGCGGAATTAAGAATAAGAATATTTGTGTAGAATAAAAAGGGCTGCGCATCTAGATTGCTAGAGGTTATACGAATGCGATTATTACTGACCGTTTTTTTTCAAGCGAAAGTTATATAAGTCTCTGTGCCAAGCCCAGATAAGAAAAAAGAAAGCGAAAAAATTATGTCGAGATGTACAAAGACAAAGCGCAAGCTGAACTTCTGACTTGAAACTCAAGAAGCACTGATATGTCAGTGTATTGTTTTCCTGAAAAAATGTCAACTTTATTCGAAGCTTCTCAGATGTATTACTGCTAGATCTCTCCTTAATAGCACTCAATTATAATTGTTTAACAAAAGTATCAGTGTTAACACCTGAAAACTTTTAAAATTAGGCGAAATGTTTTACGGGATCTGTAAAGCTTTCGAGAGGAAAAAGAAAAAGTACTATAACTACGTTACTAATTAAGTGAAAACGGAATTCAAATAACAAGTATCACACGCTTTAACCTTAAAATCGATGTTACATTTTATAATACAAGCTACGCAAAAACCTACGACATCGATTTGGGGATTGTTGCAGATACAGATAATACCCAAAGAAAGCATTACAGTCTTTGTATACGTGCTAAATACAATTCTACTCGCGTTGGTTCATTATCCAAGCAGAAAAAACGCGACTATCAAAATTTTGTTTTCAAATAGATCGAATTTCAGTAGTTTCCTACGGCCCTGGTTTCAACACTCGTTTTGTTTTAGCAAACTACCAAGATAACAGTGTTTTTGGATTTAAGCTAGACACAGCGATAACAGTCTTTTACCGAAAATAGACTATTAGAGTAGGCATAGACAATATCTATTACCTTGCATATTCTTATTAATTAGGTGTCTTAGGACCATTATTTGGTTTTTCGCAACGTCTTAATTTACTTTTAGCTTTTTTTAAATCTTACATATATTTTATCTTGGGCTTGACATAAAGTTTTTGAAACGAAGCATGTTTTGTAAAAAAGGGAGACCCATTAAGACACATTCCAAATTTGGTTGATATGAATAATACAGTGCTCACGGCTGTTGCTACACAAATTCAACTTCAAGCGCAGAAAAAAAAAGAAACTAAGCGTATTCTGTTATTCAATACACACATACATCATCTTAGTAATCCAACAATCAAAGTACAGAAAGGAGAAACTGAAGGAGTATAGAAGGGGGAGAAGGCCGTCTACTACCTAGTCTATATTTTTGAATCTCCGTCTAGAGGATCTTCGCAGTCTGATCTGAGAAAAGGCAGTTTGATTGGATCTTTTACAAGCTTGATAGAGTTAGCTTTTTATTGTTAATCACAAATGTTTATCTTAGATATAGAAAATTAGTCTGTTTTGGCTTAATTCAGCCCGAAAAATTCTGAAAAAAAAAAGCTGCAGAGCCAACAGTTTTAGTTTATAGAAATAATAAATAATTTATATATGTGTGTTTGTGTGCGTGTTTTTTATACAATAAAAAAAAGGAAGGGAAAGAAATAGGAGAAAGAAGATAAATACTTTTTACACGGATCTTAACATAGTTTTTGTCTAAGTTGAACATCTAATATCTTTCTCTGTCTGCCCAACCATGACGACGGTGCAGATCGAATAGCAAGATTTGATGTATCTCGATGATTACGTCTGACTAGTTCAAACCAGCCTGAGATAATCAATCTTTGTTCAAGCTTAGATTGCAGTCTGGCGTCTTGGATCTGTTTCTTTAACAGGTCATTCTCCTCTTCCTTTGTTCTTGGGAGTCTCATGGGCTCATCGAGTTTGTTAGTACTAGGGAATCGAGCAGCCATTTCTTGCAAAAGCTGGTTATAAAGCTTGATCATCTATTTTTTGAGTGAGCCCTCATAGTCGGTCTTTTAGTTTTTATTTGGCTTACGTTTCTGACTTTGCGTATTTTTCCCTGTGTCACATTAATCTCTTCTTGGAGATGAAGTACTTCGATTTGTAAACTGGCATTTTGCTCTTTGATCACACCAAGCTCTTGGCTATCATGTTCATAAAATAAGTAAAGCTAAACTAATACAGTCTTTTATAAATTACTCGCTCAATCCTGGTCTATCTTGAAACGACTCATGCTCTGCTCTATTGTTGTTCACGCCATTGAGATAGTTGGCTTCAACCAGCATTCGATTGATATCGTGTAATTGCATTTTGGTAATGTCTTCCAATCGGTTCAGTCTATCTTGAATTTTGGTGTGATCTCCTTCAAACTGCTTTAGTGTTTCAGTGTTTTTGGCTACGCTACGGGTTCCCTCAAGAACAACAGTTTCGAGTTTATAGGTACTCTCTTTTAGTCCACTTGACTCTTTTTGAAGATCAAGTATACGGGCACGGAAAGCCATAATAGTCTGTGTTTGGTTTAACATAGAATCTGGTATTCCATTACGTATCTGACTCAACTCCTTTCTTAGCCTATTTCTTTCCTCAACAACATCCTCATACTCCTAGAAATATCAAAAGGTAAATACAATATACTTGGGTATGTTTCTTAAAGTAAATGCAAGAAACGTACTTTCTGTATTTGTTCTTTGTGAACAGTCAAGTTTTCTGTCTCTTGCTTCAGTTTGACATGGTCGTCACTAGCAGAAGTAGAGCCTTCCATTTCTTTGATTTGTCTTTTTAACCTCCCAATTGTAAGCCGTCTGTATAAACATAAAAAAAAAAAGAAACTAGTGAGTTATTGTTTTGCACACTTGCCATGTTTTTTACAGTTCTGTTAGGTTTGCTTTCTTCATATTTTCTTCCATTGTGTTTCCTTCATCGTCCAAGCCTCCCTCCTCCACACTAGCTCGGTGGCTGATTGTAGACTTGTCTAGTGTAGCGTCTCCCCCCAGTTCGAGCTCTTTGATGTGCTCTTCCAATAGCTGCACCTGTTCCATGTTTCTATCTCGATCATTTTCCAAATAGGTACATGTTTCGGAAATTGCTTTTAGCTCTGCTTCCAGTCGGTTTCTCTCTTTGCTCATCTCCCGATTACCAAGTTCCAGCTGCTGCACTTGTTCTTTGTAAGAGTCCATCAAGGTTTTGAATGCTAACACTTTACGATATTCATCTTCAACTTGATGACTGCGCTCCAACAAGCTTGAATTTTGTTTCTCCAAAGCCTATCCATTGTTATTTTACATTCAAAAGGCTTCCTTTTTTTTTCTAGAAACAAAACGACTTGCCTTAATTTGTCTTTTTAGATCAGATGTTTCCTCCATCTTGCGCTTGTACTTTTCTAGTGTATTCTCCATTTTATGCATTCTCTCAGTTGCCTGTTTGTATTCCTCTAGCTGATCACGTAAAACAGTAGCTTCGTCTGCTTGGATAGTCAGCTCGTCTACTTTTTTCTTTAGTTCATTGATAGACTGCAGGTGCTTTTCCATCAATAGTTCTGTTTCCTGACGCTTATCTTCGCTTCTCTCTCTAAATATTACAAGAAAAAAAATTTCAAAATTGTGCTGCCTAAATAAAACTCACTTACAGATCTTGCTTGAGGTGGTCTATCTCAGTTCTCATCACATAGTCTGCCTTTCCAGTTGTATTAGCCTGTGTGATAGCCTCATCCATATCCTGTAAACGAGTTTTTAACTCTTCCTTTTCGTGAAGTACATCTTCCTATAGAGGGATAGACAAGTCAATTATGTGTTTGTTTTCTTTTGCCTTTCCTTACAAATCTTTCTCTCAATTCTTCGTATTCTCCTAGCAACTGATGATGCGAGACTTCATATTGTTTTTTTTCCAACATCATTTTTTCAAATTCTGCTTGATAGCGATAGGGCATATCTTCTAATATTCTCGATCCACTCAAGCTGGATTGACCTGAAAGATAAGATAGTCGAGTATTGGAAGAAAGGTCAGGCTCGGTATTAAAATGGTTCATGACTTCTTCAATAGAGACCATCAAGGCGTGTTGACTCTTTTGAGTTAAGCTTTGAATCATTTCAATATACGTTCTATTGTTATCCGATTGAACTGCAATGGCGATCACCAGTTGACACATTAGCAAAAGCTGCTGTAAATCGGCGTCTTTGGCAATAGAGGTCAGGTTGATACTTGGAAGCAACTCAGGGTCCTGCCCCACAATCTCCTCAAAATAGCGAGTAATCAACTTATGTAGCTTCTTCTGATTATTGAATCGTACTACCCAATTACCGGCAGATTCTGTTGTCGTGATCTGCTTGAACCATTTTGAATCACTTATTTAAAAAAGTCAGTCGTATCAACTCTTGGTCGCTTTCTTTCTCTCCTTCTCCTTTTTTTTTTTTATTTTCTTTTACTCCTTTTATTTACATGTCTGCTAGTATCTCAGATAGAACAACACCATCTGCCAATTCAACTACAGTGTCAATTGGATAAGACTTGCACTCAAATGTGTTTATCTTTTTTTTTTTGGAAATGAAAGAAAAAAAAAGATGAGTCTACTTTTAAAATGCACGATTTTTTTACCCATTCAACAAAGGCGTCTTCCATAGTTGCCTCCATTTTTGAAAAAGTCATGCTGGCGCTTTAGATAGGGATGAGAAAAAAGGAAAAAAAAAAAAAAGGGCTGAAAGAAAGAAATGAAAAACAAAACAGAGAGCCCTTTTTTCTTCTCCCCTTTATTTAAATAATTGCTCTGTAATTTACTTTAATATTTTACTTGACCTTTTCTTTCAAATTTAGTTTTACTCTTTTCGAAAAAAAAAATGAAGCAAAAAGAAAGAGTGCTTTTTATTGTTCTTTTTCTTTTTTAAAAAAAAACAATACCTTGGATAAAGGATATGGAAAAAATTGCAGGCTGCTTTTTCTATGGTCTGTGATATCTATAATTAACGGCTACCAAAATAAGAAATGAATGGTTACATCGCCTAGTCACTGGCTACTACAAGCTTCTGACTACTTGCACCGATATTTCCTTTTCTTCTTAAAAATAAAGATAGGTAGAGCAGTTTGTGTATATATGTTCCCCTATTGCTTGTTCTCTCGGATTGTTGGAAGCTTTTTTAAAAAAAAGTATGCGCGTACTTTTTTTTTTGGTGTAAAGAAAAACTCAGTTTAGTTTTTAAGGCAAAGAAAGGGGCATATATATATAACGGTATATATGAAGATATGTATGTCTTGGGCAAATAAGGAGGTAAATACATACCTGTTGTCTTGAAGTTATACCGTATCCTATATGGTTATAAGTACACTATCTACTAACGTACATGATATACTTCTTATAAAAGCTGTCAATAAAAATGCGAGTTTGATGTTCTTTGCTATTGGTTTATTGCATTAATGATATTTTTTATGTACCCTAATGTATGTGCTGCTAAATCAACCTAAAACAAAGAAGCAAACTAAAAGTTTTATATCCTCCAAAAAAGTGGCATATACTTATAGATCACAAACAGAGAAACAGACATTTCTATTGTACAGAGCTTATTGTTCGATTGCTATTCAAGGGTGTATACATTGTTCTTTTCTCCAACAGTATACATACAATGTTAAGACACTCTTTTAAAAAAATCTTTAAACATCCTTCTTTTCTGTTAACGGGCAAGGTATGGCAACAACAAGAAAGGCGGAAAGTCGCTTTTTTTTTATATTAGTTTTTTTTTTTTCTAAATAGATGCACTACGTTTTGGTGTACAATCGCCCTTTTTTTTTTCCATTTGAACTCAGGTACAAACCAGCAGTTTACTTTAATCTGTCTTACCTAACACTATTACTTATTGTCATCAATAGAATGAAATTCTTATAAGCTAAAATGAATAAAGCCTTTTTTGAAGACTAAAGTTTATCTTTATGTCTTTTGAGCAAGTACTTTTTTTTTTCAAAAAAAAAATAAAACCATTCTTCGATTTCTAAAAGAAAAAAGCGCTAGTGAGAGCATAAAGCAAGACGAACTCCGCACTAAGTTTCTTTTTTTCTCGGCTGAGTCCTGATATCCATAAACTTTTATTGTCAAGATAATAAGCTTTTTACATATAGTTTTTTTTTTCCTTGAAAAAAAATTCTTTAGACATACACACGCCCTTATATATACATATATATATTTATCTATACATAAGCCCTCTTTCTTTTTTATATATTTCATAGAAGCACACACCTTTATAGAATGCCTTTCGGTTTCTTCAACTCTCAATATAGTGATCAGGGCCTGATGGATGACGGTAATTGACTCTTGACTTTTTCTCTGAATGCCTCAAGTAATTCTGAGTTGATGCGTGATTTATGAATAGGCAACTGGCAATTTTTCGGGCTGAATAAAACACAACGCTTATATGCATTTGGTGCTTCGTGAGTTACACTTTAGTTTATAAACATATCCAATATTTAATAGACTTTGTATTTTAAAAATAGACTTGGTATTGGTTTCTTATTGTCGATTGTGGTATGAAAAAAAGAGAGAGAAAAAGATGACCGTGTTTGATATAAACGTTCTTGTTCAGGGTACCCTTATGCTTATTTCTTTGAATGTACCTGCTTTTGCTATTCTGTACAGTGTGGGTAACATCATTTCATTACTCAGGTATGCAAACATATACTTCCACTGTCTGCTTTTTTTTTTTCACTTAGAATCTACTGTTAATATAGTTTGACATTCATTATCGGACTCAAGAAACAATTCAAAACAATGTTTGCACCGGGTAATAGGCTTCTTTTGTATTAAAAAAGATTGAAATACTAACATTTGTTTTTGATCCAGTTCGATTCTGGGCAACCGTTGTTTATCTTTCACTTTTGGTTGTCACTGTGATTCTTTCGGTTACTGTAAGATACAGATATATATATAAAGAAGAAAAAAAAGGAAGGTTGATCCGTTATGTATATAGCTTAAAATATTCTTCTTGTCTCTGATCTTGGTTATTGTTCAATTCGGAGCTTTGGTTTGGTACTCGTAAGTGATCTCTTAACCAATGAGTATATGCCTTTTGCTTATATTTCATTTTATATTAGTGCAAGCTATATTCCTTATGGCCGTGAGATTATTAGACGTTTCTTTGGAGGCTGTATTACTTCCATCTAATCTTGACGCGATTGTTAATACATATACACATATATCTATCTTTATACTCATTTTCTTTCTTTCTATGTCTGTCTAAAGTATTGTATGTTATTTTATTAGTATAAAATAGATGGGATTAAGACAAAGTAATATGTAAACCAAATGCTCTTTTTCTATCACTCTATAAATATATAAAGAGTGGGGTGGATGTATATGTCCAGAATAAATAATTAAGAGAGCAAAAAACAAAAAAGAAAGTGTAAAAAGAGAGAAGCCATATAATTTTTTTTGATAGGAATGGATTACCATTGTGTAAGTGTATATAAAAGAGAGCAACAGTTGTAATAGTAGTAGTGGCAGTAACAGCGGTAATAGCGATATAGAAGCGTATGTTATCTTCTTCTAGGCTTTACAAGCAATATAACAATTAGGAGTAGGATAACGAGTATAAGCAGAAGCATCAATTTGCGTTTTCGTGTTTTGTTTTGATATTTTGCACCTCTATCCAGTTCAACCACGGCTTCCTTAACCTGTAAATTGGTCTGTTCAATATTATAATCAATGCGATCCAACATGGACCCTTGATCGATCACAAGCGTTTGAAGATCGCGAAAGATTTCTGCCAGTTGGTGAATCGATTTAGCGATTTGATTGATTTCCCTTTCTCTTTGATCGATATTTTGTTCAGACGATTCCAAAACTGCTAGTTGCGATTCAGTAAAGCCCTTTTTTTTTTTAAAAAAAAAATACAATGTTAATCTTTGATTTTTTTTAGTTCTGTACTTACAATTTGGGCATCTTCGTCTAACAATAATTCAGCTGCCTCATTACTTAAACCAGAGCCCAATATATTTGCCTTTTTGTTTTCTTGTCCTTGTAGCCCTGTTTTTTTTTTTTTTTTTTTTTTTTGCTTAGTTTGACTACGACCATCCTTTTTTTTTTTTTTTTTCTTTAAAAACTTACGCTGTAAATAGGAGGATTGCAGTTTTCTAAATCCAGAAGAAACATCCTGTACCTTAGTAGCCAGACTTGTTTGGATGTTTCTTGTAATATAATCCTCTTGGTCTGAAGCGTTTCTACCCACTTGGATGCGTTGTATTTGTTGTTTTATACGGTAAAATTCCTTCAAAAAAAATAGTTTTAGCAAGCAAAAAAGCCTATTTTTTCACACTATTTTGCCTATTACATTTGTGATTTCTCTAGTAAGCTCTTCAATAGCAGCTTCATCAGAGCTTTTATCATCAAATCCAGGTAATAAATGTTTCCGATGCATGCCTTTAAGACGGGTAACTTTTTTTTTGTTTGTAAAAGAAACAAGCAAAAGGTTAAAAAACAAATCTACAGGAAACCTTTTTCCAGACACGACTAATGTGTGCATGCACTTTTTTCTTGTTTTCTATTTACATTACTTTTGTCTTTGATGGTATCAAGTACCTCATCTACCTCTTCCACAATGTCAGTCCTAACAGCCGCAGTTGAAGCAAAAACCAAAAGGAATAAGTAAATGAGCACTCCAGGCTTTTTTTTATATCTGCTTCTTTTTCGCAAGTCTTTACCATTGAGGAGGTAAAACGGACATTTCAATAACATGGTCTGAGCTTTCAATCAGACCTTCTGTTTCAGATACACCAGCTGAAAAAAAAGTGGTTGATTGTTGTGTTCGCGCATAGGAATTTCTGTACTGAAGAAATATTAAAGTTTTGCTTCGTGTTGCCATGGAGTGTAGATGTGTGTAGTTTAAATGTTTTTTTTAAAAAAATAGAAAATATAATTTAATGAAAGAACTCCAGCCCAAAAAAAAAAAAAAGGTGCCTTTATGAACACCAGTGGTAGAAATCAAAAATAGCCTTTTATGATAAAAGGATGACATAGAAGTTTGTGGTATATATTTACATCTTTTTTTTATATTTTTTATTTAATTTTTGTTTTTATTTTTGTATATGAAAGTTAATAGACAGTAGACATGTGGTATCTGGATTCCTCAAAGTCTTTGATTTGCTGGGCATGAAGTCGGTGGTGTCGAGCTCCGTTCTTTAATCGTTTAGCGTAGGCACTTACAACATATGCAAAGTAAACCTGTAGGAATGGTTTAGAGGCTGCATAGCGTATATATATGTGAGTTTTACCTGAACTATCTGTACAACGAATATCAAGGCACCAAATGTGATGGTAAATGTTTTTAATTCAGCGTCGCATTGGGCTTCTGTACCTGCATTAGCTGTAAGAAGACCGGGATATCTCACAGGTGAATAATAGTCACTGGAGCCCACATGAACAGGTGAAATGATTGTCTGAGCATTACCGATACCGATAAATCCCATCACACGACATGAATCTATCAAACTTTGTTTTCGACTGGCGATCAACACAAGTGAAACGATATAAAGAACAAAAGATAGGAAACAATTGATCCAAGAAATCAAACTGAACGCTTTAGAAAATCGACGTGATGCCTAATATATATATATACAAAAAGTCTTATTCTTAGTACAAGGCAGTTTTTATAAGCTATTTTTTTTTTTACTTTACAAATAAAGAGCCAGCAATACCCGATAGTCCACCTAAGCAAATAAAGACTGAAAACAGCAAATTAATGTAATACCACGCTTTAGCAGATTGACTCGAGTAATAGACAACGGCTTTATAGAGTGTTACACATACTTTTTTCCTACTTTCTTAATTTTGAACTTACAATTAACACCCAAAAATCCAGTGGTAGTATAAAACAAGTATACTACCTATTTTCGTTTAAAGAAAAAAAAAGATAGGGGGTTATTAACGTCAAATGTTTTTCTTATTGTTTGGAAATTACAAAAAACCAGATGGCAACAAAGAATGTTCCTAATCTTAAAGGAATGAAACAGCAGCACTTTTCGAGACCAATACCCATGTGTGTTTAAATATGTTGTGTAGAAAGAAATATATGCAATGAATGAATAAATAAATACTAAGAAAAAAAAAGGAACGGTTTTGATTCAAGGAAGGTGTTTGAAGAAAAGAAAGGGAATCAAAAGAAGGTTATATAAATTATGGCGAACAAGAGAAGAATTAAACATTTGATTGTTTCATTGATTGGACACTGAGATTGAATGTAAATCACTTTCATTTTATGTTCAATATAATATACATAGATATATATATATACGCACACACACACACACACACACACACATAATGGTTTTGCTTTCAAATTAAAATACGATTAAGCTTTTGTCTCTTTGGAAAATTCTCTTCTTTTTTTATAGAGAAGAAAGAGAGAACCAGGGCCTCTTTTATGTACAATAAAAACGAGAAAGAAAGAAAAATAAGCGGTGACACTATTTTAGGTAAAAGTTCATTATCTATTTATAGACAACTCAGGTTACCAGAGCATCGTGCACTCAATAAGAGACGAACTCAAAACTTGAAAAAAAGAGGTTTTTTTTCTTAATTTTATTCTAAAAAGAGGAAGGGGAAAAGCAGTTTGATTTTTCTTAAAAGAAATTTACAGATAAAAAAAAAAAAAAAAAAAAAAAAAGTAGGGTACTGTGGGTCTTTGGGTTTTTGTGCGCCTTATTGATGGGTGACAAAGGAAAGAAAGGGGGAGTTGGAGTCCGTCTCTGAGAGAAGTGAGGGCGAGACGTGTGTGTAACATTCATTGTTTTCCACGTTGTACTAAAAGATTGTTTTTCGTGTCTAGAAATATATAGGAGCCCAAACACAATATATAAAGACAATGTTATAGTCCATTGTAGTTTTTTTTTATTATCGTTGAATGCCTTTCTTTTTCTCTCAGGTCTTGCCTACAAGCAATTCATATTTATGTCCTCGGAGCTCTTTTTGTTATCTAAACGCGCACATCTAAAAAAATTAAAACGCGGCTTGTAACTGTTTGAATAAATCTCTCACATACAAAGTATATACTAAAAATGGAAAGAATCACCAAAAAGCAGATGAGAGGGGGCGAAAGTGAGTTTAATTAATGCTATTGAGGTTTTTTTTCATAAAAATGTAGGTTTATAAAGAGAGCGCGTTTCTGGGTGCGTATGTGTATATGGTGCGTGTGCGTGTGTGTGTGTACGCGGAGAAAAGTTTTTCTTTGATCTTTTAGACTTATTTTGTTGAGTTTAGCAGTCCACAACGTTTACATGTTCTAAGATCAGTACTAGCAGCAAACTTTTCAATAATAGGCTTGAGTTGGGTACCGAGATCTACGCAGTGAAAAGTCTCCTCATAAACAATCGCTCGACACTTTACACTTTCACAATACCAGCGTAGAGAATCTGAAACGAAAACAGAAAAGAAATGGTAGAGAAAAAAAAATTCCCACTGGATTGATTAGTCATGAAAGAAGGGAGCTAACGACTTATTTTTACCGATATGATGAGGAAGCCTGACCCTTTCAGTGACAAGACCTACTGTATTTTCAAACCTTACAGGATTATGTGGCACATTGGCTACAAAAAAAAAAAAAAAAAAAAAAAGGAGGGGGATTAATAGGAAATTTCAAGGATGCTTTTGATAAGCACATTACGAGGAAGTAAAAACATGTCTCCTTCATTCAAATAAATATCTTTGAATTCACCATTTTCAACAATTTTAATCAATAGGCGACCTTTGACTTGATAAAAAAATTCCTAATTAAAAGATCAGCTCTCAAGTGATTCCCGTCTGTTTATTTTACTTCTGTTTGATTGACGTGATAATCAGTTCGTTTATTTGGACCGCCTACAAGCATAATCAGCGTATCGCTTCCTTTAAACAGGACAGAGTTGTTTACAGGGGGCTGAAGTTTATGACCGTTCTCTTCAACCCACTTTGGAAAGTTAATGGGCGGTAAAACCATAATGGGTAAACCTTTTTTCTTTTTTTCTTTTTCAGCGAATTTTTTTGTGAAAGAAAAAGGGAAATATATTTTGTACACAAAATATACACAAAAGATTATTGTTAATTTTTCTTATATGACAAAGAAAAAAGTAAAAAATAAAAAAGATGAATTTCTGTCAAGATGACAAGACGATCTCGCCCTACTCTATTAAATCCCCGATAGCCAATCCACAGAAACAACACCTTTCACTATAATTGTGTTTCAATACAGTATAGGGCCCATTGCGAGTATGTGACGTTTTTTAATCTAAAACGATTGCAAAGATATAGCTTTTTATGCTTTGATCAAAGAGAGTTGGACTTACCAGGTTTGAATATACAGAAAATAAAAAGGCTAAGGCCAAACATTCTTAGTTGATTCGAAATGCTGCATAAAAAGCTCTGTAGTGACTTCATTCAGCCATCAGGTTGCAGTAGTTGTCGATAAAGAACGCATTCATTTTCCGACTTTTTTTTTATAATATAAGTTTTTAATGATACCTGAAGAGGAATATGGCCTATTATCGTCGCAGATATCTGATAACGAGCAGGAAGAAGCAATAGAGTTCATATCCTATGCAGAAAGCGACGATGACGACGAAGATCCTTATTTTATGCCCCAGCACAATAAAAAAACAAGCACTTGGACTTTTTTAAAGTACATTTCACACAATCTTTAGAATGACTTTAAACATCCGAGAATAACATTACTTTCTAATCTTTTAGATTAACTTGTGCACCTATACAGGTTGTTCGTTTTGCTATACCTGCTCTCTGCGTATTGACTATATTTATTTATACCACTGTGATTGGTGTGTTGACTGAAAAGAAAAAGAAAGGGCTCTAAAATATGACCTCTAACAAAGCCGATTCTCCCCACCACTTTTTATAAAAAAGCAAAAACACAGAGTCCTTGATACTGCCTCCTTCTTTCCTTTTTTTCTAAACACCTTGTAAACCTTTATAAATTTTATTTCTGACTTTTTTGTATAAGATTTTTGCTTTGCATGTTGTGTAATAGGTCAATGTCAATTTATCTATAATTCTATAAACCAAAAAAAAGGAAAGAAGTTTATTCCTTACACCATTAAGCCCCTTCCATAGCAATTGTGCAATAGAACAAGAAAAACTTTCTTTGTATGTTTAAATACAAATTGTAAACAGAGCAGAACTAGTAACTCAAAAAAAGATTGAATGTCCCTAATAAATAAATTAATGACGCTTTCCAAAAAAGAAAGTATTAGTGTGACTGAGCCAGAAACCATAGGTCTTTTTACGACTAAAACCTTTTGAAAGGGAAATATCATGAAAAAAAAAAGTGAGGTTGATTGGCCCAAAAGTGATGTTTACTTGTAGTGTTTTCAAAACCAATGTCGCATTTTACAATGTAAACTTTTGCAACATTGATTTTGGAAACGCTGTATATTGACTAGAAAGAAAAAAAGAGCCTTTACGAAAATCACAAAAATGTCTGGGAGTATACTTTCAAACAATATGTCTGGCAATGTTTAAAACAGACAGAGATTGATTTGAGTATGCACATACAATCCTTCAAAATCCTTTTCTAACAGAGTGGTATCCAGAGGCATCCCCTTTTGTTATATATTATCTATTTTATTGCTTTTTTTTACCAAGGGCTTTCCTAAACATACGATCTTGCATGTAAAAGACGACTGTATTCTACTTCACATTACAGAGAAGCGCCCTTCAATCTAATACAGAGAGATTACAATGCTGACAATCGTTTTTTTTTTTTTTTTGAGAAATAACAAATAGGTTCAAAGTAAACTATAAACATAATATTGTGTTTTGGAAATGAAAAGGCGCATGTATAACCGCACCCCTTTCTCTTTTTTCAACTTCACCGTAGTTTTAATTAGGGACTGGCTTCCTGACATTCAATTTAAGCTGATGGAGCTTTCCAGAAAGAAAACTATTAAGCTTTCAAAAACAGACATATCTTGCTAAAGATGTGTTACAACCCTAGTAGAGCCATAAGGAAAATAACAAAAACTGGTAAAAAAAAAAACAGAAGATAAAGTAATTTCGAATTTAACAGGGAATTTTTTTTAATTTATTGGTGTGATGCCAATCAAAGTACACATGACTGGACCTGTCATTTATAATGTGTGTGATCATTTGGCACACAAAAATTTTTTTGTAAGGCGGTTGTTAAATTGAGTGGCATCTAAAAAAAAACTATAAAAAATGAAAAAGTAGTAATTGAAACACGTCTTTTATTAACTTTAGTCAACATGTCTAACCCCAAGGTCTTCTTTGATATTTCTGCCAATGGCAACCCTCTCGGCGTAAAGTACTCTTTGATTTAATGGCTTCCTAAAAAAAAAAAAGGTTGTATTAATATTTTATGAACTGTAGCGTATCGTTATGGAATTGAGAGCTGATGTTGTCCCTAAGACTGCTGAAAACTTCCGTGCTTTGTGTACTGGCGAAAAGGGTTTCGGTTACAAGGGTTGTTCTTTCCACCGTGTTATCCCTGATTTCATGCTTCAAGGTGGTGACTTTACCAACCACAACGGTACTGGCGGTAAGTCCATCTATGGTAACAAGTTTGCCGATGAAAACTTCACCCTCAAGCACACTGGTGCCGGTAACTTGTCCATGGCCAACGCTGGTCCCAACACCAACGGTTCTCAATTCTTCATCACCACTGTCAAGTGCTCTTGGTTGGATGGCAAACACACCGTTTTCGGTAATGTTGTTGAAGGGTAAATATCGCATAAAAAAATACTTATAGTGTCTTTATTAAATTTCATTACCATTAGTTTGGAAGTTGTCAAGGCTGTTGAAGGTTTTGGTACCCCTAACGGTTCCACCAGAGCCAAGATTATCATCGATGACTGTGGTCAATTGTAAACAGTTTTCTCCTTTTATTATCATTACCTTAAAAAATAAATTTCTGTGTATACTTCAAAACCTGTTTTTTTTTTTTTTTTTTTTTTTTTTTTTTTTTTTTTTTTTTGCTTTTTTTATTATGTCACCTGTCAAAGGTTTACTTATTGACCTCAGCGGTACTATTCATATAGATACCAAAGTCATTCCAGGGGCCATTCAAGCTTTAGATCGACTTAGAGCTAGTCAGATTCCATTTAGGTTTTTTTTTTGGGCTTCATCTGCTACATCTTTATATAACTTTTTAAAATTTTTTTGGTAGATTCGCAACTAATACAACCAAAATCTCTTCTAATCAACTAGTTAAAAAATTAAAAAAGTTGGGGTTCCAAATAGATGAAAACGACGTAAAACGAAACGCGTGTATATACATATAAAAGGATATAACATTTTTATTTTTTAAAAAAAAGGTTTTCACTTCTTTATCTGCATGTCGCGACAAAATTCTTTCTAGCGGTTTAAGGTAAAAGATGAACAACTATCTAAAGAAAGCGCTTATAGCTATCTTTTAAGGCCCCTTTTATTAGTTGAAAAAGAGGCTGAAGAAGAATTTCAAAAAGTCAATCAAAATCAGCCCAATACGGTAGTAATAGGTTTAGCACCTTCAAAATTCGATTATCAAAAGGTAAGAAGGCAAAAAAAAATATGCTGTACAAAATTTACCCATATACCAAAATAACTTTGAAAGCTGAACGAAGCTTTTCGATTACTTATGGACAATGATCAAGCCTCAATAATTGCCATCCATAAAGCAAAGTATTTTGCTGATAAAGATGAGAGGTTATCTATGGGGCCTGGGGGTTTTGTTCAAGGTATAAATGACCCCTTCCTTCCAAGTATACATATTTATGTTATCTGTAGCTCTTGAATATGCCACTGGGAAAGAAGCCGTTACTGTTGGTAAGCCAACAAGAGAGTTTTTTGAGTTGGCTCTTCAACAAATGTAAAAAAAAAAAATAGAAGGCATAAAAGATAGGTTTGTTTATGCATGTTTGTTTTACAGCGGTATGGAAAGCACACCTGAGAACGTAGCTATAATTGGTGATGATGTTCACAATGACTTGGGCGGTGGAGCCAGAGAACTAGGTTTGCGTCGGTTCTTAGGTAAAAAGAAGCATAAAATATAGAGTTATATCAACTATTTTTTATCGTTGTTTGTACAAAGTTCGAACTGGAAAATACAGAAGGGGTGATGAGTTACAAGATCAAGGGGTAGAAGTATTTGATTCAATAGTGGATGCTATCGATCAAGTTATTCAAAACAATGAAAAATAACCAAGTGGGATTTTTTCTTATAATCAAAGCTCTACTTTAATAGAATGAATGCAAACAAAAAAAAAAACCTGTAAATCAGAGTTACGTATGCACCCACCTTCCTTTTTGTTTTTTTTTCTTTATTTCTTATCTAGTCTACTGATCGCTCGACTTTTAACGTTTCATTTACTCAGAGCACACCCTGAAACTTTTAGGGTAAATAAAGCAGACTCTTTTTTTTTTTTGGTCATATGTATATGTGTACTCATTCTTGAGCAAAAGAACAGAAAATAAAATAAAAACGTAACTATCTTCGATGACGTTATACCGACTGTCAGTAAAATCTAGCTGATTTTCCTCTCTATATCAATGATCATAAGCACTGTATATGGACATATTTAGTATAGTATCCACTGAAATTAAGATTATTTTGCTGTATATCGTAAGATATAATGAGAATGGGTGTTAGCAGTGAAAGTGGTTTTGTAAAATATGCAATTGTAGTCAAGGATGCGCTCAGTGTTTAAGTGTAGGTTTCAAATAAACTACTAGCTGCATAAAACTATCCTTTCATTTTATTTCTTAGAATTAACCGAAGAGTTATATCAGCTAATAACGGTTGTTTATGCTTTTAGGTGTATATAACTGACTATATGCTTAAGAAGTTTTCACTTGTATAGTAGATAACAAAACTTTGGTAACATGATTATCGATAAAGCCGTTTGTTGCATAAATTGAAAATTCAACCAAGTACAACTTTTTTTGTTTTTGAATGCAATTTCTCCAACATGTAAAACTAGACAACATTGGTTTAATGAACAAAAACGTTTAGATCTAAAGGTCAGTTTAGTAAAGCATTAGTCAGACTGGTTTTTGTGTGTTCAAAACAAGTGCATCTCCTTTGCATAAATCAAAAGAAAAGGCTGAGTCTCATAATGCTATACAATCGATCGTTTGTGTATGCTAGATACAGTAGGTCTTCTTTTTTCTTTTTCATTCTATTCATAGCCTTTGTGAATGTATATATATATATATATATATACAATTTAGTTGTCAAGTGCTTTGGTTTGTGTGGTAAGTCCAGTGGTGCAGCTGCGCTTCGATCGCAAGCATTCAACTTTATATTGTTTGTCAACAACCTTTTGTTGAACCACTGACAAAAGGCATTTTAAGCTTTAGAAGGGAGGTATTTTTTATTATAAAATACATGCCACCGTCACTTTAATTGAATATAAACTTTTATAAATAGTTTACTATTGTTAATTTGTAAAGCACAGAAAGTAAAAGTAATTTTCTTCAAAAGATATAGAACATAGGCTTAGCGGCACTCTTTTGGCTTACTCAGAGATTTTTTTGATTTAGTAATGGATAAAGACATCTGATAGTATTTTTATTATTAGCTATTGCAAACCCAAGAGGTTTCCATATAGCAAATGGTAGAGGTTTAATTTTCAAGTCCTACTGTTTGCAAATAATCCATAGCAAGGTTTGTTTTCATTTCTTTTTTAAAAAGTATACAGTCAATGTCAATGTGTAGTCTCAGTAAGATAACGCTATAGTTTGAGTCCTGATACACATATATATATATAGGAATAAAGCCCTTATATTGATTAAGTTTTGAAATTGAAGTAGCATTATAACGGTACACTAATGACTTGCTCCTTTTTTATATACAGCTTAATATCCCTTTCTGCTTCAAGTAATGTATTTATTATACGCTATTTTGTTTGGCATAAAACAAGCCTTACAAAGAAGCAACTAAAATCAAGCAAACTTTACTATTTCAAGGTGTGATACATAGAGGGAGGACTTGAAAAAACAAACAGATATACTGATGAGATATTAGTAAATTAAATAAACTCTTGAGCGGTCTCATTCAGATTTCAGTCATTTCTTATGAATGCCCTGATCTGACCTCTGACCATTGTGTAACTGCAAGTTGGTATTAAAAATCAAGGTTTTATTAAGCTTGTAAAAGAGAAGAGCACTCAAATCTAAATTTAATGTGCTTCCTAATTCAAGTATATGTTATATTGTTTTTTTTTAATTGAGATGCTCAGTCCTTTATAAAAATAAGATATTGGAAACTAAAACGTGGCATGTTTAGTTTATACTAGATTTAATATGAACCCTAAACTTTTCAACTCCACAAGAAACACTTGACTCTAAACAATATTTACAATTCTTGGTCCAATCGAGTAACCAGTACAGACCACAGGATAGCATCCACTTTTTGCCCGTGTATGTATTTTTTTTTATATCGCTCAGGCATAAAAAAATGTTTTTGTGTTACTTTTATTTTATTTTTCTCCTTTCAATTTTTTAGTTAATTATTTTATTTTTTTATTTTTCTGCTCAGATTCATGCTTCATCTTTGTCATGTCCAATTTTGACTCTACACGACAAAGATTAAACAGTTCTGTTAGTTCCTCTAGAAATAGTAGCAGCGACATTTCCGCGGAGCTTAAAGTAGGTGCTCGTACCCAGACTCAAGGAAAAGTAGGCTACATTAGGTTTGTAGGCACTACTAGTTTTCAAACAGGAAAATGGATCGGCATTGAGCTAGATGAGCCGCTTGGAAAAAATAGTGGCGTAGTTCAAGGGAAAAGATATTTCGACTGTAAATCTAACCATGGTGTTTTTGTTCGCCCTAGTCAAGTCAAAGTGATTGAAGTAAGAAACAACCTTTTCTTTCAGCCTCTCCCCTTTTCTCTCGTTTTCACTCTCCCAATTTCTAAACTTAATCTTTTTGTTTTGAAAACAACAAAAGGATATAATCCCTACACGAACAGAATCGCCTACACCTACTACCAGTTCTTCTCGATTTGCTCCTGCACGCGACCCTAACTTAGCAGCAGCCACCAGTAAACCTAGCACTTCCGCCTCGACTACCCTACTACCTTCGCGTATTAGTCGTTTACCACAGACAAATGCAACTGGACTAAGAAGACCGACAGTAGCAGGAGGTAGTTTGATGGGGAAAAAATCGCCTACAGCTGGACTTCTTAAACGCAACAGTGCTTTATCTCAATTTAAATCTAAAACACCCTCTCCTATTTCATCTCCAACCTTGACACGTTCTGGCTTTTCCTTTCAAAAAATTAATACTGCAGAGTCTGAGCAGCAAACCCCTCTACCAGAGCAACAGCAGCCTCGACAAGAAGAAGAGAAAGGGGAAGAAGAGGAAGAAGAGGAAGAGGAAGAAGAGGAAGAGGGAGAAGAGGAAGAAGAGGGAGAGGAAGAAGAGGAAGAGAAGCCAACATCAGCACCAGAACCAGTGACCGTCAAAACACCCTCGACGCCTTTAAAAATTCAAACATATGGATCGCTTGCTGCCAACTTGCCAATTAGTAAATCGGAGCAAACTGTACCTTTGAAAGAATACGAAGAGCTTCGCTTAAAGTTAAAAATTCTGGAATCCAAACGGCAAGAAGACCGCGAAAAATATAGAGAGCATGAAAAGGTCAAAGAAGAAGCAGAGCAATTCTTGACTTTGAGAAACAAGCTACAAGGCAAGTAGAAAAGAAGAGTCTTTTCTCATTGTCTACATCTAAGGCTCACGCTTATAAACCGTTAGATAAAATCTCGGATTTGCAAAGAGAATTGAGAGAAACAAAAAGAGAACTCAAGGATTCGATCTCTGAACAAGAGCTATATGAAGGGAGATATAATGATACAATCGAAGCTCTGGAAATGATGACGTTGGACAAAGAAGTAGCAGAGGAAAGATCGGAAAACTTGCAACAAGAAGTCAATGTGTTAAAAGACAAAATTGAAGAAATCAGTGTAGATCTTGATGTCTTGAAAAAAGAAGCTGATGTGATGAATCGATTACCTGAAAGAGAAGGAGAAGAGAAAACACCATTGGAGGTCATTCAACTAGAAAGACACAATGAAAGGCTGAAGGATGCTCTTTTGAGGTAGACTATATATACTCTAATAGCAGATGGAAAGGAGCTTACTCTTTTCTTCTTCAAGACTTCGTGACGCTACAACAGCAAGGGAAAATGAGCTTAATGAAAGAATCAAAGACTTGGAAAAGGATACACACGATTTGGAGGAGCTCAGAATTCAGCACAGTAAAACACGCGATAGACTTCAAGAAGCAGAACTGGCAATTGAGGAATTGAAACAATCTTTAGACGATGCTTTAGGAGCTGAGGATTTAGTAGAACAGTTGACGGAAAAAAACCTTTCCCTTGCTGAAAAAGTAGATGAAATGCGCTTGGTAGTTGAGGATTTAGAAGCATTAAAAGAACTGGCTGATGAGTTAGAGGATAACCATATCGAAACCGAGAAGCAACTGCAAGATGAAATTGGTAATATCTATGCGCATACATATAATAATTCTTAACGGTAAACAAAAAAAAAAGATCATAGAGATATGCTTTTACGAGAACAGCTAGAAAGAGTGAAAATTGCCGAAGAGACGAATGCAGACTACGAAACTACGATCCAACAGTTTAGAGAACTAGTAACTACCTTACAGAATGATCTCGAGCATCTTCGACATAAGGAAGTAAGTCAGCAGAGTGAGAAGCGAAGTCTGAGTAGCCAATCGCAAGCAATGATGTCGCTCAATATCCAGCTGCAATCGACTGTGATGAAAGCACAGGCTAAATCAATTGATCTTGAGCTTCGAAAAATGGAAGCCGCCCAGGCCAACGACCGACTGAGCTATATTCAACCCTATCTTCCAGACGCCTTTTTTAAAACTGAAAACGATTCTATTTCATGCGTTTTGCTATTCAAACGACTTGTATTCAAGACAGACTTAATCATCAAGCAGTTGGATCAAAACCATCCTATTAGCGAAAAGATTATGGACACAGTGCCGGAAAGCCTGATTTCTGTGTGTGAGATGCGTCAAAGAGCAGGTTGGCTGAGTGACCTTAGTAAACGCTTTGTTACATTTGTTATCAACTGTAGCCCAATGACGTTTATCAAGATGGGTCAGGTGTATCATGACTTGGTAGGTACTGAACGCCGGCTGACAAACATTGTGGACCTTTTGCGTACAGACGAGATCAACGAAAGCGATTCGGTGACTGACCTTCAACGGATGATTGCTCAACTAGAACATTTGAGTGAAATATATTTGGTTCAGAGTGAGGAAAGCCATGTGGACCTTTTCTTTGGCCTCACACGCGCCTTGGACTTGAATGCGGATCGAATGACTGTCGAACTCACGTTTGTTAAGCAGATATTGGACCATGCAGCACGCAAAGAGAACATACCCATTACCGAAGGACTCAGTACACTTGACTGCGACTATCTGGAGCCCTTGACTCGCCTGATTGTCCAGGCCAAGAACAGCAAGATATTAGCCAAAAAACTGATTCGCCAGCTCGAAGATCTTTCTGAACAAGCGCTCACTCTCACCTTTGACTACCTACATCGATTCAAGATGCTATACGCTATCAGCTCGAAACTCTGCAAGTTCTGTTTCGAGACCTACAAACAAATCTCGAAATACGTCGAGACTCAAGTGGGAAGCAAAGAAGAAATTAGCTTGAGTGTCATCAAGCGATCGATTTATACAAAGGCAGATGAAATTTTAGAGATACCCGAGAGCACCATGTGGGAAGGCTGTCTCAAGACACTCAAATCTTTAACAAACGAACTTGGTACCACTTTTGAAACCATCTCAAACGAAACCAAGACGCAAAAGATCACCGTTGGTGTTTCCCCTTGGATTCAACGCGCCTCTGATATGAAAGCAGAGATCGTAATCAATCATGATATGGAACGTAAATTACAGCAACACAGTGATGAAATCTTGAAGTTGATCAAGGATGTGAAACTCAAAGTAAGCTTCTATTAGTAAAAGCTTAAAAGAAATACCAACCTAATTTATTCTTTCAAACAAAAGGATCAATCGTTACAGGAATCTAATGTCAAGATTGAGTTATTAGAAAAACGTATGGAGATTGTCAAGAAACAGACAGAACAAATCCAAGCCCTAGAAGAGTTGTTATCCAAATCACAGCAACAAGAACAAGAGACAGAGGAAAAAGTTGCAAAGCTGCAAGAAGAATACGAAACGCTTGAACAAGAGCACGAGAATCTCAAGAAGGAGATTGTACAGAAAGAAGAAAAGCGTCTGTCTGCCACCAAGAAAGCAGAGATGTTTTTGGAGGATGCTTCCCTGTTATCATTTGATAACAAGGATACCAACATTGATGCCTACGTATTGAGCAATCAGCTTGAGGCGCTGAAGTCTGCCATTCGTTACTTGAGGGCCGAAAATGCATACCTGAAAGAGTCCGAGATGTTGAAATCGCTAGACTGCCCTCGTCGATCCTTGCGGGCTCCTTCCACACCTCCATTGACAGATGATGATGAGTCTGAGGAAGAGGACTCTCGACCAACACAATCGATGGTACGAGCTGTGGTACAAGAAACTCGATCGTTGATTAAAGATGCACGTATTGCCAGTGCTACCGCCAAGGTGGTTCAACTGTCATCAGAAAGAAGAGGTGGTCGATGGCAAAGCGAAAAGAGCTTGCCTGATTATCGTTACCAAATGCAGCAGTCTGTTCTCTTTACTCTTAAGCGTAGGTGTGAAGATCTGAAGGCAAAGATGAAGCAGGTACAGACAGGTGAAGGATATACCAAATGGAGTCAAGCAAAGGTATATATACAAGCATTGTGTCTTTACTTTAAAAAAAAACTCAGTTCTTGCAAAATTTTTATAGAAGTTTTCGTTAGCTAAAGTATACATACCATCCAAAGTTTCCAAAGAATCAAAGCAAATCCAACTTGAAAGCTTTAAAGAATTTGAAAAGATTCATAATTTATTCATCCAAAAACCACCCTATTCATCTATTTAAGGTTTTTCATAGAAAGCATACATAAAAGCCAAAAAGACGACTATTTCTTTTTGTGACAAAACAGATGGGTTCCTCCTCTCCCTTTTTTTTTTTTTTTTTTTTTTGTATGTTATTTTTATTAAAGAAAGAAAACAAGATCCAATTCTTAACCAGCCTTGCTTATCACTGTTTTTGATTAGAAAACCTAAAGGGAAAAAGGAGAAAGAGGTACATAAAGGAACATTGATTTTTTTTTTTTTTTTTTGTCTTACATTGTTTTCAATTCCTTTTCGTATAAGGCGCTGATTGCTTTTCTTTTTAATTTTTGAGCGGCTGTCAAGAGACCCATTTCAGGCGTCCAAAGATCTTTAGAGATCCAAATATTCTGTATGATTTCTGCACCTTTCAAGCCTTCCTTTTTAGCTTGCTGTTGCAACGCGGAGAGTAAGAGCTGTTGTGCCTGAGAGTTAGTACAGAGTTCAGAGAAACCTGCCTGGCTCACATCCATGCCCCTATCCGATAGATAGGATTCAAAGGTGGAGGCGATTGGGACAACTAAAGCAACCGGATGTGGACAGAGAGGGTCTACTACGATACAGATATTCTCTACTAACGGCGAAGACTTATAGACGCTCTCGACTTTTTCCAGGGCAATGTATTCTCCGTTACTGGTCTTGACCAGGTTCTTGACACGATCGATAATACATAGCGTACCGCGCTCAGTCCATTCACCAATATCACCTGTCTTTAACCAACCCTCAGGTGTGATGGCTTCCTGGGTAAGCTCGGGTTGTTTATAATAACCTGAGGTGATGGAGTTGCCCCGGATCCAAATCTCGCCTTGGGCACGTGGAGAGTTGGTGGAGAGATAACCGAGCTCGGGCTGATCTACCAGCTTGACTTCCACACAAGGTACAGGAGCGCCTACTTCTCCCAACTTGTATTGTTCAGGTGCCATGACTGTACACATACTATAAAAAGAATCGTTTTTTCGTAAGTTTCTACAAAAAGAAAAAAAAAACCTGTAATTTTCTTGAATCCGTTTTCTTCTTACCCACAGCTATTGTTACTTTAGTCCAAAGGCTTTTTGTTTAAGAAGGGGTATATACCTTTCAGTCATACCATAGCCTGCCAAGATAGGGCAGACTGTGAGAGACAGGAACCTTTGGGTTTCTACAGAGAGAGGTGCACCACCTGCAAGACAATAGCGTAAACGGCCACCCAGCTGCTGACTTACGTTTTTAAAGATCAAACGATCGATAGGGGTAGTAGGCAAACCCCAGGATTGAAGGGTTGCTTTGAATTCTACCGCGCTATGAAAAACAGATGCGATACGCGGTCCACGCTGTACTACTTTGGAAAGTATCGTTTTTCGGATCGTTTCAAAAACCTGAGGTACACCTGTCATAATGGTCGGTCGAAAAGCCTGAAGGTCGCCTTGACAATGGCGTACAGACGCATCAGTCAAGGTGCGAATCGAGCCATAACCTAAAGGAACCCCAAGAAAAATACAAAAATTCTCAACCAAGAATTCCAATACATGGGCCAAGGGTAAATAAGCCATCATGGTATCATTGGCCTCTAAAAGAGGTTGTAGCATACGACATACACCGCCAACTAAGGTCCCCCAAAGTATATTTTAGTCTATATAGCAAATGCATACACAGATATGTATACTTACTTGCAGAGACGACGTTACCGTGAGTCAACATGACGCCTTTTGGGTTCCCAGTACTTCCACTGGTATACATAATACAACACAGGTCGTGTTGGGTAGGAGGTATGGGTTCTCGAGGGTATGTTTGACCCAAGGTCAAAAGCTCTTCATAAGAAAGAACATGGTCAATACCAGCCAAAGCTTTGATTTGGTTCAGGATATCAGGGTCGCTCTGACCGCGATAGACAATGGAGCGTACGGTAGGACAATGGGGTAAAATCGAGATAAGAATTGGGAGTTGGTCGTGATTCACAAAGCATAATGTGGCTTCTGACTCTCTTATAGCATGCTTAAGGCCTTCAGCTCCTAAAGTATCATAAGCAGTGACAATTGTCATGGCTTGACTAAAGGCACCTATCAAAAAAACAAAAAGGTATGAAATTCTAATAATAAAGAGAGACCGTTACCGTGGGCCATAAACATCCATTCAACACTACAGGGAGTTAATAATAAATGTATTTGTAGCTAGTAATACCTTGTAGAAGCCGAAAGTTGTATTTTATTTCCTTTTTGAAGACCCAGTTGGCGTAAACCAGCACCCAGTGTACGTGTGTTTGTCACAGCTTCTTGGTAGGTATAGTGCAAATAGGGACTGAGCTGAAAGTAAGTCCATGATTTTTCTGTACCGTCCGGGAGTTTCTTCTTTTCATTGTGTGTTTTGATTAACTGACGGTAGCTAAAGCCAGCACGGTCACCAAACGCTTGAGCAGCATATTGAAGAATATCAAAAATGCTATCTATCCCTTTGGCAGGCGTGGTCATCAACTCGCCTGGCGAATGAATCGAACGTCGGGTACCTTCTTCAGTAATAGGAATAGAAAAACGCTTTGGGCTCATCGTTTGGGTCATTCAATAAGCAAAAACAAAGAAAAAAAAAAAGCAAGAAAAAGAGGCGGATATTTAATTTGAAAGGGTTCAAAAACGTTCGGAAGATTAAAAATGAAGTGGGTTTATGACAAAGATGAATCGCCAAAGGGTATCCTTCCTTTCAGATGGTGGCATATCCTATTTCTCAAAAAAAAAAAAAAAAAAAAAAAAAAAAAAAAAAAAACCAGCTACAGACAAGAAAAGCCATTGATTTCCGAAAAAAAAAGCATCTTAATCATTCACTATGCAAACCTGCTTTAAATCGAAAGAGGAAAGACGATCAAGAAAAAAGAAAGCTACTTTTTTCCAATTAGTAAATTGGTTTTGGAAAGCTTAAAAAGACCAAAGAAAAAAAAAAGATATGACTGCTTTTAGTGTATTTCTGCAGGTTTTAATCTGGACGGGTGGTGAACCTAAAACTGGCCTATATTTTTAAGAAATAAACATTGGACTGCATACATCCAGACTTGCTCTAAGAATTAAAGAGAGTCACACACACATACACACACATACACTTTTTGACATAAAAATAAGGGGAGATAAACAGAACAATTTGACAGTTAGAATTGAATGTCACATGACGGATTCATGTTTTCAATAAAAAACAAATAAAAGGGCCAATTAATAAAAAACAATAATAATAACAACCCGCTGAATCAGCGGAGAGAAAAGAGGGGTTAGAAAAGAAGAGAATTAGGATAAATTGTTTTTCTTTCCTGTTGTTGACACAAGTATTTCTTAGTTTTTTCCCGACGCTGTTGAAGATGATAAAAGCTGCACGTTTATTTACGGGGTTAAACAAAAGATACAAGACAACCGTCTGCTCTGCTGGGCCAAATGAAAACGCAGCTATCAAACGACCCATTCCCATTCTACTGTTACGTGTGGCACAGGATAAAAAGTAAGAAAGAAAAAAAAAGATCCAATCAGGATGACTAAAATAAACAACAGCAGCGATTGGCTGAACTGGCAAAAACAGTTTAGTGAATTAGGTTATTATTCTGTAGACGCATTAATTCATTTACCAGAAAAGGAAAACATTGATATTTTATTACAGGATTGTTATGAAGGTCTTTATTAAGATTTAAGTTGATTTACACAAACACACGCACACAAAAGACTATTAAATTTAGGGTTTTTCTAATCAATTCATATTTAAAGATCTAGTCAATGTTAGCTCCCAACTTTCTTTTTTCCCGCCTTTAATGATAAGTCAAGGACCGACAGCCTGGTGCATTTCTCAAAAATACGTTTCAAATAAACCTGTCTCTGGTCTTGTCTTGGTGGATCTGATGCAAAAGACTGGACTGAAGCTACCTTCTTATCCGTTTGAACCCCATTTCCCTATTCTGCACCTCAACACGCTTGCCACCAGTACGCTGCCAGCCTTTCTGGAAGGCGCCGTGGATGTAGTACAAGCCAAGCAACAGCAAGAGTTTAAACACGTCTTGGATTGGATGGACGATATTGGAATGTAAGGGGGGCACGCCGTGAAAAGACAAATGACAAATAAAGAGATTACCTTTTATTTTTTAAAAAAGGAAAATCCCCTTTTTTAGCTAGCCAACAGACTCACACTGTCTTTTTTGTTCTCTTTTTTTCCATTTCCCCCCTTCTTTTTTTCCCTCCCGATTCTGCATAATTCTAAATTTATTGTCCATTTGAATTTTAAATACAAAATAATACATATATAAAAAAAAAAAAAAAAATAAAAAATAGTAAATAAAAAGCTTAAAATCTTTTATTTTACTTTTTTTCTTTTCTTTGCTTACTTTTCTCAAAATAAAAAAAAAAGAGATAATAATACTAACAATGGAATCATTTATTGGCTATATCAAGACACCTCAAGATGCATTGATTGTCTTTGAGGCCTGTCGAAAGGGGATATTGAACCAAGTCCAGAGACGGTTGACTGCAAAAGAAAGATCAGAGATACGGTCAGGATCTGTGTTTGTTTGGGATGAAAAAGAGGCCGAAATGCGTCGATGGACAGATGGCCGAACATGGTCGCCGAGTCGAGTGCTGGGTAGTTTTTTAACCTACCGAGAGTTAGATACCAAACGCCGTCCGCGTAAACCTTCCTTGCCGGGCCTGAACCAGGTGTTTTCTTACAAGTCAGATGGATTGATCAAACAGAGCTTTTCTATCTGCACTGCATCCAAACAAAAGCTGCATCTGATTTCTTATTACTCCAAAAAGGATATCCTCTCTGGTTACCTCAAACGCCCTTCCGCGTTACCTATCCTGGCCGATATCCGTATCCAAAAAGGCTACTACCCTGAAATCAACTCGCTCGATATTGGCGGGGGCCATACAGCCTCTATTCACAGCATACAGCCTCATCATGACGCCATCTCACCGCCCCTTTCCTACTCGCCTTGGTCTTCTTCTGACGAAGAATATTACCAGCAGGAATCCCATTACCCTCTTTTACCTACTCAAGACGTGCCCTGGGGAAACTTGCCTTGTTCAGAGGATGACAGACAACTTAACGCTCTTCGACATCAGCTCAGAATATAACTCACTTCATTCATTCCTTTGTCTATAGTCTATCTCATTCTTTATTACATACATCAATACACTCACTCACCTCATCATCGTCATTCACACTATCATCTATTTATTCACTTAATAAAAGGGGAAATCACTTTGTTTTTTTTTTTTTTAAAACAGTAACCTTTGGCTTGTATGCAATTTGACTTTTTAAGTTTGATTAAAAAGTGAACCATGATATGCCTTTTCATCCAATTTTAGAAAACAAACTTAATAAACAAACACAACGTGTAGAAATAAGCAAACAAAAAAAAAAAAAAAGACCATCTATGTTGTCTAACTTGAACAATAACCTGGGTAGGGGAAGGAGAGAGGGACTAAAGTAAAATCTCAATAGCAGGAAAGCTGCACAGTTTCGATTTGATTTTTCCTCTCTGGGCGGGGGTTTACCGGAAATGGAGTTATGAAAGTGTTTTATGCAAATCCTTTGATAAGCAATTAATATAGAATTCAAATAAATATAAAAACAGGCTTATTCCTCTTGTAAGCTTTCTTTGTTGTTTTCTTTATTCTTTTCAACCCCCTCACATGAAACTTAATTTATGCATTCTTGAACAAAACAGTTTATTTTTTAATTTCTAAAATTCTTTACTTTCTTTCCCCTTGTAAAGTTACTACCACCCTACGGGATCCTCCTGAATCGCGGTGTTCGCACAGATAAATACTACAATACTCTTGTCAGTCTCTCATCAAGTAAAAAAACTACCTGTTTACCCTTGCCAAGTGCCCAGGTTCAGCCGACCTTCTGTAATAGGGATATTCAACGACACACCCACAATACCGGATTTTAAATGACCGGGCTACATTATCCTTTTAGCCAATACTCTCTCTCTCTCTCTCTCTCTCTCTCTTTTCTTCTTTTTACCATGTCGTCGGGCCCTTCGTCTGTATGAATATAAGGAAACGTTTCTGGCACAATCTTGTTTAAGCCCATCTCCATATCTTTTTGTACATCGGGATCCGCATTTTCATTCAACATTAACGAGGCAGACGTGTGTTGCACTAAACTCGTTTTTTTTTTTTTTTTTTTTTTAAAAAAAAACCTTTTTCACTCTTGCTTTATCATTCTTACAAAACACATTGGCCATGCCTACCTTGAAAGACTTTAATTCAGGTAGTTGGCTTACGATCTCTCTGTGAACAAGGTGGCACCCTAAAATGTTCTTGAGTATCCAAGTATTTCTTTCTTTTGTTACCTCTTCTACGTGCATTCAAACGGATCTCTCTTTGAACCCATGTCATTGTTCTTTTTTTTTTTTATTATTATTTATGGGAAAAGGTAGTCTAAAGCGACAATGACCTCAAAATAGCGTTATCTATGACCCAATCATTTGTTTCTCAGACAATTCGCTTTCTTGGTCTTGGACCACCTGCTGAACTGAGTGATTGTTTATGTATCTGAGAATATACTCTATGTATCTTCTTTTTCCCATTTTCCGGTTAAAAGAAAAATTTACGCTTTTTATCATCATAAAATAAATAAGTGCATACATAGATAAAGCGATAAATGACAATTATTATTCTCGATCTGCTGATAACCAGGTGTATGTCAGTCACTTTTTTTAAGATGTCATTGGTACCAGCTGTTCTCTTACACCTGTCAGTACGGCTCCCCCTTCACTTTTCTGTCTTTAAGAGACAATGCCCCCCCCTATTTTTTTTTTTTTATGTATGTGTGCGTGTATTTATTCTTGGTTCAAAAAAATGTTCTTCTTTTGTGAGAAATTGAATAGCTCAACAACGCCATCAATAAAACATTGAAAGTTGTAATCGATCAAGCAGTGTTTGTTGTAATTCTCTCCTTTGATAATACAAATCAACGCTAATAAACTAGGTTTCTTTTTTTTGTGTGCTTTTTTTTTTTTTTTTCGCTCTAACCACTCTTTCTATTTACCTGTTGATTTCCTTCATGTATAATACATCACCATTGTTGAGCTTGATGATACTGGGTGCTTCATTATCAGCCAAAGTATGACTGCTACTACTACTGCTAATAGTATTTTCTGGGCTACACATCTCTTGACTTGATTTACGTAGAGAGCCACATCGACTTTGAGGTCTATAACAGGCGTTGGATTATCTTACAAGAGAGGAAAACTTTTCATTTACCCATAAATACATTCAATATCCATAACCACATCAATCATGTCCGAACAGAGTTCATAGGTATGCATCTCTACTGGAGTACTGTCGGTTGCAATATAAATCTTGGTTAATGTATCAAACAAATAAGCTTTCTCTAAGCCAGAGTTCTATATCAAAAGAGTGTCAAAAGAGACACATCTAGGGGCTTCTTCTTTTACAGCTCGCAAGATGTTCAAGAGATTCTCAAGTGCAGGAAGCTCCCGCATGAGCTTTTGAATGATTTTACTGAAAGCTTCATAGATAGAATTATCGTAGATACTTGTCAGATGATAAAATAAGTGAATTATATCTTCTTGTTCGGTGTCCACCAGATATTCTTGCATTTTTCGAATGATATCCGATTTTACATCTATTTACAAAGAGAGAGAGAGGATGAACAGACCAGAGGTTTCTGTGCATGTACCTTCTTGATATTCTTCTGAAAGACCATCTACTTTATGAATCAAGATCTCCAGAGTGATGCCGGGATTGACTTGATACGCTCGAGTTACAGTATACTGTAGACGGTGTAGAGCATCTGTATAATCGTCTTGAGCATCCACCACAAACACCAAAGAGCCTACCGTATCAAATATCTCTCTTGGATCGTATGCCGTATCGTCAAAAAAATCTACCTGGCCTGGAAAATCCCAAATCTGAAAATCGATAAAAGAACGTCTAACCAAGAAAGTGTCAAGGGCTTTGTAGGCACCTACTTTTATCCTTTTTTTTTTTTTTTTTTACGTTATATCTTCTTTTTGTATCTTTGTTGTACTTTCAAGGTACAATGTATCGCTGGGTGGCATCTTGCCAAATACAACCCGTTGAATACTTGATTTACCGCTTCTTTGAAGTCCCATCAACAATATACGTGGTTTGTCTACCGGTGAGGCAACAATCATATGATTCATACTAACTTGTATTGGTTCTCTCCCTTTAAGAAAAAAAAGGATTCCTTTCTTCTTTACTCTTTCTGTATTTACCTAGATTCGCTTTCAAATAAAGGACAATACATTATTAGAAAAGAAAAATGAAAAAAAAAAAAAGATGAAAATAAACAGTAAAAAAAAAAAAAAAAAACAGAGTTTCTTTCTTCCCGTGATAGAGAGAAACATGAGACTTTCGGGTGGTGTAACAGTTACGTTTTTTTTTTTAAAAAAAAAAAGAAAAATAGGTAAAGTTTAAAAAGGTTGCTTCTCAAAAGGAACAATGTCTTCTTCAATTCCCAAGGCTTCTTTGAACTCTTTGGGGTTTCCGGGCATATGTTCAGTCACTGTATCGAAAATCGTTTTAAACTGTTCATAATAAGTATGAGTCCCATAGGATACAATCTACTATTTTTTTTTTTTTTTTTTTACCATTCGACGTCTCTTTTTCCAAAGTGTACGATTCTGTTCCACTTGTTCTTCTACCCTTTTTCTCTTTTCAACTGGAATTATGACGGACTCTTTTTGAATTGTATCGATTCTTTCTCTTAAACGTTGATTCTATGTGAAAGTAAAAGGGTTGGTTCTTTTTCTTTGTTATTTTTGTTTTCTGTAACCTCTTTTTGGTAGTGCTGAACAAGATCCAAAGCTTTTTCTTTTGTTAAAGTGGGAGGTCGTATTCTGTCAAGTTTTTTTTTTTTTTGGTTTAAAAAGCTGTATTTTTCAATCTTTTTTTTTTTCTTTTTTTTTTTTAGTACTTTGATTTCAATGCTTTGTTTTCTCTTTCTATCGTTTCTAAAGATTCCAGAGTCTCTTGAATGGCCACCCGAATACGCTGAGCGTCGTTTGTGCCTGAATCTGATTCTAGGTTTTGTTTGACTGCGTAGATTGTACTTTTCCCATAAACTTTGGTTATTAATTTCTCTTCTTTCACCAAATGATCCAATGCTTTAATAATATGGGATTTGGGACATGTGGCATGTAAGTTTTGAAATATGTCCGCTTTTTTAAAGAATAAGGTGTTTGGGCAAGAGTAAAAAAAAAAAAAAAAAAAAGAAACTAGTTTCTTACTGGCACCAAAAGGCCGATTCACTCGATTCATATAATTCAAAACATCTTTTTTTGTGATTATTTTCATGTACTGTTTATCTCGAGGGTCTTACCTTCTTCTTGTGGAGTTAAGCCTCTCTTCGCCTTTTTTACCATAAAAAAAAAAAAAAAAATTAATAAAAAAAAAAAATTTAATTGCATGAATTACAAAAAAGAAAAAAAAAAGGCAATGAAAACCCGTGACCTGTTTTTATATTCTTTCTTTTTTTTTTTCACTTTTATAAATGGAAAATATCAGTGAATGGATAGACGCAAAGAAAGCAGCAAAAACATCGATTGCGTTATTAGGCGCTTCAGCATTTTTTGCATATTACAGTTACTATTCAGAGATTAGCTTATCTGAAAGGATATGTTATGGACTCTGTCAAAGAGAGTTGAATGAAGCTTACATCGAACATGAACTGATGAATGAAAGTAATAAACTCTTGACCCTTTTTCTTTACTTTCTTAATTCACATACATACACACCAATCGGTTTCTTTTTCTGCATTCTGTTTTTTATTTTTATACCCAAAAACACTTTTTTGTTTTCTTGATATCCATTTTTTTAGAGGAACCTGATAGTATCACCGAAAACACACAGTTTGTCACTATTAATGGACACAGACTACGCATTGTACATAAAATCCACGAATTGGGCAGCCGAGTGCCACTAATTGTATTTATTCATGGTTTGGGAGGACAAGTAAATATAGATGAAAAGAGGTCTTTTTTTTATTGATCTTCCTTTAGGTATCACAATGGGAGTATCAAATCGAGTACTTTTCGCAGACTGCCCATGTTTTGGCTATAGATCTCTTGGGTTGTGGTAAAAGCGAAGTGGTGAGCGAGTAAGACTGAATGGAGGATAGCTCTAGACTTTGTATTCACTTTTCCTTAGTTGGAAATCTTATTCTACTCAAGCACATGTAAAAGATGTAATTGAATTGCTAACCAATCGATACAAACACCCCAGCACGGTCATTGTTGCGCATTCCTATGGTTGCGCAATTGCTTCTTTTGTCGCTGCTTGTCCCGACATCCAATCAAATCTCTCTGGCCTAGTGCTGATTTCACCCAAAGCGTCTATCGATCCACACCAATCGGAAGCGGTGCGTCGATTGGCATGGACCCCGGATTGGCTGTTCAATTGTTTTCGTGTTCGCGACCGAAAGGGTCTAGGCAATTCTCGAAGCGTCGATCGCCTTTTGGGAGCCGAAGAAAGGGACGAAAAGGTTCGAAAGAGTCAATTAAAATGGAATATTCAGAGTAAAACCTCGGTCTATAAACGCTTTGCGTTGGGTATGCAGCTGCCCGGCCTTGACACGCTGGCTAAACTCAACATGGGCGTTCTTTTGATAGGAGGTGAACAGGACGAAATTACGCCTGTGTCGGATATGGACCTCCTTCGCAATATGTTGCTACCCTTGAATACCAACGTGCCACCCCCTCATATCGTACCTCAAGTAGGCCATGTCCCCATGTTCGTACGTCCAGAGCTTGTCAATCCTGTCATCTCTGAATTCTTGATCCATTCCTGTGCACTCGAAACCTTGAGCGGCGCATGGCAAATATTACATAAAACAAAAGGTGAAAACAAATGGGATCTAAAAAACTATGCCAAAGTAAGTACCTGTAATACCATAGCTAAGCTCATCATATATATATATATATATCTCTTTTTCTAGTGGGCTAGCATTGCCAATATAACTGAAAAGCCGATCGGACCTTCCCTTTTTCGCGCTATGAAAGTGATGCGTCAACCTGATATTCACCATTGCCCGTCTGCTCTCCTGGCTAAATATCCAGAGATCAGATTCATTATTGACATCTCAAACGATACACCGCCTTACCGAACTACAGACTTTGATCATTCACGTATCGAATATATCAAATTCAAAACAGTCAGCAAGATTCCACCTACCAAACAAGAAGTCGCTACCTTTATTCAAATAGCAGATGCCTGCTGGAATAAAAATCCAAAAGGTCAGATAGCAGTACATTGTCATTACGGATTCAACAGAACCGGTTTCTTCATTTGCTGTTATCTGATCGAAAGACTCAACGTATCTGTACCCGATGCTTTGGAGTATTTCAAACAAGTGAGGCCACCTGGTATAAGGTAAACTAGCTCTACCTCTTGTTATCGTTATTCTGACTCATCCTCTATCTCTCATAGACATGCTCATTTTAAAGACGAACTTTATCTTCGTTATGTAATTAGAAAGAAATAGAACTTTTTCTGCTTCGTAAAAAAAAAAACCTGTATCTAAACTTTTACAAGAGATTCTCACTTTATAAACCGAAATGACAAAAAAAAGGGGGGAGAGAAGAAAAGAATAAAATATTTATATATGTATATATATATAATATTCAGAACATTTCAATCTCTTTACACATGTTTGCTCCTCATACTAGATCCTCAAAAAAGAAAAAAAGGACGCAGGGGGAGGAGGAGAAGGAGGAGGAGAAAATAAGTTATCATAAACACCAAAGGCTTATGCGTCTTCTTTTCCCCTATATTTTTTTTTTATATATTTTTCTTCTTCTTTTCTTTTCTTTTTTTTTTTTTACTTTCATTTATTATTGTTATGCCTTGTTTAGGATCCAGAAAGAAAAAGGCATCCACCGTATCCAAAAATAACAGTCAATCAAGCCAATCCTCTTTAAATCAAATAAAGCAAGACTGCCAAGATTTAAAATCAAAGGTAAGCAGGAAAGTTTTGTAAATGAGCAAGGGGTTTGAGAAAGAACGCGAGAGCTTATTGACTTTTACAATACACACACATATATATATATATATATATATATCCATAAAAAGAATGTAGAATATTTAACAATACTAGAAAAACAAAAAGTGGAACTCGAAGAACTCAAGAACCAACTCTTTTTAAATGAACACGAAGATCGAGAGAGGAGCGCTTTAGAGATCAAAGAAATTCAACTTAAAAGGATTCAAGAGGAACTGGACACGTTAAAAAAGACATTGGCCTCCCTTCAACAAGAGAGTTTGGCTGCTCAGCTATTGATTGAGAAAGATAGACTTTTAGAAGAAAAACAAAAAGAAATGGAGGCGCTCAAGGTTCAATACGAAAACGAGAAAGCAGAGTTAGTAAAGCCTGCTCTGGTTCAGGTTAATTCCCAACTAGATGAATTGAAAGAAACCGTGAGTTCTCTTGTATCTTGAACAGAAAACTTATTGTTTTTTCTCTAGAACAAGGTTGTCATGGAACGTTTAGGGGAAAAAGAAAACGAGTTGACCGAACTTCGGGCACAGCTTAATAGGAAAGAAAGAAGGCCCAAATCGAAATTATCTAAAGATCAAGAACAACAGAGACGCTTAAATCGACTTACAGTCGATCTTGAGCAAGACCGTCTATTGGCTCAGAAATTGGAAGAGCTAAATTATCAGCTTGAGGTAATATTACCTCAATCAAGTGCTAATAATAACATCAATAGGCTCAGAAGCAAAAGCATGAGATGATTCTTACAGCCCACGCCAAAGCAGTCGCAGAAAAAGACAGAAATTTAGAAAAGCTCAAGCAGACCCATGAAACTTCTGTCCGTCATCTGGAGCAGAATCAAACACAGAATCTAAATAAGCTTCAACTCAAATATGAAAAAGATGTATCCCTTTTAAACAATCGACTGCATAAAGTTGAAATTCATGCTAAAACGACAGTAGACGACGAGGTCAGCAAGATCCTCTATGAGTTTGAACAGGACGAGCATAGTCACCATCCAGTCGAACCAAACACTCTGTTTCCTAAAGAGCACATTTTTAAAAGCGGCCAACAGCTTGAGTTACATCAACTCAGTATGGACAAAACTGTATCAAGCAAGTTACGAAGAACAGGTGGGCCAGGTGCCAAGTTCAAATGGCCTGCCCCAGAAGTTTCTCAATCAGCTGACTTATGTCCTCGTGACCCAAAAGAAATCCACGTCTATACCTCAAGTATTTCCAACTCTATCAAACTAAAACAGCAAGAACAGGATATCATTCAGTCGTTGGAGCTGCAACAAGTAAAATTTAAAGTAATCGATGTCGCAAAAAGTGAGCTCGCGCTGCAACATATGAGGAAACACAATTCCAAAACTCGTGAATTACCCCAAATCTTTATGGGTGGCACTTACAAATGTGTATGTAACAAACTCTTGTCCCTCTCCCCTTCCCCCCTTTTTATCTGCCTCGTTATTCTTAACTTTTTTTTTTTCTATAGACTTATGATGATTTTTTGCAAGCTAAAAAAAGTGGTAGCATATTACAGCTTTTGGGCTCTTCTGGAGAACAGGAAATAGTTGTATCAGAACTAGGCATTAGTCCAAGTCTCCCCAGCAGTTATCTTTCAGAAGCAGAATCAATGGCCCCTTCTTAATTTCTTAATCTTGCATTCTCTTTTTTCGACATTATCCTCATCTCATTTTATATCCTTCTTGTGAATACCACTCAATATAGTTGACTAATCTTTTTTTATTTCCTACTCTAAAAAAATAGACAGATATCTTTTATCTTTTGCTTTGAATTAAAATTAGGAGATAAATATATCAGAAAACCATTTTTTTTTTTTAAAAGAAAAAAAAAAAAAAGCCGCTTCCCCTATATTCTCTTGCCTCCTCTCAATGTACTGTTTGCAGTAACTCTAAGACCCTGATGTACCAAATGCCTATATTTTGTTTCATCCTCGATATCCCTTTCTTTCTCCTGCTCTTTAATAGTAGAAACCTTACCTTAAAATGAAAGATGGTCATTGTGGCTTATGTGTTCAATCTCACACAATGCCTTCTTTTTTATTTTTTACTTTTTTTTTTTAGGTTGTTCTAATTTTATAAATACCATGCGTCCTTTGACTCCAGAAGAAACCACCACTTTATTCGAAAAACTTGCAAAATAGTAAATAGTGATCAGAAGAGTAATGTACCGGGAATGCTTATTGGTTTTTATTTTTCATATAGCATCGGTGCCAACATCAAACATTTAATCGAAAGACCTGATGAGACATACTGTTTTCGACTCCAAAAAAATAAAGTATATTACCTTAGGTAAACAGACAACCTAACATTCAGTACAAGCAATAATATGAACCCACTCTTTTCATAGTGAATCTATGGTACGTATGGCTGTCAGTGTAGGGCGTGATCAGCTTGCATCGCTAGGTGTCTGTTTTGGCAAAATGACAAAGACTGGAAAATTCAAATTACACATCACAGCACTTGATTATTTAGCACAGTATGCCAAGGTAAAAACATTGAAAAAGGATAAAGTCAACTGTCTTATGCCAACCAAACTTAGTACAAGATCTGGATCAAGCCTAATGGTGAAATGCCCTTTTTGTATGGTAACCATGTAGTCAAAGCTCATTTGGGTAGAATCACAGACGATACTCCCGAACACACAGGTGTTGTGATCCTCTCCATGTCAGATGCACCATTGGTAAGTTGACTATTGTTAAAATCCTATTAATTTCCTTTTTCACAAAAAAAAAAAAAGGGCTTTGGTGTAACAGCACGCTCCACAGTTGACATGAAGAGACTTCAACCTACAGATATCATCGTTTTTCACCAAGCCGATGTTGGAGAATATCTTCGTGACGAAGACACATTGTTTTAGAAATAAGGAGAGGCTATTGTTGTTATGGAAGGTGCTGCATTTTGTGAAAATACATCATATTTTCTTTTTTTATTTTAATAAATTGTATTGTTCTTTTGTAAAAAAAAAATTACACACACACAAGGGTTTTCAGCACTTGTCAGCGAAAGTAAACATAGTAACAGAAGGAGGTTAGACAAAAGATGGACAAAGCTTCAATGACCCTAATAAAAAAGCAGTCTTCGTGACTATTTTTCAGTTATCGTCCTAACTCACTTACTGGGTAATGATTCGTACACTGGTTCTTTGTAGGCTTTGTTGGGTCGTCACTTATTTTTTACTTGGGCCCATTAAAACTTCTTCGTGACCTAGTCTGCTCTCTTAACAATTTGCACGAAAATTTTTTTTTTTCTGCAACACCCTTGTCCTCTACCACAAATAAGATATAGGAAGGCATACGACCGAGCTTTTTGTTTGACCCATTAGTGCACAGCACCATATAACAGCATCGGATCACTTAGTATCTTTGCCTATAGAAGCTGAAGCTACCATATTGTTTCCTTTTGACTGAAGTACTGTGTTTCACAGACGGAAAAGTTAGAAAAGCACAATAAAAAATTGTTTATTCATTCTTTATTGGCTTTGTAAAAGAGGTACAGCCTCTCACTGTGACAGTATTTGTGTGCAAAGTAAAAAAAAACCTCCACAAAAATACGCGAGTCTTATATGGATATTAAAACAAAAACTTTTCAAAGTTCAATTCGCAGATTGTAAGTAACTGAACTCACAGTTTTACTGAAAACTGTTACGTTAAATAGGAATATGGTTTAAACAATCAATAAAGTGATTTCCTGAGTGTTTTATTGCGTTTTCGAGATGCCATATGGGTGTTTCATTTGTAGCGCTAACAATTCTATTCTGCAGTGATTTGGTTACTTGTAACCTTTTTTCATTACATATATATATATATTTGCTTAAGTTTAGACTTGTGAGCAGAGCGATTGTCTATGAAGAGTTAAAATCCTTTCATACCAGTCATACTATTCAAAATTCAGAGGAGTTCGCTAATATATTTTAAAACTGTTTTGAGTTTTTCAAGCGCCAAAACCTTCTTAAAGGGACTACTTCTGGCCAATATGTAAAGCACAATGGTGGTAAAACAGCAGCATACGAATAAGAAAACACAATATTATGGTTTCCATCCTACAAGCTCAATTACGCAGTGTAACAATTAAACGAAGAATATACGTATAATTTTTTTTCTTGTTTTGGCTTAGTAAAGAGTCTACAAGTAATATGCGATAAAATGAATTTTTATTTATTGTCGGTATTGAAAGAGCAGCATACACAATAAAAAATATGCAATACATCATTTAGAAATGCATCCTCCAGAGATAAAGAACTGACAAGTCTACTAAATAATCCTTTGTTCAATCCTAATGTATAACCAGCTGATCAGCCTGTTTTTCCTTGTAATCTTTTCTAACTTGTTTGAAAAAAAAAAAAAAAAAAAAAAAAAAAAAAAAAAAAAAAAAAAACAGTACTCTTAGCAGTGTCAATTGGGGAGACAATAGCGTTCTATTCCTTTCAAAGTAGATTCCAGTCCATAAACTCTTATTTTCTTATTGAACTTTCTAAATTTTCATGAGCATAGTTTATACTTTTTTTCAAATTGTTTTTTTTTTTGTTGTTGTCAAAAACATCGTTTGGCGAGTTAACCAAGTTATTCTCAATTGTATCATACTTCGAAAAAAGAGCGATAGGTAATTTTGTAGGTTTTTCCCTGCTCTTCCATTCATGACATTTTTTTTTGTTGACTAGATACAAAAATAGTTTAATGTTACGATAGGTTTCGTCTTGAATTCTTCAATTTTAAAAGATGAGAATAAACCTAAGCTGTAGGCTGGAGTTGAATGTGAACAGAATTGGCCGCGTTTTGTAAAATAAGGATAGCCCTCTGCCATTGTTAATTCCTTCATAAGCCCTTTACAGCTATATCGATAAGAATCCACAAAGTTTTGGATTGCTGTTATATATAATGCATAATACTGAACTTATGTTTTTGTGCAATAGCCCTGAATTCTCAAATAGTTGGAAAATAAAATGTCAAAGCTGTAATCGATATCATTTATTTGTAAAAAAAAAAAAAAAAATAGGAAAAGAAAAGGAAGAAAGGTAGGGTCTGTATTTTAAGTGCTTAGCTTCTGTAGAGATAAGGACACGGTAGCATTTCTGAAACCAGTTATAAGCAGATCTTCTTTGAATTTAGCCATGTATTCAGATATCTCTTCTTCGCTATCTAAGCCCATTTTGGGGGCTGCTTGTATCATCATGCCTTCCACGACTAGAGAAATATTCCAAATGGCTGTTTTTGCTAATGGTGTTCCATTATCTACAAAGCGTAAAGCGTAAGGTAAGTATTGGTGGCTCTTTTTTGTTTAAACCCACTTGTATTAAAAGGCAATTTATAGCTTTGCACTATCTTGACGTTACTGTTTGCAGAAACTAAATCTTCTAACTTATATACAATATTGGGGATTTGTCCTCTTTCAATAGAAAAATTGATCACTTGAGATAAAAAAGATTAGTAAGGTTAACCTATCAGAGTTACAGCACTCACTTGCTTCAGCTGTACGATAGCATATCGAGTTTTTGTCTTCCGGAAGCTAATAAAAATAAGTTTGGCGTCAAAAAAAAAAAAAAAAAAAAAAAAAACAGATTGTTCTTACTTCAGGGGTTGTTTCTACAAACTGAATCATACCTCCAGGTTTTGCAACCCGTATGATTTCTTTGATGACAATTGGCCACTCATCAGCTCGAAGAGCCCAGACAAGCAGTCTCATCTGAACAAAGTCAAATGTATTATCCTCATATGGTAGTCCTTGAACCGCATTACCATAAGTAAACTTCAAATTAGGAAGCCTTTTGATGATTTCAGGACTTTCAATAATATCGCAACCATTGTATGTACAGTTGGGATACTCAGAGCTCATATCCTATACAGTTTAAAAGATGTTTAGTAAACCAAGTGTATGCTTGTTACTACAAAAAAATCCTATCTGCGTGTAGTTATTTTACCGCAAGCCATGCTCCAGATCCACATCCTACATCTAATACAGATATTCCTCCTTCAAAATCAAGCGCTTTTTTGACACTAGGTAGCACATTTCTATATCTAATGCGTTAATACATGGAAACAATATGTTATAGATCCCTCCTCTTTTCTTTTCCCTTACCCTCCAAATAGCTCTTTCAAAGCAAAGTGTTGCTATAAACAAAAAGTAGATTTGTATATCAGCGTATATTACTTTCAAATACTAAATTTCTTACTCCTGTCAATCTATCGTGTTCTTCTTTATCTTTGGGCAGCCAATAAGTAGAGTTTTTATCATTGTGAAATTCTCGATTTGTAGACAAAGATTCAAGGTTTACAGGTGTAGGTAAATCGGCGGTCAAAACGTCCATGTTTTTTGGTATAGCTTTTAAAAAAGAGAGGGTTTATAAATTGTATTAGCTTTTTATACTTTGACAGCCTTATAATGAAATTTTTTCTCATATATGGCAAATTGTACGATAAAGCCAAAAAGCACCAATTAAAGTAAAATCTAACCTTAATAAATCAATCGATTTTTAAAGATAAAAGTCGAATAAACAAGATGTTTTATTTATTTGTCTTATATCTACGGGCTGAGATATATTCGTAAATTGTAGTACGTTAGACTATTTAAATACTTGTTTCAATAAAAAAGAACAAAGAACATGGACATTATCATTATTTAAAATGACAGAAAAGAGAAACAATTTACACGAAAAAAAAGGGGGTGAAGGGAAACTAAAAAAAAGACAACTGTCCCATTTTATTAGCAAAGGCCTCATAGTTTTTCAAGTATAATACAGGCCGTCTAAAAACATTTTAAAAAAACAAGGCACAATCCTCTCTTTCGTGTAATAACCAAATTGTTCTCAAATCTCCAAAAGTGTATATACACATGGTATTACTACACTTTAAAGATTAATGTTCGAAACCTGAAATTCCAGCCAGAAAAAAACCCTATGCAGTTTAAATATCTACCCTTTACTTAAAGTCTAGTCTTATATGCTGATAGCAAGGTATGGAATTTAGCAGACTAAAGTTTCCTTCTACAATTATTGGCAGTTGCTTTTTATTATAAAAAAAAAAGTCAGCGTCTTAGTGTAACAACGCGTTCTACAATCGACACAAAGAAGCTTTGAACAACATACATCGCTATGTTCAACCAAGCTAATATTGAAACAAATTGTTCTCAAAATGATAAGATTGTTACTTTATAAATCGATATTTAATACAAAAGAAGTACTTTTTGAGATATAATGTTTTTTTAACAAAAAAAAAAGAAAGCCATACATTAGGTTTTGTTAAAAGGAAGCGGGTGCGGCGCTTGGAAAAAGCGACAGGCGTTGTTTTGCAAATGGGGTGATTTTACAAAGTTCAATTAAGAAGGTCTCTGGATCAGGTATAGTGGAGTTTTATTGTGTTCTAGTACTCCCATTTGTATATTAGTTCTTAAAATTATCACAATGTAGTTTTGGTTAGTAATTTTTTTCAGTCGCAAAGTTGTACTGTAAAAGCACTTTTGCAGTATCTACAGAACTAAAATTATAACCAAAATGCATTCTTTCCGGAGAGTAAAATTTCCCAATACTGAGAATAAATTCAGATTGTACGGAAGATGTGTTTACTTTGGTAGAACAGCCTAGCCAGTTCTCATTTGAAAATAGAGAAAGGCTTGCGATCGATGGGCGCGGTCAGTTAGAACCGATGTAAAATATTATTGATGAGGAACAGTTTCTTCTTGAAACATTGAGCTTTCTTCATCGGTTGTTTCAACGACGACGGCTTCAACATGTTTGATCTTGTGGTAGTTCCCTCTATCTACGGTTTGGGTTTCTTGATGCTGTACATCGTACCGACAAGGTTAACAGTTGCGTTGAAGTGTCCCTTGTGAAGAAGCGATTTCAAATCTTGAAAATGCTAGTCCTACGGTAAGAAAAGAATGAAACTAGCCACCATAGTACTGCGATACGGTTCTTTAACGATAGTTTTCATTTGTGATGATATACTAAAATCTGTAGCATATAAAATACTTTGTTGTATCAAAATTATGCATCAGTACATGGTTTGTGTGTCACAGATCTGAAAAATCGATATATGGTGTTTTCTGCTTTTTTGTTTACGGTTTTGACAAAGGTGGTTTGCTGGCTTGATATTTTACCGTATTGAAGTTTAAACCGGCTTGATCAATAAATATATAGTTTGATTACATAGTATCTTTAGGATAAAGGCTAGCGACAAACTTCTTTCTTTTTCTCTAAGAGCACTGACCTTTAAATGTCATTTTTAACATGTTTTTTAGGTGTCTAGAAAGAGTAAAGATGTTAAACACTTTATAATGTCAAATTTTTATAGACCACACGCTGCAACTCAGCAAGGTTTATGTTACTATGGCCGCCTACCTTCCCAATAGTAGTGTTTTTGTAATTTGCTTCAATGATATTTCTAGTGTCGCCTTATGAGAAACGTCCTATCTTTATAGATTTTCTCTCTTTATTTAGTTTATTTTTCTTTTTTAAATATTATGTAATTTGTCCAGCTATGCTAGTTTGAAAAACTGCATCTCTTCTTTTTTCTTTCCAATGTTTAAAACTAACACTCGTTTTGAAATTAAAAAATAATCTAAAATTAATGTCCTTGGACAAAATGAAAGATTTCCCAAAATATCATCGGTCTTTAGTATAAAACTATTGTTAAAAGGTAAGGAATTCTAGCTAACTTGAAACGTTTCTCTATGGCCAGTGTTGACAATCTCAGTACAACGGTTAATAGCGGCTTTCAAAGGCACGTCAAGCTTATTTTCGAGACCTCAAACAAAAAGTATCCTGAACTGCTTAGAAAGCGACTTTGAGGATGTATGAGTGTACTTTTAGTAATACATTGATTATCTGAGCTGCTGTTGTGTATGGTATACTTTATACATGTTTAATTTTTAGAAAAAAAAACTAAAGTGAAGTCGAAAAGAAGACTGAGCTTCGTCGGATACCAAAACAAACGCAAAACGCTGGCTGTTGCAAAACACAGATTGGGATCCGCTAAAAACTGACTGTATCAAAAGTTGATGGTTTGTAGAAAAGATTAAAGACAGCAAAGTAAAGAAAAACCGGCTTTTTGTTCAAGTCTTCATTTGTTTTTGCATTGCTACTTCATAAATATGTCATTTATTATCTTGTGACGACTTTTTTACAAAAACTAATGCAAAAAGGAGATAAAGGTGTGACGGTTTAGATAAACAAAAAAAGTATAAAAAGGAGACAGTTTTTCTAACTTTCCCTTTTTTTTTCCTTATTCAATGGCCTATGCTAGGTCTTCCCGTCTTTTAGACGAGAGGCTCCTTCTGTCCCGGTCTGCTCAACCGGTTTGCAAATAATACTAGAAGAAACAAGATTCGTAACTTGCAAGAGGCGTACTTGTCAACACCCAAGAAGGAGACTTGTCAAACCCAACCCCATGAAGGACAACATGCGAAAACCCTCGCAACGAAGCATCAAATGAAAAAACCAACTATAATTTAAAGATTTGAAGCAACACTACTTTGCGTTGGAATTCTTTGTTTTGTGATTGTCCAAAGAAAATAGGGAGTTTTTTTTTTTTTTTAAAAAAAAAGAAAAGTCGTACTATCTTTTAGTGAGCACATGTGTATAGTTTATACTATAAACTTTTTACTTGAAACGTATACGAAAAAAAAAGCGATGTACGCTAACACAATAATAGTATGACAATTCAACACTGTAAATGGTATGCGGTTAACTTCCTTCAATTGTAATAATCTAGGCCAATATTGAAAATAGAATTGAAGATATACCGGTATTGCAACGTGTTAGCCAGCTTAGATCAAGTTTATTTGAAGTGAGAGTATGTGGCAGGGTTTACGAAAATAAAAAGGGGCCCAGGCCGGTTCAAGCTGTATGATTTATTAGATTTGATTGGAGGACTAAATGAAAACTGATTTTAAGTAAAAAAAATGATCAAACAAGCAAAGCATTGATGCTTTCTTTGCTGAGCTGCTTTTCAAAACATAAAATACAGCTAGTTTTTCTGCTTAAAATAAACAATAGCATTAATACAAATCAAAGTAAAGCAAGCTGATAGCGACGCATTAAATTTCCAAGTTGTTGGTCTCACTACGATTCTAGCCAGCTTGTATTGAGTAATATGCAGGCCGGTTTCTAGAGACAATATTGTGTCCTCAAAATAAGTTCAATGTATAGGTATGTAATTTTTATTGTGAGTCGCGACGTTACCTTCAAACTTACTTATCGTCCCATTACTTAAGACTCGAAAACTTTTGCAGCTTATAGAAGAAAACACCATGCCTGAGAAGACTTTTTCAGAACTTGAGCAGCTGTGATTTTTATCTATTAAGATCATATTTCCACAATTAATGCTTGTAGATCACTGCTAAGTTTTTATTTTATGCTTAAACTGTCGTTACTCAACAACACAGGTATAGGAGAATTATATATAGGAAAATCAAACCTCTCGCCTACTATAGTTTTCTTGGGTATCTATTACAAGCCATGTAGAACAAAGCTGTAAGCAATATACGTTATCTATGAGCGGCTAACAAAGGCTAATACATATTTCCTAGTCCTAATTTATCAATTATATGATACAGAAAAGTAGATGCTATCGACTTGTTACTCCTAATGCCTTTTCATTTGCTTCTTACTTCAAACCCGACAATATAAATTAAAAAGCCCTGCTACTGTATCATTTATCTTTGATGCTAACTATGAATATTGTACTGAAATTTGCTGTCTCATAACATTATTTTTTGGTCAAACGAAACAGCTGCAAGAAAAAAAACTAGCGCCTGGGCAGCTTCATGTTCAATTTCTTTACAAAAAAAACTAATGAGTAATATCTATAAAGCTATCATATTTTAAAAACCAATACAATTCGAAATAGGCAAGATAATCTGCCACTTTTATTTCCAAGACTTATATGATCTTTCAGTTCTTTACTATCAGTTTGAAGATATGCTTGGTGTATTGGCGGTATCAAAAACAAGAGCATTCTTATAAAAAGAAAAAGAGAGTACAAGATAAATTTTGTGCTCTTTTGACAGTTACAAACATTTGTTACGAGCTATACTCGTCTCTTCTTAATATATAAAATCAGAAAAACGAGTATTTGTGGTAAAATTTTCAGCTGGCACTATAAGCTTTCTTATTAATGAGAAGCCGTCAACTTGTAACTCATTTTAGCCCCATAAAACTCATAGCGACCTGAAGTAGGCGCTTGAGCCCAACAGTGTTTGTATTTCTTCTTGGGGACTTTTCTTTTAGCTTCAGTAAACCAACTCTAAATCCATGTACATGGTACAAAAATCCTTGTACCACTGACAGATGAGAGTATAAAAAGATATTACAATAAAAGATAGATGCTCTGTGTTTCTGATTTGTATATTTGTGGTTTGTTTCCTTGTCACTCTTTTTCTTTTACCTTTCTTTGAGTGTTCTTTGTACAATAAATACTATGATGGGAAACTGCCTTCCTAGAATCGGAGGATCAAAAGAAGCCAAGCGTCTAGAACTCCAAAAGACTGTCTACTTCAAACCAGTAGATATGGACACTCTGATCACGGAGCTTCATACATCCATCAACCCTGAATCACTAGCTACGAAACGAGAGTTTCATAAGGACGGAACTACTGACTATTGGCTTCCTAAAGATAAAGATGAACACGATAGGCTAACAGGAGTAATTACATACACATAGGAGCATACGACTTTAATTTTTTTTATGTAGCAACATTTTGCTTTCAAAGACTTACTAAACGGGTACCTTTTTTGTTTCTATAAACTACTAATACACCGCTATTAGAAATATAACATCTAGCGTGAAAGACATCCTGGATTTTCAAAAGGGCATATCCATACTAGATATAGGATGCGGATCTGGCGTATGGATGGCAGTAAGACTATTATATACAAACACTGGTTTATATAACATGCACTAAATGCAATGAATGCCTAAAAATTAAATAGGATATGAGCTCGGAATATCCAAATTGCACATATTATGGCTGCGATATAATAGATACTCCAGATATAATCCGAATGCTTCCTAATCTGAGTTATAGTTACGGAAATGTGACTCAAAGGCTACCATATGAAGACAATACATTCGATTTTGTTCATATGCGATTTTTTGTCTATTCGCTTCGAGCTGATGAATGGCCAAAAGCCATAAAAGAAGCTATACGTGTTGCAAAACCTGGAGGAATGATTCAGTTTGTTGATTTTACTCCAGAGGTAAGAAGGAATATACACATTTTTTTAGTGCTTGTCTTCTTCCTTATCGTAAATATCAAGCTGAATCCGTCTATTTGTAGTATCTGGGAAAAGAAAAGACAGTTTGCAATCTTGTTACCCAAGCAGGTAAACTCGTTTACTTAGGATGGTCAGCTTACATATATTTTATGCATAGCTATAAACTTTTGTATTGGAAGGACGCAAATTTATAATATAGCATATGAGCTGGAAAGCTTGGTTTCTGCAAACAGTAATGGAAAGATATTGCAAAGCTATAGTATACCTTTCTGCACAAGTAAATACAATTGTATGAATAAGAGTACAAAGCTCATTATTTGTTTCGGTTATTTTAGATGACGGAACTGATTTAGCAAAGAAGTTTATATGGGATTTTGCAAGAGGAGTTGAGGGCATAATGAAACACTTAGGCCCTGAACTAGGCGTACAGAGCAAAGAGGAAATATCTGTGTACTTGACTAAATACAAGCAGGATATGTTCAAAAGCGGATTCAAGTTTGTCACTTCTTTGGTATCTTTACAAAAAGCAAATATAGACGCGATGGAACTTCCCTCTTCAGTTTAGCGCAAATAAACAGCGAATGTTTTTATTTCTTTTGACAAGATTGATCACAAACATCTGGTTTATGAAAGTTATGAACTTTTAAAACAAACACGATCGCAGTTTGGTTTATTAAAAAATAAATAGAAAAACCTATCTTGGCATATTTGAGAATAAAATTGCCTTGTAATTTTACTTCTATATTTATAGCTAGCTTGTGTGTATTTTGAATCGTATATTTTATACCTACGTAACAAATTGAAGTCTACTGTTTTACTGTTATCTTTTTTCTTATTTCTATACATATACACATTGAGAGCTTACAGTAGCATCAACATGAACGTGTCTATCTCAATCAGCTTAGTCCAAAGATTTCAATAAACTTGCCGTATTTTGCTGTTGTTCTCGTCAAAATGCCTTCAAAGGCTTTATTTGTTTTAGTAATAAAACTTGAAAATAGCCACTAAACAGGAACTTACGATTGAATCAGTAGGCGGCTGCTTTGAATCTAAAAATGCAATATCCAAAAACAGCAGCGGTAATGTGGTATATGGTTTTCCGTAATGCTCAATCCGTTGTTATATTCTTTACAAAACATCTGGTTTCAACCTTTTTTTAGAGGTCTCTATTATTTAGTCAGCGTAGCTGTAAGTAAACAAAAGTACTGGATTTATGACTCTATGTAAAAGCCAGCATCATCTATCCTTTTTGTGATTATTTATTGATCCATAAAGTTGTGTCGTAAAGGAAGCGAACACCCTTGGCATTACCAAATGATAATTACTGAAACTGCTGAAATTAATTCGGCGGTCGTTTTCAATTTGGTGTATACTATGAAACGGTAAGGCCAAGGTTCACAGTCAGTCAAGCACCAATTGTTCCTATTCCAGATTTTCTACCAGATTCTAGCAAATTCAAGCACTGCAGAGTAGAGTAGATGGTTGGCTCAGTATAGAAACAAAAATTATTCTAAGTATCAGTAAATATAATGCCCTTCAAGTTTCGACAAAAACAAAGACAATACTTATAAAACAAAGCTGATGGACCCTGTATACGACTCTAACAAGCACTATATATTGCAGCGTGTGGTGAATCAGGCCAATTCGCACCTACCTTCGGGAGGTGAAGCTGAGGGTATAGTGCCAATAGAATGGCAACTACCAATTATAGCAGCTTGTCGTCTTACCAACAGTAATTTATCAAACGTACTGTTCATAAGAGCGTACTTGTAAGCCATGGCTTTTCTAAACTGATCACGATACGTTTTATGTTTGTATCCTAGGCTTGTTGTTTTTCTTTTTCTTTTTAAAAAAGACATTGCACGTCACCTTATAAATTTAGACTAGCGTTCTTTAATGCCAATAAAATGTTACTTTTTGCACTTTACTTTTTCTTTTTCTACATTTTTTGTTCTCTTTTTTCTTAAACATGACTCATTCTAAAAGCAACGACTCTAGCAACAACAGTGGCCCTGATCTTCAGATGTCAACCACCTTCACCACACTTACTCCTCTACCAGCTTTACAAAACGATTTTGATACAATGATCACAACTGAGCATGAACCTTTTTACAAAACCGAGTTTTCTCCCAACGATTTCTTGGTACCCCATGCGAAAGAACTTGAGTTCTCTATTACCGAAAAAATAAATTTGCTTCGTAAAGAATACGACATGTTGAGCCAGTCAATTGATGACAAAATATGCGATCGCTCCAAAGAAAATGTTCCGCTCATCCAAACATCAGACCGTAGCGACCTAAAAGCAGTCAGACCAGAAATTGTACAGGCTCACACGGCTGGATTTATCCGTGCTTCGCTTCTTTTTTTCAGTGAGCGATACCAACACCCAGAGATTAAGTCTTATAGTGTATCACGTATTGAAGAATACATCAAGACCAAGTTACAGACACACAGCCAGTTCAAAACACTTCACGAAGCCCAAGAGCACATACAGATATATATCAATGCATTTATTAAAGATGCATTGGCGTCTGGCGATCAAGAGAAAAAGGAGAATGATGCTTGCACACAATTGGAAAACTCGCTTGGTCTCACCTCGACTGAGAATCATGAGATTGATATCATCCATCAGCTTATCGAATCCGACACCAAGAAACATCTTCTTGATCGAACGCGCTTACTACAGGAAAGGCTTGAGATGGAAAACATCAAACGGGAGATAGTAAGAGCTATCTGCCTAAAGACGACAGTGGATAAAAGAGAACAGGAGCGACAGGCTCAACAAAGCAAAGAGCTAAACGAGTTGGATACACAAAGACAAAGCCTTGAAAGTGAAAGAGAAAGGCACGAGCAAGAAAAATCGAGGCTGGATGAAGAAAAAAGGATGCTTGAGAAGGAAAAGGCAGCACTCGAAAAAGACAAGACTGACTTTGATCAGCACAAGCTGAGTTTTGAAAGCAACCAAGCTAAAATAGAAAAAGAACAAAAGACAGATCTCGAGAGCGAAAAAACCAGGCTGGGGAGAGAACGATCTGATTTGAACGAGCAGAAGACGACTTTTGAAAGCGAAAAGAGTCAATTGGAGGCAGAGAAGTCTGCGGTCAACGAGCTGAAGACCGTACTCGAATGTGAAAAAACTGAATTTGAAAAAGAAAAAATGGGTGTGGAAGACCAGAAGACGGAGCTGAATACAGAAAGAGAAAGACTAGAAAAAGAAAAATCCAACATGGCCGAACAGAAAGTCAAGTTTGATGAAGAAAAAGAAATACTAGAAAAAAGCAAGCTTAGTTTAACCGACCAAAAGAAAGATCTTGAAAGCGAAAGGGCTGTGCTCATCAAGGAGCTATCCACTTTAAATATCCAAAAGAACGCCTTTGAACAAGAGAAGGCCGAGTTGGAAAAAGAAAAAGTATTATTGAGCGAGCAAAAGACGAATGCAAACAAAGAAGAGAGTTTGAATCAAAACAACGCCCTTGAAAAAGAAAAAGATAACAGTGAGAAAGAAACAAAAAAATGCACTGACCTTGCCAAAGAAGAATTAAAGAAATATACCCAACTGGCAGAAGAATACAAAAAAAAGTACGAAGAAAAATACGAGGCACATGAGACTCTAATGAAAGAGCAGAAAAATCGTTTTGAGCAGGCTAAAGCAGAGAACGAATATATAAAGAAAGCAAGGGAAGAACTCAAAATCATTTCCAGGGAATGTCGACAACCAGTGCGAGGCTCCAAACGTAAGGCGTTTGAATATGTCACTGAAGATGAAGAGAGCGATGAGGAGTCTGTGGAACAAAAGCGTCCTGTCAAAAGTACTCGTAGGGCGGCCAGTGGGACTGCGGTCGATGAGGCTCAACCTGTAGAAAGCAAACCTACCTTGGAAGATTTTTTGCAAAAGAAAGACAGCCCGCTATCTGAGGCTGATATGAAGGTAGATTACTTTAAAAAAAAGTTCATTCTGCCTATTTACTTTCTATATTTGTAGGACCTAGTAATGACCATATTAGGTCAGCTGACAAGTCAGGAAAAAGAAAGCCTTGCCGCCTACTTGCCTGAGCCTGATCTTGCCAAACCTGGAGAAATCTCTGAGGAGTTCTTGACAAGAGGAAATAACGTGTTTTGGGAGTGCACTGATACATGGCAAGCCTTACTCTCCGCTGGAAGTTTCGATCCTGATTTTAAACCCAAGAAGCCAAATAATGAGATAAAAGATTTCAAGGACGATCAGTATGAACAGTATTGGGGAGAGAAGGTTGAAAAGGCCTTATCACAGAAAAACAGAAGGAGAAGTAGCCGAAGATAAAAAAAAAAAGTAAAGAATAGTAGTGGATACAGTTATATATATATATATATATATATATAACACATCTGTGTGTTTATCAAGATGTGAAATAAAGATACCAAAATTCTCGTGTATTACGACTTCTAAGCGGCTTATACCTTTCCCGAATCGGCAAATTATCCAGATATCTTTAGATTTTAGCTTTATTTCTCTAGACATATCAGACGATGCATAACCGAAAACGAGGGAGCTACGGCCTTTGCCTTTCAAAAGCCCAAATATAAATTCTTTGGTGATAAAGGCTGGTCTGTAACATATCCTTGTTACTAATCACAGAAAGAAAAAAAAAAAAAGGATGGCTAATAACTGTGCTATGGTAAAGAGGATTAAAAATTTGATATGAACTAGAAACTGGCTTATTAGGAAACAACACTGAATTGAATTTTTCTTTTGAGGGTTGCGTTTATTTGACATATTGGTTGCAGCGTGGCTTAGCAAAAATGACTGTTGCTTTTTGACCGTGCCCAAATCCTCAAGGGCAACGGCTATTAGGTAAATTTCAGCTGCAGTGATAAATATTGACTGGCGACGCGAATGTCGTAGAACAACCGTAACGCTACGGGAAATTTGATGAAGGGGTTTTTTTTTTTTTTTTGGCAGTGTCGTTCCTTATAAAGTAGCTTAAAGTAGCATTGATGTGCAACTAAAAAGGTCGATCCTTAGGCAACGTTTGCTTATAGGGTGCAAACCAAAAGAGAGTCCAGAAAAATTTTTTTTTTTTTATATTTCAGTCTCTCTCTTTATGACATGGTTATTACTACCAAAATACGTATTTTCTTTTTCAATCACCAAAACATACACAAAAATACGTTTCAAGTCACAGCGATCGTCACATTGAGGTGTTTTCTTCCCCCTTCCCTAGAGCAAAGCCAACTACAAAGGCAGGCCTAATTCTCCAACAGTTCATGCTTGGTAAATAATAATAATAATAGTAATAAAAAAAGCAGGAACCAATGGGTCTAGAGAGAAAAGGGGAGGCACTTTGGATTTTCCTTGTTGTAACCAGAAATTCCTTGGTCACACCATTGACTTCCCAATATAGAAAGTATGATGTGTAGATGACATCATCTCTCGTCCCCGTATTACCTACGTTATGGATCAAAGTTTTTTGGTTTTGTTTTTGTTTTTGTTTTCTTTACTCTATTCTTTTAAAAAGAAAAACACATACACACACACACACACAAATACATACGTAACAGGGTAAGTTGAGCGGGATTGGGGGTTTTGAAGCGTTGTTAATAGGGAACTTGATAGATGGCAGAATTTGTAAAACTTTCAATTTTTGGCACAGTATTCGAAGTAACAACAAGGTAAAGAAAAAAACATGGGCTATTTAAAAAAAAAAAGAGAGAGAGAGAGCGGATCCTAAAGCGACTTTAGATATGTAGACCTACAGCCAGTTGGGATGGGCGCCTTTGGATTGGTGTGGTAAATACTAAAGAAAACATGTTTGTTTCTCGCCAAAGACAAGTCTAACAAAACAACAGCTCTGCCAAAGATCAATTGACTGGGATGAACGTGGCTATAAAGAAAATCATGAAGCCTTTTTCTGCTCCTGTGCTAGCCAAAAGAACATACCGTGAATTGAAGCTGTTAAAAGCATTGGCACACGAAAACGTAAGAGTGCTATTTTGCTTATAGAGGTCTAACCAAGGTCTTTAGATTATTTGCTTAAGCGATATATTCATCTCTCCTTTAGAAGACATGTAAGTGTTTTTTTTTTTTTTTTTTTTTTTTTGAATACAAAAGAAGGTTAGCAGTGATACTAAGCTATGTTTTTCTGGGGTGGATCTAGATATTTTGTTACAGAGTTATTGGGAACAGATTTACATAGATTGCTTCAATCCCGACCACTAGAAAAACAATTCATCCAATACTTTTTATATCAAATACTGGTAAGTAGGCAGCTAAAAAATAATAATAATAATAACAATAAAAAGCCTCCTTAAGGCTCCAAAAGGAGAGGAAATTTACTTTTTCTTTCTTTCTAAAATAGAGAGGCTTGAAATACGTTCACTCAGCTGGTGTCATTCATCGTGATTTGGTAAGTGCGCTGCTGTCTGTTTGATATACTTATCCTGTATAGAAACCAAGCAATATTCTGATCAATGAGAATTGCGATCTCAAGATTTGCGATTTTGGTTTGGCACGTATTCAGGATCCTCAGATGACGGGCTATGTATCTACACGATACTACCGCGCTCCTGAAATCATGTTGACCTGGCAAAAGTACGATGTAGCAGTAGATATCTGGAGTACAGGCTGTATATTCTCTGAGATGTTGGAAGGAAAACCACTGTTCCCAGGAAAAGACCGTAAATAGAGAGAATAAAAAAAAAGGGGGAGGGGGGGAGAGGGCTCTAGATATTGACATGTTTAGCAGACGTTCATCAATTTTCAATCATTACTGAACTGCTTGGCACACCACCTGATGA